>CAWWDK010000440.1:0-505452 GCA_963942575.1 Priocnemis perturbator
TGCGCTTTCAAAACGTGAGAACTAGCAAGACTTCATCGTCCGGAAGTGTAACACGGCGTATCTCGGCCATTTGTCAACGGATTCGTGCGAATCAAGTGTCATACGCGTTTTTAGCGTCTAAAACAGACGGGGACCACGTTTTCGACGCGAAACACTCGCGGATGTCCGAGATATTAGAGTTCTTGAACGAATTGAACGAATTCATCGTCCGGAAGTGTAACACGGCGTATCTCGGCCATTTCTCAACGGATTCGTGCGAATCAAGTGTCATACGCGTTTTTACCGTCTAAAACAGACGGGGACCAGGTTTTCGACGCGAAACACTCGCGGATGTCCGAGATACGAGAGTTCTTGAACGAATTGAACGAAACGCGGTGCATCGTGCGTTTCGCTTGCAAAACGTGAGAACTAGCAAGATTTCATCGTCCGGAAGTGTAACACGGCGTATCTCGGCCATTTCTCAACGGATTCGTCCGAATCAAGTGTCATACGCGTTTTTAGCGTCTAAAGCAGACGGGGACCACGTTTTCGACGCGAAACACTCGCGGATGTCCGAGATACGAGAGTTCTTGGAAGAATTGAACGAATTCATCGTCCGGAAGTGTAACACGGCGTATCTCGGTCATTTCTCATCGGTTTCGTGCGAATCTTGTGTCATACGCGTTTTTAGCGTCTAAAACAGACGGGGACCACGTTTTCGACGCGAAACGCTCGCGGATGTCCGAGATACGAGAGTTCTTGAACGAATTGAACAAATTCATCGTCCCGAAGTGTAATATGGCGTATCTCAGCCATTTCTCAACGGATACGTGCGAATCAAGTGTCATACGCGTTTTTAGCGTCTAAAACAGACGGGGAGCATGTTTTCAACGCGAAACACTCGCGGATGTCCGAGATACGAAAGTTCTTGTACGAATTGAACAAAACGCGGTGCATTGTGCGTTTCGCTTGCAAAACGTGAGAACTAGCAAGATTTCATCGTCCGGAAGTGTAATACGGCGTATCTCGGCCATTTCTCAACGGATTCGTGCGAATCAAGTGTCATACGCGTTTTTAGCGTCTAAAACAGACGGGGACCATTTTTTCGACGCGAAACACTCGCGGATGTCCGAGATACGAGAGTTCTTGAACGAATTGAACGAATACATCATCCGGAAATGTAACACGGCGTATCTCGGATGTCCGAGATACAAGAGTTCTTGAATGAATTGAACGAAACGCGGTGCATTGTGCGTTTCGCTTGCAAAACGTGAGAACTAGCAAGATTTCACCGTCCGGAAGTGTAACACGGCGTATCTCTTCCATTTCTCATCGGATTCGTGCGAATCAAGTGTCATACGCGTTTTTAGCGTCTAAAACAGACGGGGACCATGTTTTCGACGCGAAACACTCGCGGATGTCCGAGATACGAGAGTTCTTGAATGAATTGGACGAATTCATCGTCCGGAAGTGTAATACGGCGTATCTCGGCCATTTCTCAACGGATTCGTGCAAATCAAGTGTCATACGCGTTGTTAGCGTCTAAAACAGACGGGGACCATGCTTTCGAATCGAAACACTCGCGGATGTCCGAGATACGAGAGTTCTTGAACGAATTGAACGAAACGCGGTGCATCGTGCGTTTCGCTTGCAAAACGTGAGAACTAGCAAGATTTCATCGTCCGGAAGTGTAACACGGCGTATCTCGGCCATTTCTCAACGGGTTCGTGCGAATCAAGTGTCATACGAGTTTTTAGCGTCTACAACAGACGGGGACCACGTTTTCGACGCGAAACACTCGCGGATGTCTGAGATACGAGAGTTCTTGAACGAATTGAACGAATACATCGTCCGGAAATGTAACACGGCGTATCTCTTCCATTTCTCAACGGATTCGTGCGAATCAAGTGTCATACGCGTTTTTAGCGTCTACAACAGACGGGGACCACGTTTTCGACGCGAAACACTCGCAGATGTCCGAGATACGAGAGTTCTTGAACGAATTGAACTAATTCATCGTCCGGAAGTGTAATACGGCGTATCTCCGCCATTTCTCAACGGATTCGTGCGAATCAAGTGTCATACGCGTTTTTAGCGTCTAAAACAGACGGGGACCATGTTTTCGACGCGAAACACTCGCGGATGTCAGAGATACGAGAGTTCTTGAACAAATTGAACGAATACATAGTCCGGAAGTGTAACACGGCGTATCTCGGCCACTTCTCAACGGATTCGTGCGAATAAAGTGTCATACGCGTTTTTAGCGTCTACAACAGACGGGGACCACGTTTTCGACGCGAAACACTCGCGGATGTCCGAGATACGAGAGTTCTTGAACGAATTGAACGAATACATCTTCCGGAAGTGAAACACGGCGTATCTCGGCCACTACTCAACGGATTCGTGCGAATCAAGTGTCATACGCGTTTTTAGCGTCTACAACAGACGGGGACCACGTTTTCGACGCGAAACACTCGCGGATGTCCGAGATACGAGAGTTCTTGAACGAATTGACGAAACGCGGTGCATCGTGCGTTGCGCTTTCAAAACGTGAGAACTAGCAAGACTTCATCGTCCGGAAGTGTAACACGGCGTATCTCGGCCATTTGTCAACGGATTCGTGCGAATCAAGTGTCATACGCGTTTTTAGCGTCTAAAACAGACGGGGACCACGTTTTCGACGCGAAACACTCGCGGATGTCCGAGATATTAGAGTTCTTGAACGAATTGAACGAATTCATCGTCCGGAAGTGTAACACGGCGTATCTCGGCCATTTCTCAACGGATTCGTGCGAATCAAGTGTCATACGCGTTTTTACCGTCTAAAACAGACGGGGACCAGGTTTTCGACGCGAAACACTCGCGGATGTCCGAGATACGAGAGTTCTTGAACGAATTGAACGAAACGCGGTGCATCGTGCGTTTCGCTTGCAAAACGTGAGAACTAGCAAGATTTCATCGTCCGGAAGTGTAACACGGCGTATCTCGGCCATTTCTCAACGGATTCGTCCGAATCAAGTGTCATACGCGTTTTTAGCGTCTAAAGCAGACGGGGACCACGTTTTCGACGCGAAACACTCGCGGATGTCTGAGATACGAGAGTTCTTGAACGAATTGAACGAATACATCGTCCGGAAATGTAACACGGCGTATCTCTTCCATTTCTCAACGGATTCGTGCGAATCAAGTGTCATACGCGTTTTTAGCGTCTACAACAGACGGGGACCACGTTTTCGACGCGAAACACTCGCAGATGTCCGAGATACGAGAGTTCTTGAACGAATTGAACTAATTCATCGTCCGGAAGTGTAATACGGCGTATCTCCGCCATTTCTCAACGGATTCGTGCGAATCAAGTGTCATACGCGTTTTTAGCGTCTAAAACAGACGGGGACCATGTTTTCGACGCGAAACACTCGCGGATGTCAGAGATACGAGAGTTCTTGAACAAATTGAACGAATACATAGTCCGGAAGTGTAACACGGCGTATCTCGGCCACTTCTCAACGGATTCGTGCGAATAAAGTGTCATACGCGTTTTTAGCGTCTACAACAGACGGGGACCACGTTTTCGACGCGAAACACTCGCGGATGTCCGAGATACGAGAGTTCTTGAACGAATTGAACGAATACATCTTCCGGAAGTGAAACACGGCGTATCTCGGCCACTACTCAACGGATTCGTGCGAATCAAGTGTCATACGCGTTTTTAGCGTCTACAACAGACGGGGACCACGTTTTCGACGCGAAACACTCGCGGATGTCCGAGATACGAGAGTTCTTGAACGAATTGACGAAACGCGGTGCATCGTGCGTTGCGCTTTCAAAACGTGAGAACTAGCAAGACTTCATCGTCCGGAAGTGTAACACGGCGTATCTCGGCCATTTGTCAACGGATTCGTGCGAATCAAGTGTCATACGCGTTTTTAGCGTCTAAAACAGACGGGGACCACGTTTTCGACGCGAAACACTCGCGGATGTCCGAGATATTAGAGTTCTTGAACGAATTGAACGAATTCATCGTCCGGAAGTGTAACACGGCGTATCTCGGCCATTTCTCAACGGATTCGTGCGAATCAAGTGTCATACGCGTTTTTACCGTCTAAAACAGACGGGGACCAGGTTTTCGACGCGAAACACTCGCGGATGTCCGAGATACGAGAGTTCTTGAACGAATTGAACGAAACGCGGTGCATCGTGCGTTTCGCTTGCAAAACGTGAGAACTAGCAAGATTTCATCGTCCGGAAGTGTAACACGGCGTATCTCGGCCATTTCTCAACGGATTCGTCCGAATCAAGTGTCATACGCGTTTTTAGCGTCTAAAGCAGACGGGGACCACGTTTTCGACGCGAAACACTCGCGGATGTCCGAGATACGAGAGTTCTTGGAAGAATTGAACGAATTCATCGTCCGGAAGTGTAACACGGCGTATCTCGGTCATTTCTCATCGGTTTCGTGCGAATCTTGTGTCATACGCGTTTTTAGCGTCTAAAACAGACGGGGACCACGTTTTCGACGCGAAACGCTCGCGGATGTCCGAGATACGAGAGTTCTTGAACGAATTGAACAAATTCATCGTCCCGAAGTGTAATATGGCGTATCTCAGCCATTTCTCAACGGATACGTGCGAATCAAGTGTCATACGCGTTTTTAGCGTCTAAAACAGACGGGGAGCATGTTTTCAACGCGAAACACTCGCGGATGTCCGAGATACGAAAGTTCTTGTACGAATTGAACAAAACGCGGTGCATTGTGCGTTTCGCTTGCAAAACGTGAGAACTAGCAAGATTTCATCGTCCGGAAGTGTAATACGGCGTATCTCGGCCATTTCTCAACGGATTCGTGCGAATCAAGTGTCATACGCGTTTTTAGCGTCTAAAACAGACGGGGACCATTTTTTCGACGCGAAACACTCGCGGATGTCCGAGATACGAGAGTTCTTGAACGAATTGAACGAATACATCATCCGGAAATGTAACACGGCGTATCTCGGATGTCCGAGATACAAGAGTTCTTGAATGAATTGAACGAAACGCGGTGCATTGTGCGTTTCGCTTGCAAAACGTGAGAACTAGCAAGATTTCACCGTCCGGAAGTGTAACACGGCGTATCTCTTCCATTTCTCATCGGATTCGTGCGAATCAAGTGTCATACGCGTTTTTAGCGTCTAAAACAGACGGGGACCATGTTTTCGACGCGAAACACTCGCGGATGTCCGAGATACGAGAGTTCTTGAATGAATTGGACGAATTCATCGTCCGGAAGTGTAATACGGCGTATCTCGGCCATTTCTCAACGGATTCGTGCAAATCAAGTGTCATACGCGTTGTTAGCGTCTAAAACAGACGGGGACCATGCTTTCGAATCGAAACACTCGCGGATGTCCGAGATACGAGAGTTCTTGAACGAATTTAACGAAACGCGGTGCATCGTGCGTTTCGCTTGCAAAACGTGAGAACTAGCAAGATTTCATCGTCCGGAAGTGTAACACGGCGTATCTCGGCCATTTCTCAACGGGTTCGTGCGAATCAAGTGTCATACGAGTTTTTAGCGTCTACAACAGACGGGGACCACGTTTTCGACGCGAAACACTCGCGGATGTCCGAGATACGAGAGTTCTTGAACGAATTGAACGAATACATCGTCCGGAAATGTAACACGGCGTATCTCTTCCATTTCTCAACGGATTCGTGCGAATCAAGTGTCATACGCGTTTTTAGCGTCTACAACAGACGGGGACCACGTTTTCGACGCGAAACACTCGCAGATGTCCGAGATACGAAAGTTCTTGTACGAATTGAACAAAACGCGGTGCATCGTGCGTTTCGCTTGCAAAACGTGAGAACTAGCAAGATTTCATCGTCCGGAAGTGTAATACGGCGTATCTCGGCCATTTCTCAACGGATTCGTGCGAATCAAGTGTCATACGCGTTTTTAGCGTCTAAAACAGACGGGGACCATGTTTTCGACGCGAAACACTCGCGGATGTCAGAGATACGAGAGTTCTTGAACGAATTGAACGAATACATAGTCCGGAAGTGTAACACGGCGTATCTCGGCCACTTCTCAACGGATTCGTGCGAATAAAGTGTCATACGCGTTTTTAGCGTCTAAAACAGACGGGGACCACGTTTTCGACGCGAAACACTCGCGGATGTCCGAGATACGAGAGTCCTTGAACGAATTGAACGAATACATCTTCCGGAAGTGAAACACGGCGTATCTCGGCCACTACTCAACGGATTCGTGCGAATCAAGTGTCATACGCGTTTTTAGCGTCTACAACAGACGGGGACCACGTTTTCGAAGCGAAACACTCGCGGATGTCCGAGATACGAGAGTTCTTGAACGAATTGACGAAACGCGGTGCATCGTGCGTTGCGCTTTCAAAACGTGAGAACTAGCAAGATTTTATCGTCCGGAAGTGTAACACGGCGTATCTCGGCCATTTCTCAACGGATTCGTGCGAATCAAGTGTCATACGCGTTTTTATCGTCTAAAACAGACGGGGACCACGTTTTCGACGCGAAACACTCGCGGATGTCCGAGATACGAGAGTTCTTGAACGAATTGAACGAATTCATCGTCCGGAAGTATAATACGGCGTATCTCGGCAATTTCTCAACGGATTCGTGCGAATCAAGTGTCATACGCGTTTTAAGCGTCTAAAACAGACGGGGACGATGTTTTCGACGCGAAACACTCGCGGATGTCCGAGATACGAGAGTTCTTGAACGAATTGAACGAATACATCGTCCGGAAGTGTAACACGGCGTATCTCGGCCACTTCTCAACGGATTCGTGCGAATCAAGTGTCATACGCGTTTTTAGCGTCTACAACAGGCGGGGACCACGTTTCCGACGGGAAACACTCGCGGATGTCCGAGATACGAGAGTTCTTGAACGAATTCAACGAATACATCGTCCGGAAGTGTAACACGGCGAATCTCGGCCACTTCTCAACGGATTCGTGCGAATCAAGTGTCATACGCGTTTTTAGCGTCTACAACAGACGGGGACCACGTTTTCGACGCGAAACACTTGCGGATGTCCGAGATACGAGAGTTCTTGAACGATTTGAACGAATCGCGGTGCATCGTGCGTTTCGCTTGCAAAACGTGAGAACTAGCAAGATTTCATCGTCCGGAAGTTTAACACGGCGTATCTTGGCCATTTCTCAACGGATTCGTGCGAATCAAGTGTCATACGCGTTTTTAGCGTCTAAAACAGACGGGGAACATGTTTTCGACCCGAAACACTCGCGGATGTCCAAGATACGAGAGTTCTTGAACGAATTGAACGAATTCATCGTCCGGAAGTGCAATACGGCGTATCTCGGCCATTTCTCAACGGATTCGTGCGAATCAAGTGTCATACGCGTTTTTAGCGTCTAATACAGATGGGGACCAAGTTTCCGACGCGCAACACTCGCGGATGTCCGAGATACGAGAGCATGCTGTACAAGTTTCATAAACTTCGTACGGCTGGAAACGGAGTTTGAAAAAAATTGTCATCATCCGAATTTCCGCTCAGCGACCAAGTCCCTTCGTAGCTGCATGTAAGTTCATCGATAAATCTGAACCGACCGTACGATCATCTTCAAACTTGCAGGAGTGCTCTCGATTGGCGACACGAGCATTCTCTACAAGTTTCATAAACTTCGTACGGCTGGAAGGGGAGTTAGACACAAATTGTCATCTACAACGCAGTTTCCGCTCAGCGACCAAGTCCCGTCGTAGCTGTATGTAAGTTCATCGAGAAATGCGAACCGAAAGTACGATCTCCTTCAAACTTGCAGGAGTGCTCTCGATTGGCGACACGAGCATTCTCTACAAGTTTCATAAACTTCGTACGGCTGAAAGGGGAGTTAGACACAAATTGTCATCTACAACGCAGTACTGGATAGTTCCCGTTCAGCAACTGAGTCCCGTCGTAGGTGCATGTAAGTTCATCGAGAAATGTTAACCGACCGTACGATCATCTTCAAGCTTGTAGCAGTGCTCTCGATTGGCGACACGAGCATACCGTACACGTTTCATAAACTTCGTACGGCGGGAAGGGGAGTTAGACACAAATTGTCATCTACAACGCAGTTTCCGCTCAGCGACCAAGTCCCGTCGTGGCTGTATGTAAGTTCATCGAGAAATGTTAACCGACCGTACGATCATCTTCAAACTTGCAGGAGTGCTCTCGATTGGCGACACGAGCATTCTCTACAAGTTTCATAAACTTCGTACGGCTGGAAAGGGAGTTAGACACAAATTGTCATCTACAACGCAGTTTCCGCTCAGCGACCAAGTCCCGTCGTAGCTGTATGTAAGTTCATCGAGAAATGTTAACCGACCGTACGATCATCTTCAAACTTGTAGGAGTGCTCTCGATAGGCGACACGAGCATTCTGTACAAGTTTCATAAACTTCGTACGGCTGGAAGGGGTGTTAGACACAAATTGTTATCTACAACGCAGTTTCCGCTCAGCGACCAAGTCCCGTCGTAGCTGTATGTAAGTTCATCGAGAAATGCGAACCGAAAGTACGATCTCCTTCAAACTTGCAGGAGTGCTCTCGATTGGCGACACGAGCATTCTCTACAAGTTTCATAAACTTCTTACGGCTGGAAGGGGAGTCAGACACAAATTGTCATCATCCGAATTTCCGCTTACCGACAAAGTCCCTTCGTAGCTGCATGTAAGTTCATCGAGAAATCTGAACCGAGCGTACGATCATCTTCAAGCTTGTAGCAGTGCTCTCGATTGGCGACACGAGCCTTCCGTACAAGTTTCAAAAACTTCGTACGGCTGGAAGGGGAGTTAGACACAAATTGTCATCTACAACGCAGTTTCCGACAGCGACCAAGTCCCGTCGTAGCTGTATGTAAGTTCATCGAGAAATGCGAACCGACCGTACGATCTTCTTCAAACTTGCAGGAGTGCTCTCGATTGGCGACACGAGCATTCTCTACAAGTTTCATAAACTTCGTACGGCTGGAAGGGGAGTTAGACACAAATTGTCATCATCCGAATTTCCGCTCAGCGACCAAGTCCCTTCGTAGCTGCATGTAAGTTCATCGAGAAATCTGAACCGGCCGTACGGTTATCTTCAAACTTGCAGGAGTGCTCTCGATAGGCGACACGTGCATTCTCTACAAGTTTCATAAACTTCGTACGGCTGGAAGGGGAGTTAGACACAAATTGTCATCTACAACGCAGTTTCCGCTCAGCGACCAAGTCCCGTCGTAGCTGTATGTAAGTTCATCGAGAAATGCGAACCGAAAGTACGATCTCCTTCAAACTTGCAGGAGTGCTCTCGATTGGCGACACGAGCATTCTCTACAAGTTTCATAAACTTCGTACGGCTGGAGGGGGAGTTAGACACAAATTGTCATCATCCGAATTTCCGCTCAGCGACCAAGTCCCTTCGTAGCTGCATGTAAGTTCATCGAGAAATCTGAACCGGCCGTACGGTCATCTTCAAACTTGCAGGAGTGCTCTCGATAGGCGACACGAGCATTCTGTACAAGTTTCATAAACTTCGTACGGCTGGAAGGGGAGTTAGACACAAATTGTCATCTACAACGCAGTTTCCGCTCAGCGACCAAGTCCCGTCGTGGCTGTAAGTAAGTTCATCGAGAAATGCAAACCGACCGTACGATCTTCATCCAACTTGCAGGAGTGCTCTCGATTGGCGACACGAGCATTCTCTACAAGTTTCATAAACTTCGTACGGCTGGAAGGGGAGTTAGACACAAATTGTCATCTACAACGCAGTTTCCGCTCAGCGACCAAGTCCCGTCGTGGCTGTAAGTAAGTTCATCGAGAAATGCAAACCGACCGTACGATCTTCTTCCAACTTGCAGGAGTGCTCTCGATTGGCGACACGAGCATTCTCTACAAGTTTCATAAACTTCGTACGGCTGGAAGGGGAGTTAGACACAATCTGTCATCTACAACGCAGTTTCCGCTCAGCGACCAAGTCCCGTCGTAGCTGTATGTAAGTTCATTGAGAAATGTTAACCGACCGTACGATCATCTTCAAACTTGCAGGAGTGCTCTCGATTGGCGACACGAGCATTCTCTATAAGTTTCATAAACTTCGTACGGCTGGAAGGGGAGTTAGACACAAATTGTAATCATCCGAATTTCCGCTCAGCGACCAAGTCCCTACGTAGCTGCATGTAAGTTCATCGAGAAATCTGAACCGACCTTACGATCACCTTCAAACTTGCAGGAGTGCTCTCGATTGGCGACACGAGCATTCTCTACAAGTTTCATAAACTTCGTACAGCTGGAAAGGGAGTTAGACACAATCTGTCATCTACAACGCAGTTTCCGCTCAGCGACCAAGTCCCGTCGTAGCTGTATGTAAGTTCATCGAGAAATGCGAACCGAAAGTACGATCTCCTTCAAACTTGCAGGAGTGCTCTCGATTGGCGCCACGAGCATTCTCTACAAGTTTCATAAACTTCGTACGGCTGGAAGGGGAGTTAGACACAAATTGTCATCATCCGAATTTCCGCTCAGCGACCAAGTCCCTTCGTAGCTGCATGTAAGTTCATCGAGAAATCTGAACCGGCCGTACGGTCATCTGCAAAATTGCAGGAGTGCTCTCGATAGGCGACACGAGCATTCTGTACAAGTTTCATAAACTTCGTACGGCTGGAAGGGGAGTTAGACACAAATTGTCATCTACAACGCAGTTTCCGCTCAGCGACCAAGTCCCGTCGTGGCTGTAAGTAAGTTCATCGAGAAATGCAAACCGACCGTACGATCTTCTTCAAACTTGCAGGAGTGCTCTCGATCGGCGACACGAGCATTCTCTACAAGTTTCATAAACTTCGTACGGCTGGAAGGGGAGTTAGACACAAATTGTCATCTACAACGCAGTACTGGATAATTCCCGTTCAGCGACTAAGTCCCGTCGTAGCTGCATGTAAGTTCATCGAGAAATGTGAACCGACCGTACGATCTTCTTCAAACGTGCAGGAGTGCTCTCGATTGACGACACGAGGATGCTGTACAAGTTTCATAAACTTCGTACGGCTGGAAGCGGAGTTTAAAAAAATTGTCATCATCCGAATTTCCGCTCAGCGACCAAGTTCCTTTGTAGCTGCATGTAAGTTCATCGAGAAATCTGAACCGACCGTACGATCATCTTCAAACTTGCAGGAGTGCTCTCGATTGGCGACACGAGCATTATCTACAAGTTTCATAAACTTCGTACGGCTGGAAGGAGACTTAGACACAAATCGTCATCTACAACGCAGTACTGGATTGTTCCCGTTCAGCGACTAAGTCCCGTCGTAGGTGCATGTAAGTTCATCGAGAAATGTTAACCGACCGTACGATCATCTTCAAACTTGCAGGAGTGCTCTCGATTGGCGATCCGAGCATTCTCTACAAGTTTCATAAACTTCGTACGGCTGGAAGGGGTGTTAGACACAAATTGTCATCTACAACAAAGTTTCCGCTCAGCGACCAAGTCCCGTCGTAGCTGTATGTAAGTTCATCGAGAAATGCGAACCGGCCGTACGATCTTCTTCAAACTTGCAGGAGTGCTCTCGATTGGCGACACGAGCATTCTCTACAAGTTTCATAAACTCGGCGGCCGGTGCATTGACCTGCGTCTCAGTAAGAGTAAGCATTGTAAACAAATGCGAGAGTGAATCTCGCCGAAGATCGGAGCAGGCTTTGCCTGTTGGAAAGAGGACGGAGCTTGACCCCTCTGCACTTCCCCCAGAATCGCTAAAACCAACACATCTCGTCGAGCTATTTTGCGTGTTTCTAACATGCCTGTGCTTGCTGCCTATGCTTTCTGTGCTGCCTATGCTTGCTGCCTGTGCTTGCTGTGCTGCCTGTGCTTGCTGCCTCGGCTTGCTGTGCTGCCTGTGCTTGCTGCACTTGCTGTGCTGCCTGTGCTTGCTGCCTGTGCTTGCTGTGCTGTCTGTGCTTGCTGCCTGTGCTTGCTATGCTGCCTGTGCAAGCTTCCTGTGCTTGCTATGCTGCCTGTGCAAGCTTCCTGTGCTGCCTGTGCTTACTGTGCTTGCTGTGCTGCCTGTGCTGCCTGTGCTTGCTGTGCTGCCTGTGCTTGCTACCTGTGCTTGCTGTGCTGCCTGTGTTTGCTGTGCTGCCTGTGCTTGCTGCCTGTGCTTGCTGTGTTGCCTGTGCTTGCTGCCTGTGCTTGCTGTGCTGCCTGTGTTTGCTGTGCTGCCTGTGCTTGCTGCCTGTGCTTGCTGCCCGTGCTTGCTGTGCTGCCTGTGCTTGCTGCCTGTGCTTGCTGTGCTGCCTGTGCTTGCTGCCTGTGCTTGCTCTGCTGCCTGTGCTTGCTGCCTGTGCTTGCTGTGCTGCCCGTGCTTGCTGCCTGTGCTTGCTGTGCTGCCTGTGCTTGCTGCCTTTGCTTGCTGTGCTGCCTGTGCTTGCTGCCTGTGCTTGCTGCCTGTGCTTGCTGTGCTGCCTGTGCTTGCTGCCTGTGCTTGCTGTGCTGCCTGTGCTTGCTGCCTGTGCTTGCTGCCTGTGCTTGCTGCCTGTGCTGCTGTGCTGCCTGTACTTGCTGTGCTGCCTGTGCTTGCTGCCTGTGTTTGCTGTGCTGCCTGTGCTTGCTCTGCTGCCTGTGCTTGCTGCCTGTGCTTGCTGCCTGTGCTTGCTGCATGTGCTTGCTCTGCTGCCTGTGCTTGCTGTGCTGCCTGTGCTTGTTGCCCGTGCTTGCTGTGCTGCCGGTGCATGCTGTGCTGCCTGTGCTTGCTGTGCTGCCTGTGCTTGCTGCCTGTGCTTGCTGTGCTGCCGGTGTTTGCTGCCTGTGCTTGCTGTGCTGCCTGTGCTTGCTGCCT
Organism: Priocnemis perturbator; assembly: GCA_963942575.1. Taxonomy (NCBI): domain Eukaryota; kingdom Metazoa; phylum Arthropoda; class Insecta; order Hymenoptera; family Pompilidae; genus Priocnemis; species Priocnemis perturbator. The sequence continues at coordinate 12,803 of CAWWDK010000440.1, forward strand.
GTGCTTGCTGTGCTGCCTGTGCTTGCTGCCTGTGCTTGCTGTGCTGCCTGAGCTGCCTGTGCTTGCTGCCTGTGCTTGCTGTGCTGTCTGTGCTTGCTGCCTGTGCTGCCTGTGCTTGCTGCCTGTGCTTGCTGTGCTGCCTGACCTTGCTGCCTGTGCTGCCTGTGCTTGCTGCCTGTGCTGCCTGTGCTTGCTGTGCTGCCTGTGCTTGCTGCCTGTGCTTGCTGCATGTGCTTGCTGTGCTGCCTGTGCTTGCTGCCTTTGCTTGCTGTGCTGCCTGTGCTTGCTGCCTGTGCTGCCTGTGCTTGCTGTGCTGCCTGTGCTTGCTGCCTGTGCTTGCTCTGCTGCCTGTGGTTGATCCCTGTGCTTGCTGTCTGTGCTTGCTGCCTGTGCTTGCTCTGCTGCCTGTGCTTGCTGCCTGTGCTTGCTGTGCTGCCTGTGCTTGCTGCCTGTGCTGCCTGTGCTTGCTGCCTGTGCTTGCTGTGCTGCCTGTGCTTGCTGTGCTGCCTGTGCTTGCTGCCTGTGCTTGCTGTGCTGCCTGTGCTTGCTGCCCGTGCTTGCTGCACGTGCTTGCTGTGCTGCCTGTGCTTGCTGTGCTGCCTGTGTTTGCTGTGCTGCCTGTGCTTGCTGCCTGTGCTTGCTATGCTGCCTGTGCAAGCTGCCTGTGCTTGCTGTGCTGCCTGTGCTTGCTGCCTGTGCTTGCTGCCTGTGCTTGCTGCCTGTGCTTGCTGTGCTGAATGTGCTTGCTGCCTGTGCTTGCTGTGCTGCCTGTGCTTGCTGCCTGTGCTTGCTGTGCTGCCTGTGCTTGCTGTCTGTGCTTGCTGTGCTGCCTGTGCTTGCTGTTTGTGCTTGCTGTGCTGCCTGTGCTTGCTGCCTGTGCTTGCTGTGTTGCCTGTGCTTGCTGCCTGTGCTTGCAGTGCTGCCTGTGTTTGCTGTGCTGCCTGTGCTTGCTGCCTGTGCTTGCTGCCTGTGCTTGCTGCCCGTGCTTGCTGTGCTGCCTGTGCTTGCTGCCTGTGCTTGCTGTGCTGCCTGTGCTTGCTGCCCGTGCTTGCTGTGCTGCCGGTGCTTGCTGTGCTGCCTGTTCTTGCTGTCCTGCCTGTGCTTGCTGCCTGTGCTTGCTGTGCTGCCTGTGCTTTCTGCCTGTGCTTGCTGTGCTGCCTTTGCTTGCTGCCTGTGCTTGCTGTGCTGCCTGTGCTTGCTGCCTGTGCTGCTGTGCTGCCTGTACTTGCTGTGCTGCCTGTGCTTGCTGCCTGTGTTTGCTGTGCTGCCTGTGCTTGCTGCCTGTGCTTGCTGTGCTGCCTGTGCTTGCTGCCCGTGCTTGCTGTGCTGCCGGTGCTTGCTGCGCTGCCTGTTCTTGCTGTGCTGCCTGTGCTTGCTGTGCTGCCTGTGCTTTCTGCCTGTGCTTGCTGTGCTGCCTGTGCTTGCTGCCTGTGCTTGCTGTGCTGCCTGTGCTTGCTGCCTGTGCTGCTGTGCTGCCTGTACTTGCTGTGCTGCCTGTGCTTGCTCCCTGTGTTTGCTGTGCTGCCTGTGCTTGCTGCCTGTGCTTGCTGTGCTGCCTGTGCTTGCTGCCCGTGCTTGCTGTGCTGCCGGTGCTTGCTGCGCTGCCTGTTCTTGCTGTGCTGCCTGTGCTTGCTGTGCTGCCTGTGCTTGCTGCGCTGCCTGTGCTTGCTGCCTGTGCTTGCTGTGCTGCCTGTGTTTGCTGTGCTGCCTGTGCTTGCTGCCTGTGCTTGCTGCCCGTGCTTGCTGTGCTGCCTGTGCTTGCTGCCTGTGCTTGCTGTGCTGCCTGTGCTTGCTGCCTGTGCTTGCTCTGCTGCCTGTGCTTGCTGCCTGTGCTTGCTGTGCTGCCCGTGCTTGCTGCCTGTGCTTGCTGTGCTGCCTGTGCTTGCTGCCTGTGCTTGCTGCCTGTGCTTGCTGTGCTGCCTGTGCTTGCTGCCTGTGCTTGCTGTGCTGCCTGTGCTTGCTGCCTGTGCTTGCTGCCTGTGCTTGCTGCCTGTGCTGCTGTGCTGCCTGTACTTGCTGTGCTGCCTGTGCTTGCTGCCTGTGTTTGCTGTGCTGCCTGTGCTTGCTCTGCTGCCTGTGCTTGCTGCCTGTGCTTGCTGCCTGTGCTTGCTGCATGTGCTTGCTCTGCTGCCTGTGCTTGCTGTGCTGCCTGTGCTTGTTGCCCGTGCTTGCTGTGCTGCCGGTGCATGCTGTGCTGCCTGTGCTTGCTGTGCTGCCTGTGCTTGCTGCCTGTGCTTGCTGTGCTGCCGGTGTTTGCTGCCTGTGCTTGCTGTGCTGCCTGTGCTTGCTGCCTGTGCTTGCTGTGCTGCCTGTGCTTGCTGCCTGTGCTTGCTGTGCTGCCTGAGCTGCCTGTGCTTGCTGCCTGTGCTTGCTGTGCTGTCTGTGCTTGCTGCCTGTGCTGCCTGTGCTTGCTGCCTGTGCTTGCTGTGCTGCCTGACCTTGCTGCCTGTGCTGCCTGTGCTTGCTGCCTGTGCTGCCTGTGCTTGCTGTGCTGCCTGTGCTTGCTGCCTGTGCTTGCTGCATGTGCTTGCTGTGCTGCCTGTGCTTGCTGCCTTTGCTTGCTGTGCTGCCTGTGCTTGCTGCCTGTGCTGCCTGTGCTTGCTGTGCTGCCTGTGCTTGCTGCCTGTGCTTGCTCTGCTGCCTGTGGTTGATCCCTGTGCTTGCTGTCTGTGCTTGCTGCCTGTGCTTGCTCTGCTGCCTGTGCTTGCTGCCTGTGCTTGCTGTGCTGCCTGTGCTTGCTGCCTGTGCTGCCTGTGCTTGCTGCCTGTGCTTGCTGTGCTGCCTGTGCTTGCTGTGCTGCCTGTGCTTGCTGCCTGTGCTTGCTGTGCTGCCTGTGCTTGCTGCCCGTGCTTGCTGCACGTGCTTGCTGTGCTGCCTGTGCTTGCTGTGCTGCCTGTGTTTGCTGTGCTGCCTGTGCTTGCTGCCTGTGCTTGCTATGCTGCCTGTGCAAGCTGCCTGTGCTTGCTGTGCTGCCTGTGCTTGCTGCCTGTGCTTGCTGCCTGTGCTTGCTGCCTGTGCTTGCTGTGCTGAATGTGCTTGCTGCCTGTGCTTGCTGTGCTGCCTGTGCTTGCTGCCTGTGCTTGCTGTGCTGCCTGTGCTTGCTGTCTGTGCTTGCTGTGCTGCCTGTGCTTGCTGTTTGTGCTTGCTGTGCTGCCTGTGCTTGCTGCCTGTGCTTGCTGTGTTGCCTGTGCTTGCTGCCTGTGCTTGCAGTGCTGCCTGTGTTTGCTGTGCTGCCTGTGCTTGCTGCCTGTGCTTGCTGCCTGTGCTTGCTGCCCGTGCTTGCTGTGCTGCCTGTGCTTGCTGCCTGTGCTTGCTGTGCTGCCTGTGCTTGCTGCCCGTGCTTGCTGTGCTGCCGGTGCTTGCTGTGCTGCCTGTTCTTGCTGTCCTGCCTGTGCTTGCTGCCTGTGCTTGCTGTGCTGCCTGTGCTTTCTGCCTGTGCTTGCTGTGCTGCCTTTGCTTGCTGCCTGTGCTTGCTGTGCTGCCTGTGCTTGCTGCCTGTGCTGCTGTGCTGCCTGTACTTGCTGTGCTGCCTGTGCTTGCTGCCTGTGTTTGCTGTGCTGCCTGTGCTTGCTGCCTGTGCTTGCTGTGCTGCCTGTGCTTGCTGCCCGTGCTTGCTGTGCTGCCGGTGCTTGCTGCGCTGCCTGTTCTTGCTGTGCTGCCTGTGCTTGCTGTGCTGCCTGTGCTTTCTGCCTGTGCTTGCTGTGCTGCCTGTGCTTGCTGCCTGTGCTTGCTGTGCTGCCTGTGCTTGCTGCCTGTGCTGCTGTGCTGCCTGTACTTGCTGTGCTGCCTGTGCTTGCTCCCTGTGTTTGCTGTGCTGCCTGTGCTTGCTGCCTGTGCTTGCTGTGCTGCCTGTGCTTGCTGCCCGTGCTTGCTGTGCTGCCGGTGCTTGCTGCGCTGCCTGTTCTTGCTGTGCTGCCTGTGCTTGCTGTGCTGCCTGTGCTTGCTGCGCTGCCTGTGCTTGCTGCCTGTGCTTGCTGTGCTGCCTGTGCTTGCTGCCTGTGCTTGCTGTGCTGCCTGTGTTTGCTGTGCTGCCTGTGCTTGCTGCCTGTGCTTGCTGCCGGTGCTTGCTGCCTGTGCTTGCTGTGCTGCCTGTGCTTGCTGTGCTGCCTGTGCTTGCTGTCTGTGCTTGCTGTGCTGCCTGTGCTTGCTGTGCTGCCTGTGCTTGCTGTGCTGCCTGTGCTTGCTGCCTGTGCTTGCTGTGCTGCCTGTGCTTGCTGCCTGTGTTTGCTGTGCTGCCTGTGCTTGCTGCCTGTGCTTGCTGTGCTGCCTGTGCTTGCTGCGCTGCCTGTGCTTGCTGCCTGTGTTTGCTGTGCTGCCTGTGCTTGCTGCCTGTGCTTGCTGTGCTGCCGGTGCTTGCTGCCCGTGCTTGCTGTGCTGCCTGTGCTTGCTGCCTGTGCTTGCTGTGCTGCCTGTGCTTGCTGCCTGTGCTTGCTGTGCTGCCTGTGCTGTGCTGCCTGTGCTTGCTGTGCTGCCTGTGTTTGCTGCCTGTGCTTGCTGTGCTGCCTGTGTTTGCTGTGCTGCCTGTGCTTGCTGCCTGTGCTTGCTGCCGGTGCTTGCTGTGCTGCCGGTGCTTGCTGCGCTGCCTGTTCTTGCTGTGCTGCCTGTGCTTGCTGTGCTGCCTGTGTTTGCTGCCTGTGCTTGCTGTGCTGCCTGTGTTTGCTGTGCTGCCTGTGCTTGCTGCCTGTGCTTGCTGCCTGTGCTTGCTGTGCTGCCTGTGCTTGCTGCCTGTGCTTGCTGCCTGTGCTTCCTGTGCTGCCTGTGCTTGCTGCCTGTGCTTGCTGTGCTGCCTGTGTTTGCTGTGCTGCCTGTGCTTGCTGCCTGTGCTTGCTGCCTGTGCTTGCTGTGCTGCCTGTGTTTGCTGTGCTTGCTGCCTGTGCTTGCTGTGCTGCCTGTGCTTGCTGCCTGTGCTGCTGTGCTGCCTGTACTTGCTGTGCTGCCTGTGCTTGCTGCCTGTGTTTGCTGTGCTGCCTGTACTTGCTGCCTGTGCTTGCTGCCCGTGCTTGCTGTGCTGCCGGTGCTTGCTGCGCTGCCTGTTCTTGCTGTGCTGCCTGTGCTTGCTGTGCTGCCTGTGCTTGCTGCGCTGCCTGTGCTTGCTGCCTGTGCTTGCTGTGCTGCCTGTGCTTGCTGCCTGTGCTTGCTGTGCTGCCTGTGTTTGCTGTGCTGCCTGTGCTTGCTGCCTGTGCTTGCTGCCGGTGCTTGCTGCCTGTGCTTGCTGTGCTGCTTGTGCTTGCTGCCTGTTCTTGCTGTGCTGCCTGTGCTTGCTGCCTGTGCTTGCTGTGCTTGCTGTGCTGCCTGTGCTTGCTGCCTGTGTTTGCTGTGCTGCCTGTGCTTGCTCTGCTGCCTGTGCTTGCTGCCTGTGCTTGCTGCCTGTGCTTGCTGCATGTGCTTGCTCTGCTGCCTGTGCTTGCTGTGCTGCCTGTGCTTGTTGCCCGTGCTTGCTGTGCTGCCGGTGCATGCTGTGCTGCCTGTGCTTGCTGTGCTGCCTGTGCTTGCTGCCTGTGCTTGCTGTGCTGCCGGTGTTTGCTGCCTGTGCTTGCTGTGCTGCCTGTGCTTGCTGCCTGTGCTTGCTGTGCTGCCTGTGCTTGCTGCCTGTGCTTGCTGTGCTGCCTGAGCTGCCTGTGCTTGCTGCCTGTGCTTGCTGTGCTGTCTGTGCTTGCTGCCTGTGCTGCCTGTGCTTGCTGCCTGTGCTTGCTGTGCTGCCTGACCTTGCTGCCTGTGCTGCCTGTGCTTGCTGCCTGTGCTGCCTGTGCTGCCTGTGCTTGCTGCCTGTGCTTGCTGCATGTGCTTGCTGTGCTGCCTGTGCTTGCTGCCTTTGCTTGCTGTGCTGCCTGTGCTTGCTGCCTGTGCTGCCTGTGCTTGCTGTGCTGCCTGTGCTTGCTGCCTGTGCTTGCTCTGCTGCCTGTGGTTGATCCCTGTGCTTGCTGTCTGTGCTTGCTGCCTGTGCTTGCTCTGCTGCCTGTGCTTGCTGCCTGTGCTTGCTGTGCTGCCTGTGCTTGCTGCCTGTGCTGCCTGTGCTTGCTGCCTGTGCTGCCTGTGCTTGCTGCCTGTGCTTGCTGTGCTGCCTGTGCTTGCTGCCTGTGCTTGCTGCCCGTGCTTGCTGTGCTGCCGGTGCATGCTGTGCTGCCTGTGCTTGCTGTGCTGCCTGTGCTTGCTGCCTGTGCTTGCTGTGCTGCCGGTGTTTGCTGCCTGTGCTTGCTGTGCTGCCTGTGCTTGCTGCCTGTGCTTGCTGTGCTGCCTGTGCTTGCTGCCTGTGCTTGCTGTGCTGCCTGAGCTGCCTGTGCTTGCTGCCTGTGCTTGCTGTGCTGTCTGTGCTTGCTGCCTGTGCTGCCTGTGCTTGCTGCCTGTGCTTGCTGTGCTGCCTGACCTTGCTGCCTGTGCTGCCTGTGCTTGCTGCCTGTGCTGCCTGTGCTTGCTGTGCTGCCTGTGCTTGCTGCCTGTGCTTGCTGCATGTGCTTGCTGTGCTGCCTGTGCTTGCTGCCTTTGCTTGCTGTGCTGCCTGTGCTTGCTGCCTGTGCTGCCTGTGCTTGCTGTGCTGCCTGTGCTTGCTGCCTGTGCTTGCTCTGCTGCCTGTGGTTGATCCCTGTGCTTGCTGTCTGTGCTTGCTGCCTGTGCTTGCTCTGCTGCCTGTGCTTGCTGCCTGTGCTTGCTGTGCTGCCTGTGCTTGCTGCCTGTGCTGCCTGTGCTTGCTGCCTGTGCTTGCTGTGCTGCCTGTGCTTGCTGTGCTGCCTGTGCTTGCTGCCTGTGCTTGCTGTGCTGCCTGTGCTTGCTGCCCGTGCTTGCTGCACGTGCTTGCTGTGCTGCCTGTGCTTGCTGTGCTGCCTGTGTTTGCTGTGCTGCCTGTGCTTGCTGCCTGTGCTTGCTATGCTGCCTGTGCAAGCTGCCTGTGCTTGCTGTGCTGCCTGTGCTGCCTGTGCTTGCTGCCTGTGCTTGCTGCCTGTGCTTGCTGCCTGTGCTTGCTGTGCTGAATGTGCTTGCTGCCTGTGCTTGCTGTGCTGCCTGTGCTTGCTGCCTGTGCTTGCTGTGCTGCCTGTGCTTGCTGTCTGTGCTTGCTGTGCTGCCTGTGCTTGCTGTTTGTGCTTGCTGTGCTGCCTGTGCTTGCTGCCTGTGCTTGCTGTGTTGCCTGTGCTTGCTGCCTGTGCTTGCTGTGCTGCCTGTGTTTGCTGTGCTGCCTGTGCTTGCTGCCTGTGCTTGCTGCCTGTGCTTGCTGCCCGTGCTTGCTGTGCTGCCTGTGCTTGCTGCCTGTGCTTGCTGTGCTGCCTGTGCTTGCTGCCCGTGCTTGCTGTGCTGCCGGTGCTTGCTGTGCTGCCTGTTCTTGCTGTCCTGCCTGTGCTTGCTGCCTGTGCTTGCTGTGCTGCCTGTGCTTTCTGCCTGTGCTTGCTGTGCTGCCTTTGCTTGCTGCCTGTGCTTGCTGTGCTGCCTGTGCTTGCTGCCTGTGCTGCTGTGCTGCCTGTACTTGCTGTGCTGCCTGTGCTTGCTGCCTGTGTTTGCTGTGCTGCCTGTGCTTGCTGCCTGTGCTTGCTGTGCTGCCTGTGCTTGCTGCCCGTGCTTGCTGTGCTGCCGGTGCTTGCTGCGCTGCCTGTTCTTGCTGTGCTGCCTGTGCTTGCTGTGCTGCCTGTGCTTTCTGCCTGTGCTTGCTGTGCTGCCTGTGCTTGCTGCCTGTGCTTGCTGTGCTGCCTGTGCTTGCTGCCTGTGCTGCTGTGCTGCCTGTACTTGCTGTGCTGCCTGTGCTTGCTCCCTGTGTTTGCTGTGCTGCCTGTGCTTGCTGCCTGTGCTTGCTGTGCTGCCTGTGCTTGCTGCCCGTGCTTGCTGTGCTGCCGGTGCTTGCTGCGCTGCCTGTTCTTGCTGTGCTGCCTGTGCTTGCTGTGCTGCCTGTGCTTGCTGCGCTGCCTGTGCTTGCTGCCTGTGCTTGCTGTGCTGCCTGTGCTTGCTGCCTGTGCTTGCTGTGCTGCCTGTGTTTGCTGTGCTGCCTGTGCTTGCTGCCTGTGCTTGCTGCCGGTGCTTGCTGCCTGTGCTTGCTGTGCTGCCTGTGCTTGCTGTGCTGCCTGTGCTTGCTGTCTGTGCTTGCTGTGCTGCCTGTGCTTGCTGTGCTGCCTGTGCTTGCTGTGCTGCCTGTGCTTGCTGCCTGTGCTTGCTGTGCTGCCTGTGCTTGCTGCCTGTGTTTGCTGTGCTGCCTGTGCTTGCTGCCTGTGCTTGCTGTGCTGCCTGTGCTTGCTGCGCTGCCTGTGCTTGCTGCCTGTGTTTGCTGTGCTGCCTGTGCTTGCTGCCTGTGCTTGCTGTGCTGCCGGTGCTTGCTGCCCGTGCTTGCTGTGCTGCCTGTGCTTGCTGCCTGTGCTTGCTGTGCTGCCTGTGCTTGCTGCCTGTGCTTGCTGTGCTGCCTGTGCTGTGCTGCCTGTGCTTGCTGCCTGTGCTGCTGTGCTGCCTGTACTTGCTGTGCTGCTTGTGCTTGCTGCCTGTGCTTGCTGCCTGTGCTTGCTGCCTGTGCTTGCTGTGCTGCCTGTGCTTGCTGCCTGTGCTTGCTGCCTGTGCTTCCTGTGCTGCCTGTGCTTGCTGCCTGTGCTTGCTGTGCTGCCTGTGTTTGCTGTGCTGCCTGTGCTTGCTGCCTGTGCTTGCTGCCTGTGCTTGCTGTGCTGCCTGTGTTTGCTGTGCTTGCTGCCTGTGCTTGCTGTGCTGCCTGTGCTTGCTGCCTGTGCTGCTGTGCTGCCTGTACTTGCTGTGCTGCCTGTGCTTGCTGCCTGTGTTTGCTGTGCTGCCTGTACTTGCTGCCTGTGCTTGCTGCCCGTGCTTGCTGTGCTGCCGGTGCTTGCTGCGCTGCCTGTTCTTGCTGTGCTGCCTGTGCTTGCTGTGCTGCCTGTGCTTGCTGCGCTGCCTGTGCTTGCTGCCTGTGCTTGCTGTGCTGCCTGTGCTTGCTGCCTGTGCTTGCTGTGCTGCCTGTGTTTGCTGTGCTGCCTGTGCTTGCTGCCTGTGCTTGCTGCCGGTGCTTGCTGCCTGTGCTTGCTGTGCTGCTTGTGCTTGCTGCCTGTTCTTGCTGTGCTGCCTGTGCTTGCTGCCTGTGCTTGCTGTGCTTGCTGTGCTGCCTGTGCTTGCTGCCTGTGTTTGCTGTGCTGCCTGTGCTTGCTCTGCTGCCTGTGCTTGCTGCCTGTGCTTGCTGCCTGTGCTTGCTGCATGTGCTTGCTCTGCTGCCTGTGCTTGCTGTGCTGCCTGTGCTTGTTGCCCGTGCTTGCTGTGCTGCCGGTGCATGCTGTGCTGCCTGTGCTTGCTGTGCTGCCTGTGCTTGCTGCCTGTGCTTGCTGTGCTGCCGGTGTTTGCTGCCTGTGCTTGCTGTGCTGCCTGTGCTTGCTGCCTGTGCTTGCTGTGCTGCCTGTGCTTGCTGCCTGTGCTTGCTGTGCTGCCTGAGCTGCCTGTGCTTGCTGCCTGTGCTTGCTGTGCTGTCTGTGCTTGCTGCCTGTGCTGCCTGTGCTTGCTGCCTGTGCTTGCTGTGCTGCCTGACCTTGCTGCCTGTGCTGCCTGTGCTTGCTGCCTGTGCTGCCTGTGCTGCCTGTGCTTGCTGCCTGTGCTTGCTGCATGTGCTTGCTGTGCTGCCTGTGCTTGCTGCCTTTGCTTGCTGTGCTGCCTGTGCTTGCTGCCTGTGCTGCCTGTGCTTGCTGTGCTGCCTGTGCTTGCTGCCTGTGCTTGCTCTGCTGCCTGTGGTTGATCCCTGTGCTTGCTGTCTGTGCTTGCTGCCTGTGCTTGCTCTGCTGCCTGTGCTTGCTGCCTGTGCTTGCTGTGCTGCCTGTGCTTGCTGCCTGTGCTGCCTGTGCTTGCTGCCTGTGCTTGCTGTGCTGCCTGTGCTTGCTGCCTGTGCTTGCTGCCCGTGCTTGCTGTGCTGCCGGTGCTTGCTGCGCTGCCTGTTCTTGCTGTGCTGCCTGTGCTTGCTGTGCTGCCTGTGCTTGCTGCGCTGCCTGTGCTTGCTGCCTGTGCTTGCTGTGCTGCCTGTGCTTGCTGCCTGTGCTTGCTGTGCTGCCTGTGTTTGCTGTGCTGCCTGTGCTTGCTGCCTGTGCTTGCTGCCGGTGCTTGCTGCCTGTGCTTGCTGTGCTGCCTGTGCTTGCTGTGCTGCCTGTGCTTGCTGTCTGTGCTTGCTGTGCTGCCTGTGCTTGCTGTGCTGCCTGTGCTTGCTGCCTGTGCTTGCTGTGCTGCCTGTGCTTGCTGCCTGTGCTTGCTGTGCTGCCTGTGCTTGCTGCCTGTGCTTGCTGTGCTGCCTGTGCTTGCTGCCTGTGCTTGCTGTGCTGCCTGTGCTTGCTGCCTGTGCTTGCTGTGCTGCCTGTGCTTGCTGCCTGTGCTTGCTGCCTGTGCTTGCTGCCTGTGCTTTCTGTGCTGCCTGTGCTGCTGTGCGACCTGTACTTGCTGTGCTGCCTGTGCTTGCTGCCTGTGCTTGCTGCCTGTGCTTGCTGTGCTGCCTGTGCTGCCTGTGCTTGCTGCCTGTGCTTGCTGCCTATGCTTGCTGTGCTGCCTGTGCTTGCAGCATGTGCTTGCTGTGCTGCCTGTGCTTGCTGCCTGTGCTTGCTGTGCTGCCTGTGCTTGCTGCCTGTGCTTGCTGTGCTGCCTGTGCTTGCTCCCTGTGCTTGCTGTGCTGCCTGTGCTTGCTGGGCTGCCTGTGCTTGCTGTCTGTGCTTGCTGCCTATGCTTGCTGTGCTGCCTGTGCTTGCTGTGCTGCCTGTGCTTGCTGTGCTGCCTGTGCTTGCTGCCTGTGTTTGCTGTGCTGCCTGTGCTTGCTGCCTGTGCTTGCTCTGCTGCCTGTGCTTGCTGCCTGTGCTTGCTGTGCTGCCTGTGCTGTGCTGCCTGTGCTTGCTGAGCTGAGTGTGTTTGCTGCCTGTGCTGCTTGTGCTTGCTGTGCTGCCTGTCCTTGCTGCCTGTGCTTGCTGTGCTGCCTGTGCGTGCGGCCTGTGCTGCCTGTGCTTGCTGTGCTGCCTGTGCTTGCTGCCTGTGCTTGCTGTGCTGTCTGAGCTGCCTGTGCTTGCTGCCTGTGCTTGCTGTGCTGCCTGTGCCTGCTGTCTGTGCTTGCTGTGCTGCCTGTGCTGTCTGTGCTGCCTGTGCTTGCTGCCTGTGCTTGCTGTCTGTGCTTGCTGTGCTGCCTGTGCTTGCTGTGCTGCCTGTGCTTGCTGCGCTGCCTGTGCTTGCTGCCTGTGCTTGCTGTGCTGCCTGTGCTTGCTGCCTGTGCTTGCTGAGCTGAGTGTGTTTGCTGCCTGTGCTGTCTGTGCTTGCTGTGCTGCTTGTGCTTGCTGCCTGTGCTTGCTGTGCTGTCTGTGCTTGCTGTGCTGCCTGTGCTTGCTGCGCTGCGTGTGCTTGCTGTGCTGCCTGTGCTTGCTGCCTGTGCTTGCTGTGCTGCCTGTGCTTGCTGCCTGTGCTTGCTGTGCCGCCTGTGCTTGTTGTGCTGCCTGTGCTTGCTGTGCTTGCTATGCTGCCTGTACTTGCTGTGCTGCCTGTGCTTGCTGCCTGTGTTTGCTGTGCTGCCTGTGCTTGCTGCCTGTGCTTGCTGCCTATGCTTGCTGTGCTGCCTGTGCTTGCAGCATGTGCTTGCTGTGCTGCCTGTGCTTGCTGCCTGTGCTTGCTGTGCTGCCTGTGCTTGCTGCCTGTGCTTGCTGTGCTGCCTGTGCTTGCTGCCTGTGCTTGCTTTGCTGCCTGTGTTTGCTGTGCTGCCTGTGCTTGCTGCCTGTGCTTGCTGTGCTGCCTGTGTTTGCTGCCTGTGCTTGCTGTGCTGCCTGTCCCTGCTGCCTGTGCTTGCTGTGCTGCCTGTGCTTGCTGCCTGTGTTTGCTGTGCTGCCTGTGCTTGCTGCCTGTGCTTGCTGTGCTGCCTGTGCTTGCTGCCTTTGCTTGCAGTGCTGCCTGTGCTTGCTGTGCTGCCTGTGCTTGCTGCCTGTGCTTGCTGCCTGTGCTTGCTGCCTGTGCTTTCTGTGCTGCCTGTGCCTGCTGCCTGTGCTTGCTGCCTGTGCTGCTGTGCTGCCTGTGCTTGCTATGCTGCCTGTGCAAGCTGCCTGTGCTTGCTGTGCTGCCTGTGCTGCCTGTGCTTGCTGCCTGTGCTTGCTGCCTGTGCTTGCTGCCTGTGCTTGCTGTGCTGCCTGTGCTTGCTGCCTGTGCTTGCTGCCTGTGCTTGCTGCCTGTGCTTGCTGTGCTGAGTATGTTTGCTGCCTGTGCTTGCTGCCTGTGCTTGCTGTGCTGCCTGTCCCTGCTGCCTGTGCTTGCTGTGCTGCCTGTCCCTGCTGCCTGTGCTTGCTGTGCTGCCTGTGCTTGCTGCCTGTGCTTGCTGTGCTGAGTATGTTTGCTGCCTGTGCTTGCTGCCTGTGCTTGCTGTGCTGCCTGTCCCTGCTGCCTGTGCTTGCTGTGCTGCCTGTCCCTGCTGCCTGTGCTTGCTGTGCTGCCTGTGCTTGCTGCCTGTGTTTGCTGTGCTGCCTGTGCTTGCTGCCTGTGCTTGCTGCCTGTGCTTGCTGTGCTGCCTGTGCTTGCTGCCTGTGCTTGCTGTGCTGCCTGTGCTTGCTGCCTGTGCTTGCTGCCTGTGCTTTCTGTGCTGACTGTGCCTGCTGCCTGTGCTTGCTGCCTGTGCTGCTGTGCGACCTGTACTTGCTGTGCTGCCTGTGCTTGCTGCATGTGTTTGCTGCCTGTGCTTGCTGCCTGTGCTTGCTGTGCTGCCTGTGCTGCCTGTGCTTGCTGCCGGTGCTTGCTGCCTATGCTTGCTGTGCTGCCTGTGCTTGCAGCATGTGCTTGTTGTGCTGCCTGTGCTTGCTGTGCTGCCTGTGCTTGCTGTGCTGCCTGTGCTTGCTGCCTGTGCTTGCTGTGCTGCCTGTGCTTGCTGTGCTGCCTGTGCTTGCTGCCTGTGCTGCCAGTGCTTGCTGTCTGTGCTTGCTGTGCTGCCTGAGCTGCCTGTGCTTGCTGTGCTGCCTGAGCTGCCTGTGCTTGCTGCCTGTGCTTGCTGTGCTGCCTGTGCTCGCTGTGCTGCTTGTGCTTGCTGCCTGTGCTGCCTGTGCTCGCTGTGCTGCTTGTGCTTGCTGCCTGTGCTGCCTGTGCTCGCTGTGCTGCTTGTGCTTGCTGCCTGTGCTTGCTGTGCTGTCTGTGCTTGCTGCGCTGCGTGTGCTTGCTGTGCTGCCTGTGCTTGCTGCCTGTGCTGCCTGTGCTTGCTGCCTGTGCTTGCTGTGCTGCCTGTGCTTGCTGCCTGTGCTTGCTGTGCTGCCTGTGCTTGCTGCCTGTGCTTGCTGTGCTGCCTGTGCTTGCTGCCTGTGTTTGCTGTGCTGCCAGTGCTTGCTGCCTGTGCTTGCTGTGCTGCCTGTGCTTGCTGCGCTGCCTGTGCTTGCTGCCTGTGTTTGCTGTGCTGCCTGTGCTTGCTGCCTGTGCTTGCTGTGCTGCCGGTGCTTGCTGCCCGTGCTTGCTGTGCTGCCTGTGCTTGCTGCCTGTGCTTGCTGTGCTGCCTGTGCTTGCTGCCTGTGCTTGCTGCCTGTGCTTCCTGTGCTGCCTGTGCTTGCTGCCTGTGCTTGCTGTGCTGCCTGTGTTTGCTGTGCTGCCTGTGCTTGCTGCCTGTGCTTGCTGCCTGTGCTTGCTGTGCTGCCTGTGTTTGCTGTGCTTGCTGCCTGTGCTTGCTGTGCTGCCTGTGCTTGCTGCCTGTGCTGCTGTGCTGCCTGTACTTGCTGTGCTGCCTGTGCTTGCTGCCTGTGTTTGCTGTGCTGCCTGTGCTTGCTGCCTGTGCTTGCTGCCCGTGCTTGCTGTGCTGCCGGTGCTTGCTGCGCTGCCTGTTCTTGCTGTGCTGCCTGTGCTTGCTGTGCTGCCTGTGCTTGCTACGCTGCCTGTGCTTGCTGCCTGTGCTTGCTGTGCTGCCTGTGCTTGCTGCCTGTGCTTGCTGTGCTGCCTGTGTTTGCTGTGCTGCCTGTGCTTGCTGCCTGTGCTTGCTGCCGGTGCTTGCTGCCTGTGCTTGCTGTGCTGCCTGTGCTTGCTGCCTGTTCTTGCTGTGCTGCCTGTGCTTGCTGCCTGTGCTTGCTGTGCTGCCTGAGCTGCCTGTGCTTGCTGCCTGTGCTTGCTGTGCTGTCTGTGCTTGCTGCCTGTGCTGCCTGTGCTTGCTGCCTGTGCTTGCTGTGCTGCCTGACCTTGCTGCCTGTGCTTGCTGTGCTGCCTGTGTTTGCTGCCTGTGCTGCTTGTGCTTGCTGTGCTGCCTGTCCTTGCTGCCTGTGCTTGCTGTGCTGCCTGTGCGTGCGGCCTGTGCTGCCTGTGCTTGCTGTGCTGCCTGTGCTTGCTGCCTGTGCTTGCTGTGCTGTCTGAGCTGCCTGTGCTTGCTGCCTGTGCTTGCTGTGCTGCCTGTGCTTGCTGTCTGTGCTTGCTGTGCTGCCTGTGCTGTCTGTGCTGCCTGTGCTTGCTGCCTGTGCTTGCTGTCTGTGCTTGCTGTGCTGCCTGTGCTTGCTGTGCTGGCTGTGCTTGCTGCGCTGCCTGTGCTTGCTGCCTGTGCTTGCTGTGCTGCCTGTGCTTGCTGCCTGTGCTTGCTGAGCTGAGTGTGTTTGCTGCCTGTGCTGTCTGTGCTTGCTGTGCTGCTTGTGCTTGCTGCCTGTGCTTGCTGTGCTGTCTGTGCTTGCTGTGCTGCCTGTGCTTGCTGCGCTGCGTGTGCTTGCTGTGCTGCCTGTGCTTGCTGCCTGTGCTTGCTGTGCTGCCTGTGCTTGCTGCCTGTGCTTGCTGCCTGTGCTTTCTGTGCTGCCTGTGCCTGCTGCCTGTGCTTGCTGCCTGTGCTGCTGTGCGACCTGTACTTGCTGTGCTGCCTGTGCTTGCTGCATGTGTTTGCTGCCTGTGCTTGCTGCCTGTGCTTGCTGTGCTGCCTGTGCTGCCTGTGCTTGCTGCCGGTGCTTGCTGCCTATGCTTGCTGTGCTGCCTGTGCTTGCAGCATGTGCTTGCTGTGCTGCCTGTGCTTGCTGTGCTGCCTGTGCTTGCAGCATGTGCTTGCTGTGCTGCCTGTGCTTGCTGTGCTGCCTGTGCTTGCTGCCTGTGCTTGCTGTGCTGCCTGTGTTTGCTGTGCTGCCTGTGCTTGCTGCCTGTGCTTGCTGTGCTGCCTGTGTTTGCTGCCGGTGCTTGCTGTGCTGCCTGTCCCTGCTGCCTGTGCTTGCTGTGCTGCCTGTGCTTGCTGCCTGTGCTGCCAGTGCTTGCTGTCTGTGCTTGCTGTGCTGCCTGAGCTGCCTGTGCTTGCTGTGCTGCCTGAGCTGCCTGTGCTTGCTGCCTGTGCTTGCTGTGCTGCCTGTGCTCGCTGTGCTGCTTGTGCTTGCTGCCTGTGCTGCCTGTGCTCGCTGTGCTGCTTGTGCTTGCTGCCTGTGCTGCCTGTGCTCGCTGTGCTGCCTGTGCTTGCTGCCTGTGCTTGCTGTGCTGCCTGTGCTTGCTGCCTGTGCTTGCTGCCTGTGCTTTCTGTGCTGCCTGTGCCTGCTGCCTGTGCTTGCTGCCTGTGCTGCTGTGCGACCTGTACTTGCTGTGCTGCCTGTGCTTGCTGCATGTGTTTGCTGCCTGTGCTTGCTGCCTGTGCTTGCTGTGCTGCCTGTGCTGCCTGTGCTTGCTGCCGGTGCTTGCTGCCTATGCTTGCTGTGCTGCCTGTGCTTGCAGCATGTGCTTGCTGTGCTGCCTGTGCTTGCTGTGCTGCCTGTGCTTGCTGCCTGTGCTTGCTGTGCTGCCTGTGTTTGCTGTGCTGCCTGTGCTTGCTGCCTGTGCTTGCTGTGCTGCCTGTGTTTGCTGCCTGTGCTTGCTGTGCTGCCTGTCCCTGCTGCCTGTGCTTGCTGTGCTGCCTGTGCTTGCTGCCTGTGCTGCCAGTGCTTGCTGTCTGTGCTTGCTGTGCTGCCTGAGCTGCCTGTGCTTGCTGTGCTGCCTGAGCTGCCTGTGCTTGCTGCCTGTGCTTGCTGCCTGTGCTTGCTGTGCTGCCTGTGCTCGCTGTGCTGCTTGTGCTTGCTGCCTGTGCTGCCTGTGCTCGCTGTGCTGCTTGTGCTTGCTGCCTGTGCTGCCTGTGCTCGCTGTGCTGCTTGTGCTTGCTGCCTGTGCTTGCTGTGCTGTCTGTGCTTGCTGCGCTGCGTGTGCTTGCTGTGCTGCCTGTGCTTGCTGCCTGTGCTGCCTGTGCTTGCTGCCTGTGCTTGCTGTGCTGCCTGTGCTTGCTGCCTGTGCTTGCTGTGCTGCCTGTGCTTGCTGCCTGTGCTTGCTGTGCTGCCTGTGCTTGCTGCCTGTGTTTGCTGTGCTGCCTGTGCTTGCTGCCTGTGCTTGCTCTGCTGCCTGTGCTTGCTGCCTGTGCTGCCTGTGCTGTGCTGCCTGTGCTTGCTGAGCTGAGTGTGTTTGCTGCCTGTGCTGCTTGTGCTTGCTGTGCTGCCTGTGCTTGCTGCCTGTGCTTGCTGTGCTGCCTGTGCTTGCTGTTTGTGCTTGCTGTGCTGCCAGGGCTTGCTGCCTGTGCTTGCTGTGCTGCCTGTGCTTGCTGCGCTGCCTGTGCTTGCTGCCTGTGTTTGCTGTGCTGCCTGTGCTTGCTGCCTGTGCTTGCTGTGCTGCCGGTGCTTGCTGTGCTGCCTGTGTTTGCTGCCTGTGCTTGCTGTGCTGCCTGTGCTTGCTGCCTGTGCTTGCTGTGCTGCCTGTGCTTGCTGCCTGTGCTTGCTGCCTGTGCTTGCTGTGCTGCCTGTGCTTGCTGCCTGTGCTGCTGTGCTGCCTGTACTTGCTGTGCTGCTTGTGCTTGCTGCCTGTGCTTGCTGCCTGTGCTTGCTGTGCTGCCTGTGCTTGCTGCCTGTGCTTCCTGTGCTGCCTGTGCTTGCTGCCTGTGCTTGCTGTGCTGCCTGTGTTTGCTGTGCTGCCTGTGCTTGCTGCCTGTGCTTGCTGCCTGTGCTTGCTGTGCTGCCTGTGTTTGCTGTGCTTGCTGCCTGTGCTTGCGGTGCTGCCTGTGCTTGCTGCCTGTGCTTGCTGCGCTGCCTGTGCTTGCTGCCTGTGCTGCCTGTGCTTGCTGTGCTGCCTGAGCTGCCTGTGCTTGCTGCCTGTGCCTGCTGTGCTGGCTGTGCTTGCTGTGCTGCTTGTGCTTGCTGCCTCTGCTTGCTGTGCTGTCTGTACTTGCTGTGCTGCCTGTGCTTGCTGCGTTGCGTGTGCTTGCTGTGCTGCCTGTGCTTGCTGCCTGTGCTTGCTGTGCTGCCTGTGCTTGCTGCCTGTGCTTGCTGTGCCGCCTGTGCTTGTTGTCCTGCCTGTGCTTGCTGCCTGTGCTTGCTGAGCTGAGTGTGTTTGCTGCCTGTGCTGCCTGTGCTTGCTGGCTTTGCTTGCTGTGCTGCCTGTGCTTGCTGTGCTGCCTGTGCTTGCTGCCTGTGCTTGCTGTGCTGCCTGAGCTGCCTGTGCTTGCTGCCTGTGCTTGCTGTGCTGCCTGTGCTTGCTGCCTGTGCTTGCTGTGCTGCCTGTGCTTGCTGCCTGTGCTTGCTGTGCTGCCTGTGCTTGATGCCTGTGCTTGCTGCCTGTTCTTGCTGTGCTGCCTGTGCTTGCTGCGCTGCCTGTGCTTGCTGCCTGTGTTTGCTGTGCTGCCTGTGCTTGCTGCCTTTGCTTGCTGTGCTGCCTGTGCTTGCTGCCTGTGCTTGCTGTGCTGCCTATGCTTGCTGCCTGTGCTTGCTGTGCTGCCTGTGCTGCCTGTGCTGCCTGTGCTGCCTGTGCTGCCTGTGCTTGCTGTGCTGCCTGAGCTGCCTGTGCTTGCTGCCTGTGCTTGCTGTGCTGCCTGTGCTTGCTGCCTGTGCTTGCTGTGCTGCCTGTGCTTGCTACCTGTTCTGCCAGTGCTTGCTGTCTGTGCTTGCTGTGCTGCCTGAGCTGCCTGTGCTTGCTGTGCTGCCTCAGCTGCCTGTGCTTGCTGCCTGTGCTTGCTGTGCTGCCTGTGCTCGCTGTGCTGCTTGTGCTTGCTGCCTGTGCTGCCTGTGCTCGCTGTGCTGCTTGTGCTTGCTGCCTGTGCTTGCTGTGCTGTCTGTGCTTGCTGCGCTGCGTGTGCTTGCTTTGCTGCCTGTGCTTGCTGTCTGTGCTTGCTGTGCCGTCTGTGCTTGTTGTGCTGCCTCTGCTTGCTGTGCTGCCTGTGCTTGCTGCATGTGCATTCTGTGCTGCCTGTGCTTGCTGCCTGTGCTTGCTGTGCTGCCTGTGCTTGCTGTGCTGCCTGTGCTTGCTGCCTGTGCTTGCTGTGCTGCCTGTGCTTGCTGTTTGTGCTTGCTGTGCTGCCAGTGCTTGCTGCCTGTGCTTGCTGTGCTGCCTGTGCTTGCTGCCTGTGCTTGCTATGCTGCCTGTGCAAGCTGCCTGTGCTTGCTGTGCTGCCTGTGCTGCCTGTGCTTGCTGCCTGTGCTTGCTGTGCTGCCTGTGCTTGCTGCCTGTGCTTGCTATGCTGCCTGTGCAAGCTGCCTGTGCTTGCTGTGCTGCCTGTGCTGCCTGTGCTTGCTGCCTGTGCTTGCTGTGCTGCCTGTGCTTGCTGCCTGTGCTTGCTGTGCTGCCTGTGCTTGCTGCCTGTGCTTGCTGTGCTGCCTGTGCTTGCTGCCTGTGCTTGCTGTGCTGCCTGTGCTTGCTGCCTGTGTTTGCTGTGCTGCCTGTGCTTGCTGCCTGTGCTTGCTCTGCTGCCTGTGCTTGCTGCCTGTGCTTGCTGTGCTGCCTGTGCTGTGCTGCCTGTGCTTGCTGAGCTGAGTGTGTTTGCTGCCTGTGCTGCTTGTGCTTGCTGTGCTGCCTGTGCTTGCTGCCTGTGCTTGCTGTGCTGTCTGAGCTGCCTGCGCTTGCTGCCTGTGCTTGCTGTGCTGCCTGTGCTTGCTGTCTGTGCTTGCTGTGCTGCCTGTGCTGTCTGTGCTGCCTGTGCTTGCTGCCTGTGCTTGCTGCCTGTACTTGCTGTGCTGCTTGTGCTTGCTGCCTGTGCTTGCTGCCTGTGCTTGCTGTGCTGCCTGTGCTTGCAGCATGTGCTTGCTGTGCTGCCTGTGCATGCTGCCTGTGCTTGCTGTGCTGCCTGTGCTTGCTGCCTGTGCTTGCTGAGCTGAGTGTGTTTGCTGCCTGTGCTGTCTGTGCTTGCTGTGCTGCTTGTGCTTGCTGCCTGTGCTTGCTGTGCTGTCTGTGCTTGCTGTCCTGCCTGTGCTTGCTGCGCTGCGTCTGCTTGCTGTGCTGCCTGTGCTTGCTGCCTGTGCTTGCTGTGCTGCCTGTGCTTGCTGCCTGTGCTTGCTGTGCCGCCTGTGCTTGTTGTGCTGCCTGTGCTTGCTGTGCTTGCTATGCTGCCTGGACTTGCTGTGCTGCCTGTGCTTGCTGCCTGTGTTTGCTGTGCTGCCTGTGCTTGCTGCCTGTGCTTGCTCTGCTGCCTGTGCTTGCTGCCCGTGCTTGCTGTGCTGCCGGTGCTTGCTGTGCTGCCTGTTCTTGCTGTGCTGCTTGTGCTTGCTGCCTGTGCTTGCTGCCTGTGCTTGCTGTGCTGCCTGTGCTTGCAGCATGTGCTTGCTGTGCTGCCTGTGCTTGCTGCCTGTGCTTGCTGTGCTGCCTGTGCTTGCTGCCTGTGCTTCCTGTGCTGCCTGTGCTTGCTGCCTGTGCTTGCTGTGCTGCCTGTGTTTGCTGTGCTGCCTGTGCTTGCTGCCTGTGCTTGCTGCCTGTGCTTGCTGTGCTGCCTGTGTTTGCTGTGCTGCCTGTGCTTGCTGCCTGTGCTTGCTGTGCTGCCTGTGCTTCCTGTGCTGCCTGTGCTTGCTGCCTGTTCTTGCTGTGCTGCCTGTGCTTGCTGCCTGTGCTTGCTGCCTGTGCTTGCTCTGCTGCCTGTGCTTGCTGTGCTTGCTATGCTGCCTGTGCAAGCTGCCTGTGCTTGCTGCCTGTGCTTGCTGTGCTGCCTGTGCTTGCTGCCTGTGCTTGCTGCCTGTGCTTGCTGTGCTGCCTGTGCTTGCTGTGCTGCCTGTGCTTGCTGCCTGTGCTTGCTATGCTGCCTGTGCAAGCTGCCTGTGCTTGCTGTGCTGCCTGTGCTGCCTGTGCTTGCTGCCTGTGCTTGCTGCCTGTGCTTGCTGCCTGTGCTTGCTGTGCTGCCTGTGCTTGCTGCCTGTGCTTGCTGTGCTGCCTGTGCTTGCTGCCTGTGCTTGCTGTGCTGCCTGTGCTCGCTGTGCTGCTTGTGCTTGCTGCCTGTGCTGCCTGTGCTCGCTGTGCTGCTTGTGCTTGCTGCCTGTGCTTGCTGTGCTGTCTGTGCTTGCTGCGCTGCGTGTGCTTGCTTTGCTGCCTGTGCTTGCTGTCTGTGCTTGCTGTGCCGTCTGTGCTTGTTGTGCTGCCTGTGCTTGCTGTGCTGCCTGTGCTTGCTGCATGTGCATTCTGTGCTGCCTGTGCTTGCTGCCTGTGCTTGCTGTGCTGCCTGTGCTTGCTGTGCTGCCTGTGCTTGCTGCCTGTGCTTGCTGTGCTGCCTGTGCTTGCTGTTTGTGCTTGCTGTGCTGCCAGTGCTTGCTGCCTGTGCTTGCTGTGCTGCCTGTGCTTGCTGCCTGTGCTTGCTATGCTGCCTGTGCAAGCTGCCTGTGCTTGCTGTGCTGCCTGTGCTGCCTGTGCTTGCTGCCTGTGCTTGCTGTGCTGCCTGTGCTTGCTGCCTGTGCTTGCTATGCTGCCTGTGCAAGCTGCCTGTGCTTGCTGTGCTGCCTGTGCTGCCTGTGCTTGCTGCCTGTGCTTGCTGTGCTGCCTGTGCTTGCTGCCTGTGCTTGCTGTGCTGCCTGTGCTTGCTGCCTGTGCTTGCTGTGCTGCCTGTGCTTGCTGCCTGTGCTTGCTGTGCTGCCTGTGCTTGCTGCCTGTGTTTGCTGTGCTGCCTGTGCTTGCTGCCTGTGCTTGCTCTGCTGCCTGTGCTTGCTGCCTGTGCTTGCTGTGCTGCCTGTGCTGTGCTGCCTGTGCTTGCTGAGCTGAGTGTGTTTGCTGCCTGTGCTGCTTGTGCTTGCTGTGCTGCCTGTGCTTGCTGCCTGTGCTTGCTGTGCTGTCTGAGCTGCCTGCGCTTGCTGCCTGTGCTTGCTGTGCTGCCTGTGCTTGCTGTCTGTGCTTGCTGTGCTGCCTGTGCTGTCTGTGCTGCCTGTGCTTGCTGCCTGTGCTTGCTGCCTGTACTTGCTGTGCTGCTTGTGCTTGCTGCCTGTGCTTGCTGCCTGTGCTTGCTGTGCTGCCTGTGCTTGCAGCATGTGCTTGCTGTGCTGCCTGTGCTTGCTGCCTGTGCTTGCTGTGCTGCCTGTGCTTGCTGCCTGTGCTTGCTGAGCTGAGTGTGTTTGCTGCCTGTGCTGTCTGTGCTTGCTGTGCTGCTTGTGCTTGCTGCCTGTGCTTGCTGTGCTGTCTGTGCTTGCTGTCCTGCCTGTGCTTGCTGCGCTGCGTCTGCTTGCTGTGCTGCCTGTGCTTGCTGCCTGTGCTTGCTGTGCTGCCTGTGCTTGCTGTTTGTGCTTGCTGTGCTGCCTGTGCTTGCTGCCTGTGCTTGCTGTGTTGCCTGTGCTTGCTGCCTGTGCTTGCTGTGCTGCCTGTGTTTGCTGTGCTGCCTGTGCTTGCTGCCTGTGCCTGCTGCCTGTGCTTGCTGCCCGTGCTTGCTGTGCTGCCTGTGCTTGCTGCCTGTGCTTGCTGTGCTGCCTGTGCTTGCTGCCCGTGCTTGCTGTGCTGCCGGTGCTTGCTGTGCTGCCTGTTCTTGCTGTGCTGCCTGTGCTTGCTGCCTGTGCTTGCTGTGCTGCCTGTGCTTTCTGCCTGTGCTTGCTGTGCTGCCTTTGCTTGCTGCCTGTGCTTGCTGTGCTGCCTGTGCTTGCTGCCCGTGCTGCTGTGCTGCCTGTACTTGCTGTGCTGCCTGTGCTTGCTGCCTGTGTTTGCTGTGCTGCCTGTGCTTGCTGTGCTGCCTGTGCTTGCTGTGCTGCCTGTGCTTGCTGCCCGTGCTTGCTGTGCTGCCGGTGCTTGCTGCGCTGCCTGTTCTTGCTGTGCTGCCTGTGCTTGCTGTGCTGCCTGTGCTTGCTGCGCTGCCTGTGCTTGCTGCCTGTGCTTGCTGTGCTGCCTGTGCTTGCTGCCTGTGCTTGCTGTGCTGCCTGTGTTTGCTGTGCTGCCTGTGCTTGCTGCCTGTGCTTGCTGCCGGTGCTTGCTGCCTGTGCTTGCTGTGCTGCCTGTGCTTGCTGCCTGTTCTTGCTGTGCTGCCTGTGCTTGCTGCCTGTGCTTGCTGTGCTGCCTGTTCTTGCTGTGCTGCCTGTGCTTGCTGCCTGTGCTTGCTGTGCTGCCTGTGCTTTCTGCCAGTGCTTGCTGTGCTGCCTGTGCTTGCTGCCTGTGCTTGCTGTGCTGCCTGTGCTTGCTGCCTGTGCTGCTGTGCTGCCTGTACTTGCTGTGCTGCCTGTGCTTGCTGCCTGTGCTTGCTGTGCTGCCTGTGCTTGCTGCCCGTGCTTGCTGTGCTGCCGGTGCTTGCTGCGCTGCCTGTTCTTGCTGTGCTGCCTGTGCTTGCTGTGCTGCCTGTGCTTGCTGCGCTGCCTGTGCTTGCTGCCTGTGCTGCCTGTGCTTGCTGCCTGTGCTTGCTGTGCTGCCTGTGTTTGCTGTGCTGCCTGTGCTTGCTGCCTGTGCTTGCTGCCGGTGCTTGCTGCCTGTGCTTGCTGTGCTGCCTGTGCTTGCTGTGCTGCCTGTGCTTGCTGTCTGTGCTTGCTGTGCTGCCTGTGCTTGCTGTGCTGCCTGTGCTTGCTCCCTGTGCTTGCTGTGCTGCCTGTGCTTGCTGCCTGTGCTTGCTGTGCTGCCTGTGCTTGCTGCCTGTGCTTGCTGTGCTGCCTGTGCTTGCTGCCTGTGCTTGCTGTGCTGCCTGTGCTTGCTGCCTGTGCTTGCTGCCTGTGCTTGCTGCCTGTGCTTTCTGTGCTGCCTGTGCTGCTGTGCGACCTGTACTTGCTGTGCTGCCTGTGCTTGCTGCCTGTGCTTGCTGCCTGTGCTTGCTGCCTGTGCTTGCTGTGCTGCCTGTGCTGCCTGTGCTTGCTGCCTGTGCTTGCTGCCTATGCTTGCTGTGCTGCCTGTGCTTGCAGCATGTGCTTGCTGTGCTGCCTGTGCTTGCTGCCTGTGCTTGCTGTGCTGCCTGTGCTTGCTGCCTGTGCTTGCTGTGCTGCCTGTGTTTGCTGTGCTGCCTGTGCTTGCTGCCTGTGCTTGCTGTGCTGCCTGTGTTTGCTGCCTGTGCTTGCTGTGCTGCCTGTCCCTGCTGCCTGTGCTTGCTGTGCTGCCTGTCCCTGCTGCCTGTGCTGCCTGTGCTGCCTGTGCTTGCTGTGCTGCCTGTGCTTGCTGCCTCTGTTTGCTGTGCTGCCTGTGCTTGCTGCCTGTGCTTGCTCTGCTGCCTGTGCTTGCTGCCTGTGCTTGCTGTGCTGCCTGTGCTGTGCTGCCTGTGCTTGCTGAGCTGAGTGTGTTTGCTGCCTGTGCTGCTTGTGCTTGCTGTGCTGCCTGTCCTTGCTGCCTGTGCTTGCTGTGCTGCCTGTGCGTGCGGCCTGTGCTGCCTGTGCTTGCTGTGCTGCCTGTGCTTGCTGCCTGTGCTTGCTGTGCTGTCTGAGCTGCCTGTGCTTGCTGCCTGTGCTTGCTGTGCTGCCTGTGCTTGCTGTCTGTGCTTGCTGTGCTGCCTGTGCTGTCTGTGCTGCCTGTGCTTGCTGCCTGTGCTTGCTGTCTGTGCTTGCTGTGCTGCCTGTGCTTGCTGTGCTGCCTGTGCTTGCTGCGCTGCCTGTGCTTGCTGCCTGTGCTTGCTGTGCTGCCTGTGCTTGCTGCCTGTGCTTGCTGAGCTGAGTGTGTTTGCTGCCTGTGCTGTCTGTGCTTGCTGTGCTGCTTGTGCTTGCTGCCTGTGCTTGCTGTGCTGTCTGTGCTTGCTGTGCTGCCTGTGCTTGCTGCGCTGCGTGTGCTTGCTGTGCTGCCTGTGCTTGCTGCCTGTGCTTGCTGTGCTGCCTGTGCTTGCTGCCTGTGCTTGCTGTGCCGCCTGTGCTTGTTGTGCTGCCTGTGCTTGCTGTGCTTGCTATGCTGCCTGTACTTGCTGTGCTGCCTGTGCTTGCTGCCTGTGTTTGCTGTGCTGCCTGTGCTTGCTGCCTGTGCTTGCTGCCTATGCTTGCTGTGCTGCCTGTGCTTGCAGCATGTGCTTGCTGTGCTGCCTGTGCTTGCTGCCTGTGCTTGCTGTGCTGCCTGTGCTTGCTGCCTGTGCTTGCTGTGCTGCCTGTGCTTGCTGCCTGTGCTTGCTTTGCTGCCTGTGTTTGCTGTGCTGCCTGTGCTTGCTGCCTGTGCTTGCTGTGCTGCCTGTGTTTGCTGCCTGTGCTTGCTGTGCTGCCTGTCCCTGCTGCCTGTGCTTGCTGTGCTGCCTGTGCTTGCTGCCTGTGTTTGCTGTGCTGCCTGTGCTTGCTGCCTGTGCTTGCTGTGCTGCCTGTGCTTGCTGCCTTTGCTTGCAGTGCTGCCTGTGCTTGCTGTGCTGCCTGTGCTTGCTGCCTGTGCTTGCTGCCTGTGCTTGCTGCCTGTGCTTTCTGTGCTGCCTGTGCCTGCTGCCTGTGCTTGCTGCCTGTGCTGCTGTGCTGCCTGTGCTTGCTATGCTGCCTGTGCAAGCTGCCTGTGCTTGCTGTGCTGCCTGTGCTGCCTGTGCTTGCTGCCTGTGCTTGCTGCCTGTGCTTGCTGCCTGTGCTTGCTGTGCTGCCTGTGCTTGCTGCCTGTGCTTGCTGCCTGTGCTTGCTGTGCTGAGTATGTTTGCTGCCTGTGCTTGCTGCCTGTGCTTGCTGTGCTGCCTGTCCCTGCTGCCTGTGCTTGCTGTGCTGCCTGTCCCTGCTGCCTGTGCTTGCTGTGCTGCCTGTGCTTGCTGCCTGTGCTTGCTGTGCTGAGTATGTTTGCTGCCTGTGCTTGCTGCCTGTGCTTGCTGTGCTGCCTGTCCCTGCTGCCTGTGCTTGCTGTGCTGCCTGTCCCTGATGCCTGTGCTTGCTGTGCTGCCTGTGCTTGCTGCCTGTGTTTGCTGTGCTGCCTGTGCTTGCTGCCTGTGCTTGCTGCCTGTGCTTGCTGTGCTGCCTGTGCTTGCTGCCTGTGCTTGCTGTGCTGCCTGTGCTTGCTGCCTGTGCTTGCTGCCTGTGCTTTCTGTGCTGCCTGTGCCTGCTGCCTGTGCTTGCTGCCTGTGCTGCTGTGCGACCTGTACTTGCTGTGCTGCCTGTGCTTGCTGCATGTGTTTGCTGCCTGTGCTTGCTGCCTGTGCTTGCTGTGCTGCCTGTGCTGCCTGTGCTTGCTGCCGGTGCTTGCTGCCTATGCTTGCTGTGCTGCCTGTGCTTGCAGCATGTGCTTGCTGTGCTGCCTGTGCTTGCTGTGCTGCCTGTGCTTGCTGCCTGTGCTTGCTGTGCTGCCTGTGTTTGCTGTGCTGCCTGTGCTTGCTGCCTGTGTTTGCTGCCTGTGCTTGCTGTGCTGCCTGTCCCTGCTGCCTGTGCTTGCTGTGCTGCCTGTGCTTGCTGCCTGTGCTGCCAGTGCTTGCTGTCTGTGCTTGCTGTGCTGCCTGAGCTGCCTGTGCTTGCTGTGCTGCCTGAGCTGCCTGTGCTTGCTGCCTGTGCTTGCTGTGCTGCCTGTGCTTGCTGCCTGTGCTGCCTGTGCTCGCTGTGCTGCTTGTGCTTGCTGCCTGTGCTGCCTGTGCTCGCTGTGCTGCTTGTGCTTGCTGCCTGTGCTTGCTGTGCTGTCTGTGCTTGCTGCGCTGCGTGTGCTTGCTGTGCTGCCTGTGCTTGCTGCCTGTGCTGCCTGTGCTTGCTGCCTGTGCTTGCTGTGCTGCCTGTGCTTGCTGCCTGTGCTTGCTGTGCTGCCTGTGCTTGCTGCCTGTGCTTGCTGTGCTGCCTGTGCTTGCTGCCTGTGCTTGCTGTGCTGCCTGTGCTTGCTGCCTGTGTTTGCTGTGCTGCCAGTGCTTGCTGCCTGTGCTTGCTGTGCTGCCTGTGCTTGCTGCCTGTGCTGCTGTGCTGCCTGTACTTGCTGTGCTGCTTGTGCTTGCTGCCTGTGCTTGCTGCCTGTGCTTGCTGTGCTGCCGGTGCTTGCTGCGCTGCCTGTTCTTGCTGTGCTGCCTGTGCTTGCTGTGCTGCCTGTGCTTGCTGCGCTGCCTGTGCTTGCTGCCTGTGCTTGCTGTGCTGCCTGTGCTTGCTGCCTGTGCTTGCTGTGCTGCCTGTGTTTGCTGTGCTGCCTGTGCTTGCTGCCTGTGCTTGCTGCCGGTGCTTGCTGCCTGTGTTTGCTGTGCTGCCTGTGCTTGCTGCCTGTGCTTGCTGTGCTGTCTGTGCTTGCTGCCTGTGCTGCCTGTGCTTGCTGCCTGTGCTTGCTGTGCTGCCTGACCTTGCTGCCTGTGCTTGCTGTGCTGCCTGTGCTTGCTGCCTGTGCTGCCTGTGCTTGCTGTGCTGCCTGTGCTTGCTGTCTGTGCTTGCTGTGCTGCCTGTGCTTGCTGCCTGTGCTTGCTGTGCTGCCTGTGCTTGCTGCCTGTGCTTGCTGTGCTGCCTGTGCTTGCTGCCTGTGCTTGCTGTGCTGCCTGTGCTTGCTGCCTGTGCTTGCTGTGCTGCCTGTGCTTGCTGCCTGTGCTTGCTGCCTGTGCTTGCTGCCTGTGCTTTCTGTGCTGCCTGTGCCTGCTGCCTGTGCTTGCTGCCTGTGCTGCTGTGCGACCTGTACTTGCTGTGCTGCCTGTGCTTGCTGCCTGTGCTTGCTGCCTGTGCTTGCTGTGCTGCCTGTGCTGCCTGTGCTTGCTGCCTGTGCTTGCTGCCTATGCTTGCTGTGCTGCCTGTGCTTGCAGCATGTGCTTGCTGTGCTGCCTGTGCTTGCTGCCTGTGCTTGCTGTGCTGCCTGTGCTTGCTGCCTGTGCTTGCTGTGCTGCCTGTGTTTGCTGTGCTGCCTGTGCTTGCTGCCTGTGCTTGCTGTGCTGCCTGTGTTTGCTGCCTGTGCTTGCTGTGCTGCCTGTCCCTGCTGCCTGTGCTTGCTGTGCTGCCTGTCCCTGCTGCCTGTGCTGCCTGTGCTGCCTGTGCTTGCTGTGCTGCCTGTGCTTGCTGCCTGTGTTTGCTGTGCTGCCTGTGCTTGCTGCCTGTGCTTGCTCTGCTGCCTGTGCTTGCTGTGCTGCCTGTGCTGTGCTGCCTGTGCTTGCTGAGCTGAGTGTGTTTGCTGCCTGTGCTGCTTGTGCTTGCTGTGCTGCCTGTCCTTGCTGCCTGTGCTTGCTGTGCTGCCTGTGCGTGCGGCCTGTGCTGCCTGTGCTTGCTGTGCTGCCTGTGCTTGCTGCCTGTGCTTGCTGTGCTGTCTGAGCTGCCTGTGCTTGCTGCCTGTGCTTGCTGTGCTGCCTGTGCTTGCTGTCTGTGCTTGCTGTGCTGCCTGTGCTGTCTGTGCTGCCTGTCCTTGCTGCCTGTGCTTGCTGTCTGTGCTTGCTGTGCTGCCTGTGCTTGCTGTGCTGCCTGTGCTTGCTGCGCTGCCTGTGCTTGCTGCCTGTGCTTGCTGTGCTGCCTGTGCTTGCTGCCTGTGCTTGCTGAGCTGAGTGTGTTTGCTGCCTGTGCTGTCTGTGCTTGCTGTGCTGCTTGTGCTTGCTGCCTGTGCTTGCTGTGCTGTCTGTGCTTGCTGTGCTGCCTGTGCTTGCTGCGCTGCGTGTGCTTGCTGTGCTGCCTGTGCTTGCTGCCTGTGCTTGCTGTGCTGCCTGTGCTTGCTGCCTGTGCTTGCTGCCTGTGCTTTCTGTGCTGCCTGTGCCTGCTGCCTGTGCTTGCTGCCTGTGCTGCTGTGCGACCTGTACTTGCTGTGCTGCCTGTGCTTGCTGCATGTGTTTGCTGCCTGTGCTTGCTGCCTGTGCTTGCTGTGCTGCCTGTGTTTGCTGCCTGTGCTTGCTGTGCTGCCTGTCCCTGCTGCCTGTGCTTGCTGTGCTGCCTGTGCTTGCTGCCTGTGCTGCCAGTGCTTGCTGTCTGTGCTTGCTGTGCTGCCTGAGCTGCCTGTGCTTGCTGCCTGTGCTTGCTGTGCTGCCTGTGCTCGCTGTGCTGCTTGTGCTTGCTGCCTGTGCTGCCTGTGCTCGCTGTGCTGCTTGTGCTTGCTGCCTGTGCTGCCTGTGCTCGCTGTGCTGCTTGTGCTTGCTGCCTGTGCTTGCTGTGCTGTCTGTGCTTGCTGCGCTGCGTGTGCTTGCTGTGCTGCCTGTGCTTGCTGCCTGTGCTGCCTGTGCTTGCTGCCTGTGCTTGCTGTGCTGCCTGTGCTTGCTGCCTGTGCTTGCTGTGCTGCCTGTGCTTGCTGCCTGTGCTTGCTGTGCTGCCTGTGCTTGCTGCCTGTGTTTGCTGTGCTGCCTGTGCTTGCTGCCTGTGCTTGCTCTGCTGCCTGTGCTTGCTGCCTGTGCTGCCTGTGCTGTGCTGCCTGTGCTTGCTGAGCTGAGTGTGTTTGCTGCCTGTCTGCTTGTGCTTGCTGTGCTGCCTGTGCTTGCTGCCTGTGCTTGCTGTGCTGCCTGTGCTTGCTGTTTGTGCTTGCTGTGCTGCCAGTGCTTGCTGCCTGTGCTTGCTGTGCTGCCTGTGCTTGCTGCGCTGCCTGTGCTTGCTGCCTGTGTTTGCTGTGCTGCCTGTGCTTGCTGCCTGTGCTTGCTGTGCTGCCGGTGCTTGCTGCCCGTGCTTGCTGTGCTGCCTGTGTTTGCTGCCTGTGCTTGCTGTGCTGCCTGTGCTTGCTGCCTGTGCTTGCTGTGCTGCCTGTGCTTGCTGCCTGTGCTTGCTGCCTGTGCTTGCTGTGCTGCCTGTGCTTGCTGCCTGTGCTGCTGTGCTGCCTGTACTTGCTGTGCTGCTTGTGCTTGCTGCCTGTGCTTGCTGCCTGTGCTTGCTGCCTGTGCTTCCTGTGCTGCCTGTGCTTGCTGCCTGTGCTTGCTGTGCTGCCTGTGTTTGCTGTGCTGCCTGTGCTTGCTGCCTGTGCTTGCTGCCTGTGCTTGCTGTGCTGCCTGTGTTTGCTGTGCTTGCTGCCTGTGCTTGCTGTTCTGCCTGTGCTTGCTGCCTGTGCTTGCTGCGCTGCCTGTGCTTGCTGCCTGTGCTGCCTGTGCTTGCTGTGCTGCCTGAGCTGCCTGTGCTTGCTGCCTGTGCCTGCTGTGCTGCCTGTGCTTGCTGTGCTGCTTGTGCTTGCTGCCTCTGCTTGCTGTGCTGTCTGTACTTGCTGTGCTGCCTGTGCTTGCTGCGTTGCGTGTGCTTGCTGTGCTGCCTGTGCTTGCTGCCTGTGCTTGCTGTGCTGCCTGTGCTTGCTGCCTGTGCTTGCTGTGCCGCCTGTGCTTGTTGTCCTGCCTGTGCTTGCTGCCTGTGCTTGCTGAGCTGAGTGTGTTTGCTGCCTGTGCTGCCTGTGCTTGCTGGCTTTGCTTGCTGTGCTGCCTGTGCTTGCTGTGCTGCCTGTGCTTGCTGCCTGTGCTTGCTGTGCTGCCTGAGCTGCCTGTGCTTGCTGCCTGTGCTTGCTGTGCTGCCTGTGCTTGCTGCCTGTGCTTGCTGTGCTGCCTGTGCTTGCTGCCTGTGCTTGCTGTGCTGCCTGTGCTTGCTGCCTGTGCTTGCTATGCTGCCTGTGCAAGCTGCCTGTGCTTGCTGTGCTGCCTGTGCTGCCTGTGCTTGCTGCCTGTGCTTGCTGTGCTGCCTGTGCTTGCTGCCTGTGCTTGCTGTGCTGCCTGTGCTTGCTGCCTGTGCTTGCTGTGCTGCCTGTGCTTGCTGCCTGTGCTTGCTGTGCTGCCTGTGCTTGCTGCCTGTGTTTGCTGTGCTGCCTGTGCTTGCTGCCTGTGCTTGCTCTGCTGCCTGTGCTTGCTGCCTGTGCTTGCTGTGCTGCCTGTGCTGTGCTGCCTGTGCTTGCTGAGCTGAGTGTGTTTGCTGCCTGTGCTGCTTGTGCTTGCTGTGCTGCCTGTGCTTGCTGCCTGTGCTTGCTGTGCTGTCTGAGCTGCCTGCGCTTGCTGCCTGTGCTTGCTGTGCTGCCTGTGCTTGCTGTCTGTGCTTGCTGTGCTGCCTGTGCTGTCTGTGCTGCCTGTGCTTGCTGCCTGTGCTTGCTGCCTGTACTTGCTGTGCTGCTTGTGCTTGCTGCCTGTGCTTGCTGCCTGTGCTTGCTGTGCTGCATGTGCTTGCAGCATGTGCTTGCTGTGCTGCCTGTGCTTGCTGCCTGTGCTTGCTGTGCTGCCTGTGCTTGCTGCCTGTGCTTGCTGAGCTGAGTGTGTTTGCTGCCTGTGCTGTCTGTGCTTGCTGTGCTGCTTGTGCTTGCTGCCTGTGCTTGCTGTGCTGTCTGTGCTTGCTGTCCTGCCTGTGCTTGCTGCGCTGCGTCTGCTTGCTGTGCTGCCTGTGCTTGCTGCCTGTGCTTGCTGTGCTGCCTGTGCTTGCTGCCTGTGCTTGCTGTGCCGCCTGTGCTTGTTGTGCTGCCTGTGCTTGCTATGCTGCCTGTACTTGCTGTGCTGCCTGTGCTTGCTGCCTGTGTTTGCTGTGCTGCCTGTGCTTGCTGCCTGTGCTTGCTCTGCTGCCTGTGCTTGCTGCCCGTGCTTGCTGTGCTGCCGGTGCTTGCTGTGCTGCCTGTTCTTGCTGTGCTGCCTGTGCTTGCTGCGCTGCCTGTGCTTGCTGCCTGTGTTTGCTGTGCTGCCTGTGCTTGCTGCCTGTGCTTGCTGTGCTGCCGGTGCTTGCTGCCCGTGCTTGCTGTGCTGCCTGTGCTTGCTGCCTGTGCTTGCTGTGCTGCCTGTGCTTGCTGCCTGTGCTTGCTGTGCTGCCTGTGCTTGCTGCCTGTGCTTGCTGCCTGTGCTTGCTGTGCTGCCTGTGCTTGCTGCCTGTGCTGCTGTGCTGCCTGTACTTGCTGTGCTGCCTGTGCTTGCTGCCTGTGCTGCTGTGCTGCCTGTACTTGCTGTGCTGCTTGTGCTTGCTGCCTGTGCTTGCTGCCTGTGCTTGCTGTGCTGCCTGTGCTTGCAGCATGTGCTTGCTGTGCTGCCTGTGCTTGCTGCCTGTGCTTGCTGTGCTGCCTGTGCTTGCTGCCTGTGCTTGCTGCCTGTGCTTCCTGTGCTGCCTGTGCTTCCTGTGCTGCCTGTGCTTGCTGCCTGTGCTTGCTGTGCTGCCTGTGTTTGCTGTGCTGCCTGTGCTTGCTGCCTGTGCTTGCTGCCTGTGCTTGCTGTGCTGCCTGTGTTTGCTGTGCTGCCTGTGCTTGCTGCCTGTGCTTGCTGTGCTGCCTGTGCTTGCTGCCTGTGCTTGCTGCGCTGCCTGTGCTTGCTGCCTGTGCTTGCTGCCTGTGCTTGCTGTGCTGCCTGTGCTTGCTGCCTGTGTTTGCTGTGCTGCCTGTGCTTGCTGCCTGTGCTTGCTCTGCTGCCTGTGCTTGCTGCCTGTGCTTGCTGTGCTGCCTGTGCTGTGCTGCCTGTGCTTGCTGAGCTGAGTGTGTTTGCTGCCTCTGCTGCCTGTGCTTGCTGCCTGTGCTTGCTGTGCTGCCTGTGCTTGCTGCCTGTGCTTGCTGCCTGTGCTTGCTGTGCTGCCTGTGCTTGCTGCCTGTGCTTGCTGTGCTGTCTGTGCTTGCTGTCCTGCCGGTGCTTGCTGCGCTGCGTCTGCTTGCTGTGCTGCCTGTGCTTGCTGCCTGTGCTTGCTGTGCTGTCTGTGCTTGCTGTCCTGCCTGTGCTTGCTGCGCTGCGTCTGCTTGCTGTGCTGCCTGTGCTTGCTGCCTGTGCTTGCTGAGCTGAGTGTGTTTGCTGCCTGTGCTGCTTGTGCTTGCTGTGCTGCCTGTGCTTGCTGCCTGTGCTTGCTGTGCTGCCTGTGCTTGCTGCCTGTGCTTGCTGTGCTGCCTGTGCTTGCTGCCTGTGTTTGCTGTGCTGCCTGTGCTTGCTGCCTGTGCTTGCTCTGCTGCCTGTGCTTGCTGCCTGTGCTTGCTGTGCTGCCTGTGCTGTGCTGCCTGTGCTTGCTGAGCTGAGTGTGTTTGCTGCCTGTGCTGCTTGTGCTTGCTGTGCTGCCTGTGCTTGCTGCCTGTGCTTGCTGTGCTGTCTGAGCTGCCTGTGCTTGCTGCCTGTGCTTGCTGTGCTGCCTGTGCTTGCTGTCTGTGCTTGCTGTGCTGCCTGTGCTGTCTGTGCTGCCTGTGCTTGCTGCCTGTGCTTGCTGCCTGTACTTGCTGTGCTGCTTGTGCTTGCTGCCTGTGCTTGCTGCCTGTGCTTGCTGTGCTGCCTGTGCTTGCAGCATGTGCTTGCTGTGCTGCCTGTGCTTGCTGTTTGTGCTTGCTGTGCTGCCAGTGCTTGCTGCCTGTGCTTGCTGTGCTGCCTGTGCTTGCTGTCTGTGCTTGCTGTGCTGCCTGTGCTTGCTGTCTGTGCTTGCTGTGCTGCCTGTGCTGTCTGTGCTGCCTGTGCTTGCTGCCTGTGCTTGCTGCCTGTGCTTGCTGTGCTGCCTGTGCTTGCTGCCTGTGCTTGGTGCCTGTGCTTGCTGCCTGTGCTTGCTGCCTGTGCTTGCTGCCTGTGCTTGCTGCCTGTGGTGCCTGTGCTGCCTGTGCCTGCTGCCTGTGCTTGCTGCGCTGCCTGTGCTTGCTGCCTGTGCTTGCTGTGCTGCCTGTGCTTGCTGCCTGTGCTTGCTGTGCTTGCTGCCTGTGTTTGCTGTGCTGCCTGTGCTTGCTGCCTGTGCTTGCTCTGCTGCCTGTGCTTGCTGCCTGTGCTTGCTGTGCTGCCTGTGCTGTGCTGCCTGTGCTTGCTGAGCTGAGTGTGTTTGCTGCCTGTGCTTGCTGCCTGTGCTTGCTGTGCTGCCTGTGCTTGCTGCCTGTGCTTGCTGCCTGTGCTTGCTGTGCTGCCTGTGCTTGCTGCCTGTGCTTGCTGCCTGTGCTTGCTGCCTGTGCTGCCTGTGCTGCCTGTGCTGCCTGTGCTTGCTGCCTGTGCTTGCTGTCTGTGCTTGCTGCCTGTGCTTGCTGTGCTGCCTGTGCTTGCTGCCTGTGCTTGCTGTGCTGCCTGTGCTTGCTGTGCTGCCTGTGCTTGCTGCCCGTGCTTGCTGTGCTGCCGGTGCTTGCTGTGCTGCCTGTTCTTGCTGTGCTGCCTGTGCTTGCTGCGCTGCCTGTGCTTGCTGCCTGTGCTTGCTGTGCTGCCTGTGCTTGCTGCCTGTGCTTGCTGTGCTGAGTGTGTTTGCTGCCTGTGCTTGCTGCCTGTGCTTGCTGTGCTGCCTGTGCTTGCTGCCTGTGCTTGCTGTGCTGCCTGTGCTTGCTGCCCGTGCTTGCTGTGCTGCCGGTGCTTGCTGTGCTGCCTGTTCTTGCTGTGCTGCCTGTGCTTGCTGCCTGTGTTTGCTGTGCTGCCTGTGCTTGCTGCCTGTGCTTGCTGGCAGTGCTTGCTGTGCTGCCTGTGCTTGCTGTGCTGCCTGTGCTTGCTGCCTGTGCTTGCTGCCTGTGCTTGCTGCCTGTGCTTTCTGTGCTGCCTGTGCCTGCTGCCTGTGCTTGCTGCCTGTGCTGCTGTGCGACCTGTACTTGCTGTGCTGCCTGTGCTTGCTGCCTGTGCTTGCTGCCTGTGCTTGCTGTGCTGCCTGTGCTGCCTGTGCTTGCTGCCTGTGCTTGCTGCCTATGCTTGCTGTGCTGCCTGTGCTTGCAGCATGTGCTTGCTGTGCTGCCTGTGCTTGTTGCCTGTGCTTGCTGTGCTGCCTGTGCTTGCTGCCTGTGTTTGCTGTGCTGCCTGTGCTTGCTGCCTGTGTTTGCTGTGCTGCCTGTGCTTGCTGCCTGTGCTTGCTGTGCTGCCTGTGCTTGCTGCCTTTGCTTGCAGTGCTGCCTGTGCTTGCTGTGCTGCCTGTGCTTGCTGCCTGTGCTTGCTGCCTGTGCTTTCTGTGCTGCCTGTGCCTGCTGCCTGTGCTTGCTGCCTGTGCTGCTGTGCTGCCTGTGCTTGCTCTGTCACCTGTGCAAGCTGCCTGTGCTTGCTGCCTGTGGTTGCTGCCTGTGCTTGCTGTGCTGCCTGTGCTTGCTGCCTGTGCTTGCTGCCTGTGCTTTCTGTGCTGCCTGTGCCTGCTGCCTGTGCTTGCTGCCTGTGCTGCTGTGCTGCCTGTGCTTGCTATGCTGCCTGTGCAAGCTGCCTGTGCTTGCTGTGCTGCCTGTGCTGCCTGTGGTTGCTGCCTGTGCTTGCTGCCTGTGCTTGCTGTGCTGCCTGTGCTTGCTGCCTGTGCTTGCTGTGCTGCCTGTGCTTGCTGCCTGTGCTTGCTGCCTGTGCTTGCTGTGCTGCCTGTGCTTGCTGCCTGTGCTGCTGTGCTGCCTGTACTTGCTGTGCTGCCTGTGCTTGCTGTGCTGTCTGTGCTTGCTGTGCTGCCTGTGCTTGCTGCCTGTGCTTGCTGCCTGTGCTTGCTGCCTGTGCTTGCTGTGCTGCCTGTGCTTGCTGCCTGTGCTTGCTGCCTGTGCTTGCTGTGCTGCCTGTGCTTGCTGCCTGTGCTTGCAGCATGTGCTTGCTGTGCTGCCTGTGCTTGCTGCCTATGCTTGCTGCCTGTGCTTGCTGCCTGTGCTTCCTGTGCTGCCTGTGCTTGCTGCCTGTGCTTGCTGTGCTTGCTATGCTGCCTGTACTTGCTGTGCTGCCTGTGCTTGCTGCCTGTGTTTGCTGTGCTGCCTGTGCTTGCTGCCTGTGCTTGCTCTGCTGCCTGTGCTTGCTCTGCTGCCTGTGCTTGTTGCCCGTGCTTGCTGTGCTGCCGGTGCTTGCTGTGCTGCCTGTTCTTGCTGCGCTGCCTGTGCTTGCTGCCTGTATTTGCTGTGCTGCCTGTGCTTGCTGCCTGTGCTTGCTGTGCTGCCGGTGCTTGCTGCCCGTGCTTGCTGTGCTGCCTGTGCTTGCTGCCTTTGCTTGCTGTGCTGCCTGTGCTTGCTGCCTGTGCTTGCTGTGCTGCCTATGCTTGCTGCCTGTGCTTGCTGTGCTGCCTGTGCTGCCTGTGCTGCCTGTGCTGCCTGAGCTGCCTGTGCTTGCTGCCTGTGCTTGCTGTGCTGCCTGTGCTTGCTGTGCTGCCTGTGCTTGCTGCCTGTTCTGCCAGTGCTTGCTGTCTGTGCTTGCTGTGCTGCCTGAGCTGCCTGTGCTTGCTGTGCTGCCTGAGCTGCCTGTGCTTGCTGCCTGTGCTTGCTGTGCTGCCTGTGCTCGCTGTGCTGCTTGTGCTTGCTGCCTGTGCTGCCTGTGCTCGCTGTGCTGCTTGCTGTGCTGCCTGTGCTTGCTGCCTGTGCTTGCTGTGCCGCCTGTGCTTGTTGTGCTGCCTGTGCTTGCTGTGCTGCCTGTGCTTGCTGCATGTGCATTCTGTGCTGCCTGTGCTTGCTGCCTGTGCTTGCTGTGCTGCCTGTGCTTGCTGTGCTGCCTGTGCTTGCTGCCTGTGCTTGCTGTGCTGCCTGTGCTTGCTGTTTGTGCTTGCTGTGCTGCCAGTGCTTGCTGCCTGTGCTTGCTGTGCTGCCTGTGCTTGCTGCCTGTGCTTGCTATGCTGCCTGTGCAAGCTGCCTGTGCTTGCTGTGCTGCCTGTGCTGCCTGTGCTTGCTGCCTGTGCTTGCTGTGCTGCCTGTGCTTGCTGCCTGTGCTTGCTATGCTGCCTGTGCAAGCTGCCTGTGCTTGCTGTGCTGCCTGTGCTGCCTGTGCTTGCTGCCTGTGCTTGCTGTGCTGCCTGTGCTTGCTGCCTGTGCTTGCTGTGCTGCCTGTGCTTGCTGCCTGTGCTTGCTGTGCTGCCTGTGCTTGCTGCCTGTGCTTGCTGTGCTGCCTGTGCTTGCTGCCTGTGTTTGCTGTGCTGCCTGTGCTTGCTGCCTGTGCTTGCTCTGCTGCCTGTGCTTGCTGCCTGTGCTTGCTGTGCTGCCTGTGCTGTGCTGCCTGTGCTTGCTGAGCTGAGTGTGTTTGCTGCCTGTGCTGCTTGTGCTTGCTGTGCTGCCTGTGCTTGCTGCCTGTGCTTGCTGTGCTGCCTGTGTTTGCTGTGCTGCCTGTGCTTGCTGCCTGTGCTTGCTGTGCTGCCTGTGCTTGCTGTGCTGCTTGTGCTTGCTGCCTGTGCTTGCTGTGCTGTCTGTGCTTGCTGCGCTGCGTGTGCTTGCTGTGCTGCCTGTGCTTGCTGCCTGTGCTTGCTGTGCTGCCTGTGCTTGCTGCCTGTGCTTGCTGTGCCGCCTGTGCTTGTTGTGCTGCCTGTGCTTGCTATGCTGCCTGTGCAAGCTGCCTGTGCTTGCTGTGCTGGCTGTGCTTGCTGCATGTGCATTCTGTGCTTGCTGCCTGTGCTTGCTGTGCTGCCTGTGCTTGCTGTGCTGCCTGTGCTTGCTGGCTGTGCTTGCTGTGCTGCCTGTGCTTGCTGTTTGTGCTTGCTGTGCTGCCTGTGCTGTCTGTGCTGCCTGTGCTTGCTGCCTGTGCTTGCTGTCTGTGCTTGCTGTGCTGCCTGTGCTTGCTGTGCTGCCTGTGCTTGCTGCGCTGCCTGTGCTTGCTGCCTGTGCTTGCTGTGCTACCTGTGCTTGCTGCCTGTGCTTGCTGAGCTGAGTGTGTTTGCTGCCTGTGCTGTCTGTGCTTGCTGTGCTGCTTGTGCTTGCTGCCTGTGCTTGCTGTGCTGTCTGTGCTTGCTGTCCTGCCTGTGCTTGCTGCGCTGCGTCTGCTTGCTGTGCTGCCTGTGCTTGCTGCCTGTGCTTGCTGTGCTGCCTGTGCTTGCTGCCTGTGCTTGCTGTGCCGCCTGTGCTTGTTGTGCTGCCTGTGCTTGCTGTGCTTGCTATGCTGCCTGTACTTGCTGTGCTGCCTGTGCTTGCTGCCTGTGTTTGCTGTGCTGCCTGTGCTTGCTGCCTGTGCTTGCTCTGCTGCCTGTGCTTGCTGCCCGTGCTTGCTGTGCTGCCGGTGCTTGCTGTGCTGCCTGTTCTTGCTGCGCTGCCTGTGCTTGCTGCGCTGCCTGTGCTTGCTGCCTGTGTTTGCTGTGCTGCCTGTGCTTGCTGCCTGTGCTTGCTGTGCTGCCGGTGCTTGCTGCCCGTGCTTGCTGTGCTGCCTGTGCTTGCTGCCTGTGCTTGCTGTGCTGCCTGTGCTTGCTGCCTGTGCTTGCTGTGCTGCCTGTGCTTGCTGCCTGTGCTTGCTGCCTGTGCTTGCTGTGCTGCCTGTGCTTGCTGCCTGTGCTGCTGTGCTGCCTGTACTTGCTGTGCTGCTTGTGCTTGCTGCCTGTGCTTGCTGCCTGTGCTTGCTGTGCTGCCTGTGCTTGCAGCATGTGCTTGCTGTGCTGCCTGTGCTTGCTGCCTGTGCTTGCTGTGCTGCCTGTGCTTGCTGCCTGTGCTGCTGTGCTGCCTGTGCTTCCTGTGCTGCCTGTGCTTGCTGCCTGTGCTTGCTGTGCTGCCTGTGTTTGCTGTGCTGCCTGTGCTTGCTGCCTGTGCTTGCTGCCTGTGCTTGCTGTGCTGCCTGTGTTTGCTGTGCTGCCTGTGCTTGCTGCCTGTGCTTGCTGTGCTGCCTGTGCTTGCTGTGCTGCTTGTGCTTGCTGCCTGTGCTTGCTGTGCTGTCTGTGCTTGCTGCGCTGCGTGTGCTTGCTGTGCTGCCTGTGCTTGCTGCCTGTGCTTGCTGTGCTGCCTGTGCTTGCTGCCTGTGCTTGCTGTGCCGCCTGTGCTTGTTGTGCTGCCTGTGCTTGCTATGCTGCCTGTGCAAGCTGCCTGTGCTTGCTGTGCTGCCTGTGCTTGCTGCATGTGCATTCTGTGCTGCCTGTGCTTGCTGCCTGTGCTTGCTGTGCTGCCTGTGCTTGCTGTGCTGCCTGTGCTTGCTGGCTGTGCTTGCTGTGCTGCCTGTGCTTGCTGTTTGTGCTTGCTGTGCTGCCTGTGCTGTCTGTGCTGCCTGTGCTTGCTGCCTGTGCTTGCTGTCTGTGCTTGCTGTGCTGCCTGTGCTTGCTGTGCTGCCTGTGCTTGCTGCGCTGCCTGTGCTTGCTGCCTGTGCTTGCTGTGCTGCCTGTGCTTGCTGCCTGTGTTTGCTGAGCTGAGTGTGTTTGCTGCCTGTGCTGTCTGTGCTTGCTGTGCTGCTTGTGCTTGCTGCCTGTGCTTGCTGTGCTGTCTGTGCTTGCTGTCCTGCCTGTGCTTGCTGCGCTGCGTCTGCTTGCTGTGCTGCCTGTGCTTGCTGCCTGTGCTTGCTGTGCTGCCTGTGCTTGCTGCCTGTGCTTGCTGTGCCGCCTGTGCTTGTTGTGCTGCCTGTGCTTGCTGTGCTTGCTATGCTGCCTGTACTTGCTGTGCTGCCTGTGCTTGCTGCCTGTGTTTGCTGTGCTGCCTGTGCTTGCTGCCTGTGCTTGCTCTGCTGCCTGTGCTTGCTGCCCGTGCTTGCTGTGCTGCCGGTGCTTGCTGTGCTGCCTGTTCTTGCTGTGCTGCCTGTGCTTGCTGCGCTGCCTGTGCTTGCTGCCTGTGTTTGCAGTGCTGCCTGTGCTTGCTGCCTGTGCTTGCTGTGCTGCCGGTGCTTGCTGCCCGTGCTTGCTGTGCTGCCTGTGCTTGCTGCCTGTGCTTGCTGTGCTGCCTGTGCTTGCTGCCTGTGCTTGCTGTGCTGCCTGTGCTTGCTGCCTGTGCTTGCTGCCTGTGCTTGCTGTGCTGCCTGTGCTTGCTGCCTGTGCTGCTGTGCTGCCTGTACTTGCTGTGCTGCTTGTGCTTGCTGCCTGTGCTTGCTGCCTGTGCTTGCTGTGCTGCCTGTGCTTGCAGCATGTGCTTGCTGTGCTGCCTGTGCTTGCTGCCTGTGCTTGCTGTGCTGCCTGTGCTTGCTGCCTGTGCTTGCTGCCTGTGCTTTCTGTGCTGCCTGTGCCTGCTGCCTGTGCTTGCTGCCTGTGCTGCTGTGCTGCCTGTGCTTGCTCTGTCACCTGTGCAAGCTGCCTGTGCTTGCTGCCTGTGGTTGCTGCCTGTGCTTGCTGTGCTGCCTGTGCTTGCTGCCTGTGCTTGCTGCCTGTGCTTTCTGTGCTGCCTGTGCCTGCTGCCTGTGCTTGCTGCCTGTGCTGCTGTGCTGCCTGTGCTTGCTATGCTGCCTGTGCAAGCTGCCTGTGCTTGCTGTGCTGCCTGTGCTGCCTGTGGTTGCTGCCTGTGCTTGCTGCCTGTGCTTGCTGTGCTGCCTGTGCTTGCTGCCTGTGCTTGCTGTGCTGCCTGTGCTTGCTGCCTGTGCTTGCTGCCTGTGCTTGCTGTGCTGCCTGTGCTTGCTGCCTGTGCTGCTGTGCTGCCTGTACTTGCTGTGCTGCCTGTGCTTGCTGTGCTGTCTGTGCTTGCTGTGCTGCCTGTGCTTGCTGCCTGTGCTTGCTGCCTGTGCTTGCTGCCTGTGCTTGCTGTGCTGCCTGTGCTTGCTGCCTGTGCTTGCTGCCTGTGCTTGCTGTGCTGCCTGTGCTTGCTGCCTGTGCTTGCAGCATGTGCTTGCTGTGCTGCCTGTGCTTGCTGCCTATGCTTGCTGCCTGTGCTTGCTGCCTGTGCTTCCTGTGCTGCCTGTGCTTGCTGCCTGTGCTTGCTGTGCTTGCTATGCTGCCTGTACTTGCTGTGCTGCCTGTGCTTGCTGCCTGTGTTTGCTGTGCTGCCTGTGCTTGCTGCCTGTGCTTGCTCTGCTGCCTGTGCTTGCTCTGCTGCCTGTGCTTGTTGCCCGTGCTTGCTGTGCTGCCGGTGCTTGCTGTGCTGCCTGTTCTTGCTGCGCTGCCTGTGCTTGCTGCCTGTATTTGCTGTGCTGCCTGTGCTTGCTGCCTGTGCTTGCTGTGCTGCCGGTGCTTGCTGCCCGTGCTTGCTGTGCTGCCTGTGCTTGCTGCCTTTGCTTGCTGTGCTGCCTGTGCTTGCTGCCTGTGCTTGCTGTGCTGCCTATGCTTGTTGCCTGTGCTTGCTGTGCTGCCTGTGCTGCCTGTGCTGCCTGTGCTGCCTGAGCTGCCTGTGCTTGCTGCCTGTGCTTGCTGTGCTGCCTGTGCTTGCTGTGCTGCCTGTGCTTGCTGCCTGTTCTGCCAGTGCTTGCTGTCTGTGCTTGCTGTGCTGCCTGAGCTGCCTGTGCTTGCTGTGCTGCCTGAGCTGCCTGTGCTTGCTGCCTGTGCTTGCTGTGCTGCCTGTGCTCGCTGTGCTGCTTGTGCTTGCTGCCTGTGCTGCCTGTGCTCGCTGTGCTGCTTGCTGTGCTGCCTGTGCTTGCTGCCTGTGCTTGCTGTGCCGCCTGTGCTTGTTGTGCTGCCTGTGCTTGCTGTGCTGCCTGTGCTTGCTGCATGTGCATTCTGTGCTGCCTGTGCTTGCTGCCTGTGCTTGCTGTGCTGCCTGTGCTTGCTGTGCTGCCTGTGCTTGCTGCCTGTGCTTGCTGTGCTGCCTGTGCTTGCTGTTTGTGCTTGCTGTGCTGCCAGTGCTTGCTGCCTGTGCTTGCTGTGCTGCCTGTGCTTGCTGCCTGTGCTTGCTATGCTGCCTGTGCAAGCTGCCTGTGCTTGCTGTGCTGCCTGTGCTGCCTGTGCTTGCTGCCTGTGCTTGCTGTGCTGCCTGTGCTTGCTGCCTGTGCTTGCTATGCTGCCTGTGCAAGCTGCCTGTGCTTGCTGTGCTGCCTGTGCTGCCTGTGCTTGCTGCCTGTGCTTGCTGTGCTGCCTGTGCTTGCTGCCTGTGCTTGCTGTGCTGCCTGTGCTTGCTGCCTGTGCTTGCTGTGCTGCCTGTGCTTGCTGCCTGTGCTTGCTGTGCTGCCTGTGCTTGCTGCCTGTGTTTGCTGTGCTGCCTGTGCTTGCTGCCTGTGCTTGCTCTGCTGCCTGTGCTTGCTGCCTGTGCTTGCTGTGCTGCCTGTGCTGTGCTGCCTGTGCTTGCTGAGCTGAGTGTGTTTGCTGCCTGTGCTGCTTGTGCTTGCTGTGCTGCCTGTGCTTGCTGCCTGTGCTTGCTGTGCTGCCTGTGTTTGCTGTGCTGCCTGTGCTTGCTGCCTGTGCTTGCTGTGCTGCCTGTGCTTGCTGTGCTGCTTGTGCTTGCTGCCTGTGCTTGCTGTGCTGTCTGTGCTTGCTGCGCTGCGTGTGCTTGCTGTGCTGCCTGTGCTTGCTGCCTGTGCTTGCTGTGCTGCCTGTGCTTGCTGCCTGTGCTTGCTGTGCCGCCTGTGCTTGTTGTGCTGCCTGTGCTTGCTATGCTGCCTGTGCAAGCTGCCTGTGCTTGCTGTGCTGGCTGTGCTTGCTGCATGTGCATTCTGTGCTTGCTGCCTGTGCTTGCTGTGCTGCCTGTGCTTGCTGTGCTGCCTGTGCTTGCTGGCTGTGCTTGCTGTGCTGCCTGTGCTTGCTGTTTGTGCTTGCTGTGCTGCCTGTGCTGTCTGTGCTGCCTGTGCTTGCTGCCTGTGCTTGCTGTCTGTGCTTGCTGTGCTGCCTGTGCTTGCTGTGCTGCCTGTGCTTGCTGCGCTGCCTGTGCTTGCTGCCTGTGCTTGCTGTGCTACCTGTGCTTGCTGCCTGTGCTTGCTGAGCTGAGTGTGTTTGCTGCCTGTGCTGTCTGTGCTTGCTGTGCTGCTTGTGCTTGCTGCCTGTGCTTGCTGTGCTGTCTGTGCTTGCTGTCCTGCCTGTGCTTGCTGCGCTGCGTCTGCTTGCTGTGCTGCCTGTGCTTGCTGCCTGTGCTTGCTGTGCTGCCTGTGCTTGCTGCCTGTGCTTGCTGTGCCGCCTGTGCTTGTTGTGCTGCCTGTGCTTGCTGTGCTTGCTATGCTGCCTGTACTTGCTGTGCTGCCTGTGCTTGCTGCCTGTGTTTGCTGTGCTGCCTGTGCTTGCTGCCTGTGCTTGCTCTGCTGCCTGTGCTTGCTGCCCGTGCTTGCTGTGCTGCCGGTGCTTGCTGTGCTGCCTGTTCTTGCTGCGCTGCCTGTGCTTGCTGCGCTGCCTGTGCTTGCTGCCTGTGTTTGCTGTGCTGCCTGTGCTTGCTGCCTGTGCTTGCTGTGCTGCCGGTGCTTGCTGCCCGTGCTTGCTGTGCTGCCTGTGCTTGCTGCCTGTGCTTGCTGTGCTGCCTGTGCTTGCTGCCTGTGCTTGCTGTGCTGCCTGTGCTTGCTGCCTGTGCTTGCTGCCTGTGCTTGCTGTGCTGCCTGTGCTTGCTGCCTGTGCTGCTGTGCTGCCTGTACTTGCTGTGCTGCTTGTGCTTGCTGCCTGTGCTTGCTGCCTGTGCTTGCTGTGCTGCCTGTGCTTGCAGCATGTGCTTGCTGTGCTGCCTGTGCTTGCTGCCTGTGCTTGCTGTGCTGCCTGTGCTTGCTGCCTGTGCTGCTGTGCTGCCTGTGCTTCCTGTGCTGCCTGTGCTTGCTGCCTGTGCTTGCTGTGCTGCCTGTGTTTGCTGTGCTGCCTGTGCTTGCTGCCTGTGCTTGCTGCCTGTGCTTGCTGTGCTGCCTGTGTTTGCTGTGCTGCCTGTGCTTGCTGCCTGTGCTTGCTGTGCTGCCTGTGCTTGCTGTGCTGCTTGTGCTTGCTGCCTGTGCTTGCTGTGCTGTCTGTGCTTGCTGCGCTGCGTGTGCTTGCTGTGCTGCCTGTGCTTGCTGCCTGTGCTTGCTGTGCTGCCTGTGCTTGCTGCCTGTGCTTGCTGTGCCGCC
This sequence comes from Priocnemis perturbator, assembly GCA_963942575.1. Classification (NCBI taxonomy): domain Eukaryota; kingdom Metazoa; phylum Arthropoda; class Insecta; order Hymenoptera; family Pompilidae; genus Priocnemis; species Priocnemis perturbator. The sequence goes on from CAWWDK010000440.1 coordinate 55,008, forward strand.
TGTGCTTGTTGTGCTGCCTGTGCTTGCTATGCTGCCTGTGCAAGCTGCCTGTGCTTGCTGTGCTGCCTGTGCTTGCTGCATGTGCATTCTGTGCTGCCTGTGCTTGCTGCCTGTGCTTGCTGTGCTGCCTGTGCTTGCTGTGCTGCCTGTGCTTGCTGGCTGTGCTTGCTGTGCTGCCTGTGCTTGCTGTTTGTGCTTGCTGTGCTGCCTGTGCTGTCTGTGCTGCCTGTGCTTGCTGCCTGTGCTTGCTGTCTGTGCTTGCTGTGCTGCCTGTGCTTGCTGTGCTGCCTGTGCTTGCTGCGCTGCCTGTGCTTGCTGCCTGTGCTTGCTGTGCTGCCTGTGCTTGCTGCCTGTGTTTGCTGAGCTGAGTGTGTTTGCTGCCTGTGCTGTCTGTGCTTGCTGTGCTGCTTGTGCTTGCTGCCTGTGCTTGCTGTGCTGTCTGTGCTTGCTGTCCTGCCTGTGCTTGCTGCGCTGCGTCTGCTTGCTGTGCTGCCTGTGCTTGCTGCCTGTGCTTGCTGTGCTGCCTGTGCTTGCTGCCTGTGCTTGCTGTGCCGCCTGTGCTTGTTGTGCTGCCTGTGCTTGCTGTGCTTGCTATGCTGCCTGTACTTGCTGTGCTGCCTGTGCTTGCTGCCTGTGTTTGCTGTGCTGCCTGTGCTTGCTGCCTGTGCTTGCTCTGCTGCCTGTGCTTGCTGCCCGTGCTTGCTGTGCTGCCGGTGCTTGCTGTGCTGCCTGTTCTTGCTGTGCTGCCTGTGCTTGCTGCGCTGCCTGTGCTTGCTGCCTGTGTTTGCAGTGCTGCCTGTGCTTGCTGCCTGTGCTTGCTGTGCTGCCGGTGCTTGCTGCCCGTGCTTGCTGTGCTGCCTGTGCTTGCTGCCTGTGCTTGCTGTGCTGCCTGTGCTTGCTGCCTGTGCTTGCTGTGCTGCCTGTGCTTGCTGCCTGTGCTTGCTGCCTGTGCTTGCTGTGCTGCCTGTGCTTGCTGCCTGTGCTGCTGTGCTGCCTGTACTTGCTGTGCTGCTTGTGCTTGCTGCCTGTGCTTGCTGCCTGTGCTTGCTGTGCTGCCTGTGCTTGCAGCATGTGCTTGCTGTGCTGCCTGTGCTTGCTGCCTGTGCTTGCTGTGCTGCCTGTGCTTGCTGCCTGTGCTTGCTGCCTGTGCTTCCTGTGCTGCCTGTGCTTGCTGCCTGTGCTTGCTGTGCTGCCTGTGTTTGCTGTGCTGCCTGTGCTTGCTGCCTGTGCTTGCTGCCTGTGCTTGCTGTGCTGCCTGTGTTTGCTGTGCTGCCTGTGCTTGCTGCCTGTGCTTGCTGTGCTGCCTGTGCTTGCTGTGCTGCTTGTGCTTGCTGCCTGTGCTTGCTGTGCTGTCTGTGCTTGCTGCGCTGCGTGTGCTTGCTGTGCTGCCTGTGCTTGCTGCCTGTGCTTGCTGTGCTGCCTGTGCTTGCTGCCTGTGCTTGCTGTGCCGCCTGTGCTTGTTGTGCTGCCTGTGCTTGCTATGCTGCCTGTGCAAGCTGCCTGTGCTTGCTGTGCTGCCTGTGCTTGCTGCATGTGCATTCTGTGCTGCCTGTGCTTGCTGCTTGTGCTTGCTGTGCTGCCTGTGCTTGCTGTGCTGCCTGTGCTTGCTGGCTGTGCTTGCTGTGCTGCCTGTGCTTGCTGTTTGTGCTTGCTGTGCTGCCTGTGCTGTCTGTGCTGCCTGTGCTTGCTGCCTGTGCTTGCTGTCTGTGCTTGCTGTGCTGCCTGTGCTTGCTGTGCTGCCTGTGCTTGCTGCGCTGCCTGTGCTTGCTGCCTGTGCTTGCTGTGCTGCCTGTGCTTGCTGCCTGTGCTTGCTGAGCTGAGTGTGTTGGCTGCCTGTGCTGTCTGTGCTTGCTGTGCTGCTTGTGCTTGCTGCCTGTGCTTGCTGTGCTGTCTGTGCTTGCTGTCCTGCCTGTGCTTGCTGCGCTGCGTCTGCTTGCTGTGCTGCCTGTGCTTGCTGCCTGTGCTTGCTGTGCTGCCTGTGCTTGCTGTGCTGCCTGTGCTTGCTGTGCTTGCTATGCTGCCTGTACTTGCTGTGCTGCCTGTGCTTGCTGCCTTTGCTTGCTGTGCTGCCTGTGCTTGCTGCCTGTGCTTGCTGTGCTGCCTGTGCTTGCTGCCTGTGCTTGCTGTGCTGCCTGTGCTTGCTGCCTGTGCTTGCTGTGCTGCCTGTGCTTGCTGCCTGTGCTTGCTGCCTGTGCTTGCTGCCTGTGCTTGCTGTGCTGCCTGTGCTTGCTGCCTGTGCTTGCTGTGCTGCCTGTGCTTGCTGCCTGTGCTTGCTGCCTGTTCTTGCTGTGCTGCCTGTGCTTGCTGCGCTGCCTGTGCTTGCTGCCTGTGTTTGCTGTGCTGCCTGTGCTTGCTGCCTTTGCCTGCTGTGCTGCCTGTGCTTGCTGCCTGTGCTTGCTCTGCTGCCTGTGCTTGCTGCCCGTGCTTGCTGTGCTGCCGGTGCTTGCTGTGCTGCCTGTTCTTGCTGCGCTGCCTGTGCTTGTTGCCTGTATTTGCTGTGCTGCCTGTGCTTGCTGTCTGTGCTTGCTGTGCTGCGGGTGCTTGCTGCCCGTGCTTGCTGTGCTGCCTGTGCTTGCTGCCTGTGCTTGCTGTGCTGCCTGTGCTTGCTACCTGTGCTTGCTGTGCTGCCTGTGCTTGCTGCCTGTGCTTGCTGCCTGTGCTTGCTGTGCTGCCTGTGCTTGCTGCCTGTGCTGCTGTGCTGCCTGTACTTGCTGTGCTGCTTGTGCTTGCTGCCTCTGCTTGCTGCCTGTGCTTGCTGTGCTGCCTGTGCTTGCAGCATGTGCTTGCTGTGCTGCCTGTGCTTGCTGCCTGTGCTTGCTGTGCTGCCTGTGCTTGCTGCCTGTGCTTGCTGCCTGTGCTTGCTGTGCTGCCTGTGCTTGCTGTGCTGCCTGTGTTTGCTGTGCTGCCTGTGCTTGCTGCCTGTGCTTGCTGTGCTGCCTGTGTTTGCTGTGCTGCCTGTGCTTGCTGCCTGTGCTTGCTGTGCTGCCTGTGCTTGCTGCCTGTGCTTGCTGCGCTGCCTGTGCTTGCTGCCTTTGCTTGCTGTGCTGCCTGTCCTTGCTGCCTGTGCTTGCTGTGCTGCCTGTGCTTGCTGTGCTGCCTGAGCTGCCTGTGCTTGCTGCCTGTGCTTGCTGTGCTGCCTGTGCTTGCTGTCTGTGCTTGCTGTGCTGCCTGTGCTGCCTGTGCTGCCTGTGCTTGCTGCCTGTGCTTGCTGTGCTGCCTGTGCTTGCTACCTGTGCTTGCTGTGCTGCCTATGCTTGCTGCCTGTGCTTGCTGTGCTGTCTGTGCTTGCTGCCTGTGCTGCCTGTGCTGCCTGTGCTGCCTGTGCTTGCTGCCTGTGCTTGCTGTGTTGCCTGTGCTTGCTGCCTGTGCTGCCAGTGCTTGCTGTCTGTGCTTGCTGTGCTGCCTGAGCTGCCTGTGCTTGCTGTGCTGCCTGAGCTGCCTTTGCTTGCTGCCTGTGCTTGCTGTGCTGCCTGTGCTTGCTGTGCTGCTTGTGCTTGCTGCCTGTGCTTGCTGTGCTGTCTGTGCTTGCTGCGCTGCGTGTGCTTGCTGTGCTGCCTGTGCTTGCTGCCTGTGCTTGCTGTGCTGCCTGTGCTTGCTGCCTGTGCTTGCTGTGCCGCCTGTGCTTGTTGTGCTGCCTGTGCTTGCTATGCTGCCTGTGCAAGCTGCCTGTGCTTGCTGTGCTGAATGTGCTTGCTGCATGTGCATTCTGTGCTGCCTGTGCTTGCTGCCTGTGCTGTCTGTGCTGCCTGTGCTTGCTGCCTGTGCTTGCTGTCTGTGCTTGCTGTGCTGCCTGTGCTTGCTGCGCTGCCTGTGCTTGCTGCCTGTGCTTGCTGTGCTGCCTGTGCTTGCTGCCTGTGTTTGCAGTGCTGCCTGTGCTTGCTGCCTGTGCTTGCTGTGCTGCCGGTGCTTGCTGCCCGTGCTTGCTGTGCTGCCTGTGCTTGCTGCCTGTGCTTGCTGTGCTGCCTGTGCTTGCTGCCTGTGCTTGCTGTGCTGCCTGTGCTTGCTGCCTGTGCTTGCTGCCTGTGCTTGCTGTGCTGCCTGTGCTTGCTGCCTGTGCTGCTGTGCTGCCTGTACTTGCTGTGCTGCTTGTGCTTGCTGCCTGTGCTTGCTCTGCTGCCTGTGCTTGCTGCCCGTGCTTGCTGTGCTGCCGGTGCTTGCTGTGCTGCCTGTTCTTGCTGTGCTGCCTGTGCTTGCTGCGCTGCCTGTGCTTGCTGCCTGTGTTTGCAGTGCTGCCTGTGCTTGCTGCCTGTGCTTGCTGTGCTGCCGGTGCTTGCTGCCCGTGCTTGCTGTGCTGCCTGTGCTTGCTGCCTGTGCTTGCTGTGCTGCCTGTGCTTGCTGCCTGTGCTTGCTGTGCTGCCTGTGCTTGCTGCCTGTGCTTGCTGCCTGTGCTTGCTGTGCTGCCTGTGCTTGCTGCCTGTGCTGCTGTGCTGCCTGTACTTGCTGTGCTGCTTGTGCTTGCTGCCTGTGCTTGCTGCCTGTGCTTGCTGTGCTGCCTGTGCTTGCAGCATGTGCTTGCTGTGCTGCCTGTGCTTGCTGCCTGTGCTTGCTGTGCTGCCTGTGCTTGCTGCCTGTGCTTGCTGCCTGTGCTTCCTGTGCTGCCTGTGCTTGCTGCCTGTGCTTGCTGTGCTGCCTGTGCTTGCTCTGCTGCCTGTGCTTGCTGCCTGTGCTTGCTGTGCTGCCTGTGCTGTGCTGCCTGTGCTTGCTGAGCTGAGTGTGTTTGCTGCCTGTGCTGCCTGTGCTTGCTGTGCTGCCTGTGCTTGCTGTGCTGCCTGTGCTTGCTGCCCGTGCTTGCTGTGCTGCCGGTGCTTGCTGTGCTGCCTGTTCTTGCTGTGCTGCCTGTGCTTGCTGCGCTGCCTGTGCTTGCTGCCTGTGCTTGCTGTGCTGCCTGTGCTTGCTGCCTGTGCTTGCTGTGCTGAGTGTGTTTGCTGCCTGTGCTTGATGCCTGTGCTTGCAGTGCTGCCTGTGCTTGCTGCCTGTGCTTGCTGTGCTGCCGGTGCTTGCTGCCCGTGCTTGCTGTGCTGCCTGTGCTTGCTGCCTGTGCTTGCTGTGCTGCCTGTGCTTGCTGCCTGTGCTTGCTGTGCTGCCTGTGCTTGCTGCCTGTGCTTGCTGCCTGTGCTTGCTGTGCTGCCTGTGCTTGCTGCCTGTGCTGCTGTGCTGCCTGTACTTGCTGTGCTGCTTGTGCTTGCTGCCTGTGCTTGCTGCCTGTGCTTGCTGTGCTGCCTGTGCTTGCAGCATGTGCTTGCTGTGCTGCCTGTGCTTGCTGCCTGTGCTTGCTGTGCTGCCTGTGCTTGCTGCCTGTGCTTGCTGCCTGTGCTTCCTGTGCTGCCTGTGCTTGCTGCCTGTGCTTGCTGTGCTGCCTGTGTTTGCTGTGCTGCCTGTGCTTGCTGCCTGTGCTTGCTGCCTGTGCTTGCTGTGCTGCCTGTGTTTGCTGTGCTGCCTGTGCTTGCTGCCTGTGCTTGCTGTGCTGCCTGTGCTTGCTGTGCTGCTTGTGCTTGCTGCCTGTGCTTGCTGTGCTGTCTGTGCTTGCTGCGCTGCGTGTGCTTGCTGTGCTGCCTGTGCTTGCTGCCTGTGCTTGCTGTGCTGCCTGTGCTTGCTGCCTGTGCTTGCTGTGCCGCCTGTGCTTGTTGTGCTGCCTGTGCTTGCTATGCTGCCTGTGCAAGCTGCCTGTGCTTGCTGTGCTGCCTGTGCTTGCTGCATGTGCATTCTGTGCTGCCTGTGCTTGCTGCCTGTGCTTGCTGTGCTGCCTGTGCTTGCTGTGCTGCCTGTGCTTGCTGGCTGTGCTTGCTGTGCTGCCTGTGCTTGCTGTTTGTGCTTGCTGTGCTGCCTGTGCTGTCTGTGCTGCCTGTGCTTGCTGCCTGTGCTTGCTGTCTGTGCTTGCTGTGCTGCCTGTGCTTGCTGTGCTGCCTGTGCTTGCTGCGCTGCCTGTGCTTGCTGCCTGTGCTTGCTGTGCTGCCTGTGCTTGCTGCCTGTGCTTGCTGAGCTGAGTGTGTTTGCTGCCTGTGCTGTCTGTGCTTGCTGTGCTGCTTGTGCTTGCTGCCTGTGCTTGCTGTGCTGTCTGTGCTTGCTGTCCTGCCTGTGCTTGCTGCGCTGCGTCTGCTTGCTGTGCTGCCTGTGCTTGCTGCCTGTGCTTGCTGTGCTGCCTGTGCTTGCTGTGCTTGCTATGCTGCCTGTACTTGCTGTGCTGCCTGTGCTTGCTGCCTGTGTTTGCTGTGCTGCCTGTGCTTGCTGCCTGTGCTTGCTCTGCTGCCTGTGCTTGCTGCCCGTGCTTGCTGTGCTGCCGGTGCTTGCTGTGCTGCCTGTTCTTGCTGTGCTGCCTGTGCTTGCTGCGCTGCCTGTGCTTGCTGCCTGTGTTTGCAGTGCTGCCTGTGCTTGCTGCCTGTGCTTGCTGTGCTGCCGGTGCTTGCTGCCCGTGCTTGCTGTGCTGCCTGTGCTTGCTGCCTGTGCTTGCTGTGCTGCCTGTGCTTGCTGCCTGTGCTTGCTGTGCTGCCTGTGCTTGCTGCCTGTGCTTGCTGCCTGTGCTTGCTGTGCTGCCTGTGCTTGCTGCCTGTGCTGCTGTGCTGCCTGTACTTGCTGTGCTGCTTGTGCTTGCTGCCTGTGCTTGCTGTGCTGCCTGTGCTTGCAGCATGTGCTTGCTGTGCTGCCTGTGCTTGCTGCCTGTGCTTGCTGTGCTGCCTGTGCTTGCTGCCTGTGCTTGCTGCCTGTGCTTCCTGTGCTGCCTGTGCTTGCTGCCTGTGCTTGCTGTGCTGCCTGTGCTTGCTCTGCTGCCTGTGCTTGCTGCCTGTGCTTGCTGTGCTGCCTGTGCTGTGCTGCCTGTGCTTGCTGAGCTGAGTGTGTTTGCTGCCTGTGCTGCCTGTGCTTGCTGCCTGTGCTTGCTGTGCTGCCTGTGCTTGCTGTGCTGCCTGTGCTTGCTGCCCGTGCTTGCTGTGCTGCCGGTGCTTGCTGTGCTGCCTGTTCTTGCTGTGCTGCCTGTGCTTGCTGCGCTGCCTGTGCTTGCTGCCTGTGCTTGCTGCCCGTGCTTGCTGTGCTGCCGGTGCTTGCTGTGCTGCCTGTTCTTGCTGTGCTGCCTGTGCTTGCTGCCTGTGTTTGCTGTGCTGCCTGTGCTTGCTGCCTGTGCTTGCTGGCAGTGCTTGCTGTGCTGCCTGTGCTTGCTGTGCTGCCTGTGCTTGCTGCCTGTGCTTGCTGCCTGTGCTTGCTGCCTGTGCTTTATGTGCTGCCTGTGCCTGCTGCCTGTGCTTGCTGCCTGTGCTGCTGTGCGACCTGTACTTGCTGTGCTGCCTGTGCTTGCTGCCTGTGCTTGCTGCCTGTGCTTGCTGTGCTGCCTGTGCTGCCTGTGCTTGCTGCCTGTGCTTGCTGCCTATGCTTGCTGTGCTGCCTGTGCTTGCAGCATGTGCTTGCTGTGCTGCCTGTGCTTGCTGCCTGTGCTTGCTGTGCTGCCTGTGCTTGCTGCCTGTGTTTGCTGTGCTGCCTGTGCTTGCTGCCTGTGTTTGCTGTGCTGCCTGTGCTTGCTGCCTGTGCTTGCTGTGCTGCCTGTGCTTGCTGCCTTTGCTTGCAGTGCTGCCTGTGCTTGCTGTGCTGCCTGTGCTTGCTGCCTGTGCTTGCTGCCTGTGCTTTCTGTGCTGCCTGTGCCTGCTGCCTGTGCTTCCTGCCTGTGCTGCTGTGCTGCCTGTGCTTGCTATGCTGCCTGTGCAAGCTGCCTGTGCTTGCTGCCTGTGCTTGCTGCCTGTGCTTGCTGTGCTGCCTGTGCTTGCTGCCTGTGCTTGCTGCCTGTGCTTTCTGTGCTGCCTGTGCCTGCTGCCTGTGCTTGCTGCCTGTGCTGCTGTGCTGCCTGTGCTTGCTATGCTGCCTGTGCAAGCTGCCTGTGCTTGCTGTGCTGCCTGTGCTGCCTGTGCTTGCTGCCTGTGCTTGCTGCGCTGCGTGTGCTTGCTGTGCTGCCTGTGCTTGCTGTTTGTGCTTGCTGTGCTGCCTGTGCTTGCTGCGTTGCGTGTGCTTGCTGTGCCGCCTGTGCTTGTTGTGCTGCCTGTGTTTGCTGCCTGTGCTTGCTGTGCTGCCTGTCCCTGCTGCCTGTGCTTGCTGCCTGTGCTGCCAGTGCTTGCTGTCTGTGCTTGCTGTGCTGCCTGAGCTGCCTGTGCTTGCTGTGCTGCCTGAGCTGCCTGTGCTTGCTGCCTGTGCTTGCTGTGCTGCCTGTGCTCGCTGTGCTGCTTGTGCTTGCTGCCTGTGCTGCCTGTGCTCGCTGTGCTGCTTGTGCTTGCTGCCTGTGCTGCCTGTGCTCGCTGTGCTGCTTGTGCTTGCTGCCTGTGCTGCCTGTGCTCGCTGTGCTGCTTGTGCATGCTGCCTGTGCTGTCTGTGCTTGCTGCGCTGCGTGTGCTTGCTGTGCTGTCTGTGCTTGCTGCGCTGCGTGTGCTTGCTGTGCTGCCTGTGCTTGCTGCCTGTGCTTGCTGTGCCGCCTGTGCTTGTTGTGCTGCCTGTGCTGCCTGTGCTTGCTGCATGTGCATTCTGTGCTGCCTGTGCTTGCTGCCTGTGCTTGCTGTGCTGCCTGTGCTTGCTGTGCTGCCTGTGCTTGCTGCCTGTGCTTGCTGTGCTGCCTGTGCTTGCTGTTTGTGCTTGCTGTGCTGCCAGTGCTTGCTGCCTGTGCTTGCTGTGCTGCCTGTGCTTGCTGCCTGTGCTTGCTATGCTGCCTGTAAAAGCTGCCTGTGCTTGCTGTGCTGCCTGTGCTTGCTGCCTGTGCTTGCTGTGCTGCCTGTGCTTGCTGCCTGTGTTTGCTGTGCTGCCTGTGCTTGCTGCCTGTGCTTGCTCTGCTGCCTGTGCTTGCTGCCTGTGCTTGCTGTGCTGCCTGTGCTGTGCTGCCTGTGCTTGCTGAGCTGAGTGTGTTTGCTGCCTGTGCTGCTTGTGCTTGCTGTGCTGCCTGTGCTTGCTGCCTGTGCTTGCTGTGCTGTCTGAGCTGCCTGTGCTTGCTGCCTGTGCTTGCTGTGCTGCCTGTGCTTGCTGTCTGTGCTTGCTGTGCTGCCTGTGCTGTCTGTGCTGCCTGTGCTTGCTGCCTGTGCTTGCTGCCTGTGCTTGCTGTGCTGCCTGTGCTTGCTGCCTGTGCTTGGTGCCTGTGCTTGCTGCCTGTGCTTGCTGTGCTGCCTGTGCTTGCTGCCTGTGCTGCCTGTGCCTGCTGCCTGTGCTTGCTGCCTGTGCTTGCTGCCTGTGGTGCCTGTGCTGCCTGTGCTTGCTGCCTGTGCTTGCTGTGCTGCCTGTGCTTGCTGCCTGTGCTTGCTGTGCTGCCTGTGCTTGCTGCCTGTGCTTGCTGTGCTGCCTGTGCTTGCTGCCTGTGTTTGCTGTGCTGCCTGTGCTTGCTGCCTGTGCTTGCTGCCTGTGCTTGCTGTGCTGCCTGTGCTGTGCTGCCTGTGCTTGCTGAGCTGAGTGTGTTTGCTGCCTGTGCTGCTTGTGCTTGCTGTGCTGCCTGTGCTTGCTGCCTGTGCTTGCTGTGCTGTCTGAGCTGCCTGTGCTTGCTGCCTGTGCTTGCTGTGCTGCCTGTGCTTGCTGCCTGTGCTTGCTGTGCTGCCTGTGCTTGCTGTCTGTGCTGCCTGTGCTGCCTGTGCTCGCTGTGCTGCTTGTGCTTGCTGCCTGTGCTGCCTGTGCTCGCTGTGCTGCTTGTGCTTGCTGCCTGTGCTTGCTGTGCTGTCTGTGCTTGCTGCGCTGCGTGTGCTTGCTGTGCTGCCTGTGCTTGCTGCCTGTGCTTGCTGTGCCGCCTGTGCTTGTTGTGCTGCCTGTGCTTGCTGTGCTGCCTGTGCTTGCTGCATGTGCATTCTGTGCTGCCTGTGCTTGCTGCCTGTGCTTGCTGTGCTGCCTGTGCTTGCTGTTTGTGCTTGCTGTGCTGCCAGTGCTTGCTGCCTGTGCTTGCTGTGCTGCCTGTGCTTGCTGCCTGTGCTTGCTATGCTGCCTGTGCAAGCTGCCTGTGCTTGCTGTGCTGCCTGTGCTTGCTGCCTGTGCTTGCTGTGCTGCCTGTGCTTGCTGCCTGTGCTTGCTCTGCTGCCTGTGCTTGCTGCCTGTGCTTGCTGTGCTGCCTGTGCTTGCTGCCTGTGTTTGCTGTGCTGCCTGTGCTTGCTGCCTGTGCTTGCTCTGCTGCCTGTGCTTGCTGCCTGTGCTTGCTGTGCTGCCTGTGCTGTGCTGCCTGTGCTTGCTGAGCTGAGTGTGTTTGCTGCCTGTGCTGCTTGTGCTTGCTGTGCTGCCTGTGCTTGCTGCCTGTGCTTGCTGCCTGTGCTTGCTGCCTGTGCTTGCTGTGCTGCCTGTGCTTGCTGCCTGTGCTTGGTGCCTGTGCTTGATGCCTGTGCTTGCTGCCTGTGCTTGCTGCCTGTGGTGCCTGTGCTGCCTGTGCCTGCTGCCTGTGCTTGCTGCCTGTGCTTGCTGCCTGTGGTGCCTGTGCTGCCTGTGCTTGCTGCCTGTGCTTGCTGTGCTGCCTGAGCTGCCTGTGCTTGCTGCCTGTGCTTGCTGTGCTGCCTGTGCTTGCTGCCTGTGCTTGCTGTGCTGCCTGTGCTTGCTGCCTGTGCTTGCTGTGCTGCCTGTGCTTGCTGCCTGTGCTTGCTGTGCTGCCTGTGCTTGCTGCCTGTGTTTGCTGTGCTGCCTGTGCTTGCTGCCTGTGCTTGCTCTGCTGCCTGTGCTTGCTGCCTGTGCTTGCTGTGCTGCCTGTGCTTGCTGTTTGTGCTTGCTGTGCTGCCAGTGCTTGCTGCCTGTGCTTGCTGCCTTTGCTTGCTATGCTGCCTGTGCAAGCTGCCTGTGCTTGCTGTGCTGCCTGTGCTGCCTGTGCTTGCTGCCTGTGCTTGCTGTGCTGCCTGTGCTTGCTGCCTGTGCTTGCTGAGCTGAGTGTGTTTGCTGCCTGTGCTGCCTGTGCTTGCTGCCTTTGCTTGCTGTGCTGCCTGTGCTTGCTGTGCTGCCTGTGCTTGCTGCCTGTGCTTGCTGTGCTGCCTGAGCTGCCTGTGCTTGCTGCCTGTGCTTGCTGTGCTGCCTGTGCTTGCTGCCTGTGCTTGCTGTGCTGCCTGTGCTTGCTGCCTGTGCTTGCTGTGCTGCCTGTGCTTGCTGCCTGTGCTTGCTGCCTGTTCTTGCTGTGCTGCCTGTGCTTGCTGCGCTGCCTGTGCTTGCTGCCTGTGTTTGCTGTGCTGCCTGTGCTTGCTGCCTTTGCTTGCTGTGCTGCCTGTGCTTGCTGCCTGTGCTTGCTGTGCTGCCTATGCTTGCTGCCTGTGCTTGCTGTGCTGCCTGTGCTGCCTGTGCTGCCTGTGCTGCCTGTGCTTGCTGTGCTGCCTGAGCTGCCTGTGCTTGCTGTGCTGCCTGTGCTTGCTGCCTGTGCTTGCTGTGCTGTCTGTGCTTGCTGCCTGTTCTTGCTGTGCTGCCTGTGCTTGCTGCGCTGCCTGTGCTTGCTGCCTGTGTTTGCTGTGCTGCCTGTGCTTGCTGCCTTTGCTTGCTGTGCTGCCTGTGCTTGCTGCCTGTGCTTGCTGTGCTGCCTGTGCTTGCTGCCTGTGCTTGCTGTGCTGCCTGTGCTTGCTGCCTGTGCTTGCTGTGCTGCCTGTGCTTGCTGCCTGTGCTTGCTGCCTGTGCTTGCTGCCTGTGCTTGCTGTGCTGCCTGTGCTTGCTGCCTGTGCTTGCTGTGCTGCCTGTGCTTGCTGCCTGTGCTTGCTGCCTGTTCTTGCTGTGCTGCCTGTGCTTGCTGCGCTGCCTGTGCTTGCTGCCTGTGTTTGCTGTGCTGCCTGTGCTTGCTGCCTTTGCTTGCTGTGCTGCCTGTGCTTGCTGCCTGTGCTTGCTCTGCTGCCTGTGCTTGCTCTGCTGCCTGTGCTTGCTGCCCGTGCTTGCTGTGCTGCCGGTGCTTGCTGTGCTGCCTGTTCTTGCTGCGCTGCCTGTGCTTGTTGCCTGTATTTGCTGTGCTGCCTGTGCTTGCTGCCTGTGCTTGCTGTGCTGCGGGTGCTTGCTGCCCGTGCTTGCTGTGCTGCCTGTGCTTGCTGCCTGTGCTTGCTGTGCTGCCTGTGCTTGCTACCTGTGCTTGCTGTGCTGCCTGTGCTTGCTGCCTGTGCTTGCTGCCTGTGCTTGCTGTGCTGCCTGTGCTTGCTGCCTGTGCTGCTGTGCTGCCTGTACTTGCTGTGCTGCTTGTGCTTGCTGCCTCTGCTTGCTGCCTGTGCTTGCTGTGCTGCCTGTGCTTGCAGCATGTGCTTGCTGTGCTGCCTGTGCTTGCTGCCTGTGCTTGCTGTGCTGCCTGTGCTTGCTGCCTGTGCTTGCTGCCTGTGCTTGCTGTGCTGCCTGTTCTTGCTGTGCTGCCTGTGTTTGCTGTGCTGCCTGTGCTTGCTGCCTGTGCTTGCTGTGCTGCCTGTGTTTGCTGTGCTGCCTGTGCTTGCTGCCTGTGCTTGCTGTGCTGCCTGTGCTTGCTGCCTGTGCTTGCTGCGCTGCCTGTGCTTGCTGCCTTTGCTTGCTGTGCTGCCTGTCCTTGCTGCCTGTGCTTGCTGTGCTGCCTGTGCTTGCTGCCTGTGCTTGCTGTGCTGCCTGTGCTTGCTACCTGTGCTTGCTGTGCTGCCTATGCTTGCTGCCTGTGCTTGCTGTGCTGTCTGTGCTTGCTGCCTGTGCTGCCTGTGCTGCCTGTGCTGCCTGTGCTTGCTGTGCTGCCTGAGCTGCCTGTGCTTGCTGCCTGTGCTTGCTGTGCTGCCTGTGCTTGCTGCCTGTGCTTGCTGTGTTGCCTGTGCTTGCTGCCTGTGCTGCCAGTGCTTGCTGTCTGTGCTTGCTGTGCTGCCTGAGCTGCCTGTGCTTGCTGTGCTGCCTGAGCTGCCTTTGCTTGCTGCCTGTGCTTGCTGTGCTGCCTGTGCTTGCTGTGCTGCTTGTGCTTGCTGCCTGTGCTTGCTGTGCTGTCTGTGCTTGCTGCGCTGCGTGTGCTTGCTGTGCTGCCTGTGCTTGCTGCCTGTGCTTGCTGTGCTGCCTGTGCTTGCTGTGCCGCCTGTGCTTGTTGTGCTGCCTGTGCTTGCTATGCTGCCTGTGCAAGCTGCCTGTGCTTGCTGTGCTGCCTGTGCTTGCTGCATGTGCATTCTGTGCTGCCTGTGCTTGCTGCCTGTGCTTGCTGTGCTGCCTGTGCTTGCTGTGCTGCCTGTGCTTGCTGCCTGTGCTTGTTGTGCTGCCTGTGCTTGCAGTTTGTGCTTGCTGTGCTGCCTGTGCTGTCTGTGCTGCCTGTGCTTGCTGCCTGTGCTTGCTGTCTGTGCTTGCTGTGCTGCCTGTGCTGTCTGTGCTGCCTGTGCTTGCTGCCTGTGCTTGCTGTCTGTGCTTGCTGTGCTGCCTGTGCTTGCTGCGCTGCCTGTGCTTGCTGCCTGTGCTTGCTGTGCTGCCTGTGCTTGCTGCCTGTGCTTGCTGTGCTGTCTGTGCTTGCTGCCTGTTCTTGCTGTGCTGCCTGTGCTTGCTGCGCTGCCTGTGCTTGCTGCCTGTGTTTGCTGTGCTGCCTGTGCTTGCTGCCTTTGCTTGCTGTGCTGCCTGTGCTTGCTGCCTGTGCTTGCTGTGCTGCCTGTGCTTGCTGCCTGTGCTTGCTGTGCTGCCTGTGCTTGCTGCCTGTGCTTGCTGTGCTGCCTGTGCTTGCTGCCTGTGCTTGCTGCCTGTGCTTGCTGCCTGTGCTTGCTGTGCTGCCTGTGCTTGCTGCCTGTGCTTGCTGTGCTGCCTGTGCTTGCTGCCTGTGCTTGCTGCCTGTTCTTGCTGTGCTGCCTGTGCTTGCTGCGCTGCCTGTGCTTGCTGCCTGTGTTTGCTGTGCTGCCTGTGCTTGCTGCCTTTGCTTGCTGTGCTGCCTGTGCTTGCTGCCTGTGCTTGCTCTGCTGCCTGTGCTTGCTGCCCGTGCTTGCTGTGCTGCCGGTGCTTGCTGTGCTGCCTGTTCTTGCTGCGCTGCCTGTGCTTGTTGCCTGTATTTGCTGTGCTGCCTGTGCTTGCTGTCTGTGCTTGCTGTGCTGCGGGTGCTTGCTGCCCGTGCTTGCTGTGCTGCCTGTGCTTGCTGCCTGTGCTTGCTGTGCTGCCTGTGCTTGCTACCTGTGCTTGCTGTGCTGCCTGTGCTTGCTGCCTGTGCTTGCTGCCTGTGCTTGCTGTGCTGCCTGTGCTTGCTGCCTGTGCTGCTGTGCTGCCTGTACTTGCTGTGCTGCTTGTGCTTGCTGCCTCTGCTTGCTGCCTGTGCTTGCTGTGCTGCCTGTGCTTGCAGCATGTGCTTGCTGTGCTGCCTGTGCTTGCTGCCTGTGCTTGCTGTGCTGCCTGTGCTTGCTGCCTGTGCTTGCTGCCTGTGCTTGCTGTGCTGCCTGTGCTTGCTGTGCTGCCTGTGTTTGCTGTGCTGCCTGTGCTTGCTGCCTGTGCTTGCTGTGCTGCCTGTGTTTGCTGTGCTGCCTGTGCTTGCTGCCTGTGCTTGCTGTGCTGCCTGTGCTTGCTGCCTGTGCTTGCTGCGCTGCCTGTGCTTGCTGCCTTTGCTTGCTGTGCTGCCTGTCCTTGCTGCCTGTGCTTGCTGTGCTGCCTGTGCTTGCTGTGCTGCCTGAGCTGCCTGTGCTTGCTGCCTGTGCTTGCTGTGCTGCCTGTGCTTGCTGTCTGTGCTTGCTGTGCTGCCTGTGCTGCCTGTGCTGCCTGTGCTTGCTGCCTGTGCTTGCTGTGCTGCCTGTGCTTGCTACCTGTGCTTGCTGTGCTGCCTATGCTTGCTGCCTGTGCTTGCTGTGCTGTCTGTGCTTGCTGCCTGTGCTGCCTGTGCTGCCTGTGCTGCCTGTGCTTGCTGTGCTGCCTGAGCTGCCTGTGCTTGCTGTGCTGCCTGTGCTTGCTGCCTGTGCTTGCTGTGTTGCCTGTGCTTGCTGCCTGTGCTGCCAGTGCTTGCTGTCTGTGCTTGCTGTGCTGCCTGAGCTGCCTGTGCTTGCTGTGCTGCCTGAGCTGCCTTTGCTTGCTGCCTGTGCTTGCTGTGCTGCCTGTGCTTGCTGTGCTGCTTGTGCTTGCTGCCTGTGCTTGCTGTGCTGTCTGTGCTTGCTGCGCTGCGTGTGCTTGCTGTGCTGCCTGTGCTTGCTGCCTGTGCTTGCTGTGCTGCCTGTGCTTGCTGCCTGTGCTTGCTGTGCCGCCTGTGCTTGTTGTGCTGCCTGTGCTTGCTATGCTGCCTGTGCAAGCTGCCTGTGCTTGCTGTGCTGCCTGTGCTTGCTGCATGTGCATTCTGTGCTGCCTGTGCTTGCTGCCTGTGCTTGCTGTGCTGCCTGTGCTTGCTGTGCTGCCTGTGCTTGCTGCCTGTGCTTGTTGTGCTGCCTGTGCTTGCTGTTTGTGCTTGCTGTGCTGCCTGTGCTGTCTGTGCTGCCTGTGCTTGCTGCCTGTGCTTGCTGTCTGTGCTTGCTGTGCTGCCTGTGCTGTCTGTGCTGCCTGTGCTTGCTGCCTGTGCTTGCTGTCTGTGCTTGCTGTGCTGCCTGTGCTTGCTGCGCTGCCTGTGCTTGCTGCCTGTGCTTGCTGTGCTGCCTGTGCTTGCTGCCTGTGTTTGCAGTGCTGCCTGTGCTTGCTGCCTGTGCTTGCTGTGCTGCCGGTGCTTGCTGCCCGTGCTTGCTGTGCTGCCTGTGCTTGCTGCCTGTGCTTGCTGTGCTGCCTGTGCTTGCTGCCTGTGCTTGCTGCCTGTTCTTGCTGTGCTGCCTGTGCTTGCTGCGCTGCCTGTGCTTGCTGCCTGTGTTTGCTGTGCTGCCTGTGCTTGCTGCCTTTGCTTGCTGTGCTGCCTGTGCTTGCTGCCTGTGCTTGCTCTGCTGCCTGTGCTTGCTGCCCGTGCTTGCTGTGCTGCCGGTGCTTGCTGTGCTGCCTGTTCTTGCTGCGCTGCCTGTGCTTGTTGCCTGTATTTGCTGTGCTGCCTGTGCTTGCTGTCTGTGCTTGCTGTGCTGCGGGTGCTTGCTGCCCGTGCTTGCTGTGCTGCCTGTGCTTGCTGCCTGTGCTTGCTGTGCTGCCTGTGCTTGCTACCTGTGCTTGCTGTGCTGCCTGTGCTTGCTGCCTGTGCTTGCTGCCTGTGCTTGCTGTGCTGCCTGTGCTTGCTGCCTGTGCTGCTGTGCTGCCTGTACTTGCTGTGCTGCTTGTGCTTGCTGCCTCTGCTTGCTGCCTGTGCTTGCTGTGCTGCCTGTGCTTGCAGCATGTGCTTGCTGTGCTGCCTGTGCTTGCTGCCTGTGCTTGCTGTGCTGCCTGTGCTTGCTGTGCTGCCTGTGTTTGCTGTGCTGCCTGTGCTTGCTGCCTGTGCTTGCTGTGCTGCCTGTGTTTGCTGTGCTGCCTGTGCTTGCTGCCTGTGCTTGCTGTGCTGCCTGTGCTTGCTGCCTGTGCTTGCTGCGCTGCCTGTGCTTGCTGCCTTTGCTTGCTGTGCTGCCTGTCCTTGCTGCCTGTGCTTGCTGTGCTGCCTGAGCTGCCTGTGCTTGCTGCCTGTGCTTGCTGTGCTGCCTGTGCTTGCTGTCTGTGCTTGCTGTGCTGCCTGTGCTGCCTGTGCTGCCTGTGCTTGCTGCCTGTGCTTGCTGTGCTGCCTGTGCTTGCTACCTGTGCTTGCTGTGCTGCCTATGCTTGCTGCCTGTGCTTGCTGTGCTGTCTGTGCTTGCTGCCTGTGCTGCCTGTGCTGCCTGTGCTGCCTGTGCTTGCTGTGCTGCCTGAGCTGCCTGTGCTTGCTGTGCTGCCTGTGCTTGCTGCCTGTGCTTGCTGTGTTGCCTGTGCTTGCTGCCTGTGCTGCCAGTGCTTGCTGTCTGTGCTTGCTGTGCTGCCTGAGCTGCCTGTGCTTGCTGTGCTGCCTGAGCTGCCTTTGCTTGCTGCCTGTGCTTGCTGTGCTGCCTGTGCTTGCTGTCTGTGCTTGCTGTGCTGCCTGTGCTGCCTGTGCTGCCTGTGCTTGCTGCCTGTGCTTGCTGTGCTGCCTGTGCTTGCTACCTGTGCTTGCTGTGCTGCCTATGCTTGCTGCCTGTGCTTGCTGTGCTGTCTGTGCTTGCTGCCTGTGCTGCCTGTGCTGCCTGTGCTGCCTGTGCTTGCTGTGCTGCCTGAGCTGCCTGTGCTTGCTGTGCTGCCTGTGCTTGCTGCCTGTGCTTGCTGTGTTGCCTGTGCTTGCTGCCTGTGCTGCCAGTGCTTGCTGTCTGTGCTTGCTGTGCTGCCTGAGCTGCCTGTGCTTGCTGTGCTGCCTGAGCTGCCTTTGCTTGCTGCCTGTGCTTGCTGTGCTGCCTGTGCTTGCTGTGCTGCTTGTGCTTGCTGCCTGTGCTTGCTGTGCTGTCTGTGCTTGCTGCGCTGCGTGTGCTTGCTGTGCTGCCTGTGCTTGCTGCCTGTGCTTGCTGTGCTGCCTGTGCTTGCTGCCTGTGCTTGCTGTGCCGCCTGTGCTTGTTGTGCTGCCTGTGCTTGCTATGCTGCCTGTGCAAGCTGCCTGTGCTTGCTGTGCTGCCTGTGCTTGCTGCATGTGCATTCTGTGCTGCCTGTGCTTGCTGCCTGTGCTTGCTGTGCTGCCTGTGCTTGCTGTGCTGCCTGTGCTTGCTGCCTGTGCTTGTTGTGCTGCCTGTGCTTGCTGTTTGTGCTTGCTGTGCTGCCTGTGCTGTCTGTGCTGCCTGTGCTTGCTGCCTGTGCTTGCTGTCTGTGCTTGCTGTGCTGCCTGTGCTGTCTGTGCTGCCTGTGCTTGCTGCCTGTGCTTGCTGTCTGTGCTTGCTGTGCTGCCTGTGCTTGCTGCGCTGCCTGTGCTTGCTGCCTGTGCTTGCTGTGCTGCCTGTGCTTGCTGCCTGTGTTTGCAGTGCTGCCTGTGCTTGCTGCCTGTGCTTGCTGTGCTGCCGGTGCTTGCTGCCCGTGCTTGCTGTGCTGCCTGTGCTTGCTGCCTGTGCTTGCTGTGCTGCCTGTGCTTGCTGCCTGTGCTTGCTGTGCTGCCTGTGCTTGCTGCCTGTGCTTGCTGCCTGTGCTTGCTGTGCTGCCTGTGCTTGCTGCCTGTGCTGCTGTGCTGCCTGTACTTGCTGTGCTGCTTGTGCTTGCTGCCTGTGCTTGCTCTGCTGCCTGTGCTTGCTGCCCGTGCTTGCTGTGCTGCCGGTGCTTGCTGTGCTGCCTGTTCTTGCTGTGCTGCCTGTGCTTGCTGCGCTGCCTGTGCTTGCTGCCTGTGTTTGCAGTGCTGCCTGTGCTTGCTGCCTGTGCTTGCTGTGCTGCCGGTGCTTGCTGCCCGTGCTTGCTGTGCTGCCTGTGCTTGCTGCCTGTGCTTGCTGTGCTGCCTGTGCTTGCTGCCTGTGCTTGCTGTGCTGCCTGTGCTTGCTGCCTGTGCTTGCTGCCTGTGCTTGCTGTGCTGCCTGTGCTTGCTGCCTGTGCTGCTGTGCTGCCTGTACTTGCTGTGCTGCTTGTGCTTGCTGCCTGTGCTTGCTGCCTGTGCTTGCTGTGCTGCCTGTGCTTGCAGCATGTGCTTGCTGTGCTGCCTGTGCTTGCTGCCTGTGCTTGCTGTGCTGCCTGTGCTTGCTGCCTGTGCTTGCTGCCTGTGCTTCCTGTGCTGCCTGTGCTTGCTGCCTGTGCTTGCTGTGCTGCCTGTGCTTGCTCTGCTGCCTGTGCTTGCTGCCTGTGCTTGCTGTGCTGCCTGTGCTGTGCTGCCTGTGCTTGCTGAGCTGAGTGTGTTTGCTGCCTGTGCTGCCTGTGCTTGCTGCCTGTGCTTGCTGTGCTGCCTGTGCTTGCTGTGCTGCCTGTGCTTGCTGCCCGTGCTTGCTGTGCTGCCGGTGCTTGCTGTGCTGCCTGTTCTTGCTGTGCTGCCTGTGCTTGCTGCGCTGCCTGTGCTTGCTGCCTGTGCTTGCTGTGCTGCCTGTGCTTGCTGCCTGTGCTTGCTGTGCTGAGTGTGTTTGCTGCCTGTGCTTGATGCCTGTGCTTGCTGTGCTGCCTGTGCTTGCTGCCTGTGCTTGCTGTGCTGCCTGTGCTTGCTGCCCGTGCTTGCTGTGCTGCCGGTGCTTGCTGTGCTGCCTGTTCTTGCTGTGCTGCCTGTGCTTGCTGCCTGTGTTTGCTGTGCTGCCTGTGCTTGCTGCCTGTGCTTGCTGGCAGTGCTTGCTGTGCTGCCTGTGCTTGCTGTGCTGCCTGTGCTTGCTGCCTGTGCTTGCTGCCTGTGCTTGCTGCCTGTGCTTTATGTGCTGCCTGTGCCTGCTGCCTGTGCTTGCTGCCTGTGCTGCTGTGCGACCTCTACTTGCTGTGCTGCCTGTGCTTGCTGCCTGTGCTTGCTGCCTGTGCTTGCTGTGCTGCCTGTGCTGCCTGTGCTTGCTGCCTGTGCTTGCTGCCTATGCTTGCTGTGCTGCCTGTGCTTGCAGCATGTGCTTGCTGTGCTGCCTGTGCTTGCTGCCTGTGCTTGCTGTGCTGCCTGTGCTTGCTGCCTGTGTTTGCTGTGCTGCCTGTGCTTGCTGCCTGTGTTTGCTGTGCTGCCTGTGCTTGCTGCCTGTGCTTGCTGTGCTGCCTGTGCTTGCTGCCTTTGCTTGCAGTGCTGCCTGTGCTTGCTGTGCTGCCTGTGCTTGCTGCCTGTGCTTGCTGCCTGTGCTTTCTGTGCTGCCTGTGCCTGCTGCCTGTGCTTCCTGCCTGTGCTGCTGTGCTGCCTGTGCTTGCTATGCTGCCTGTGCAAGCTGCCTGTGCTTGCTGCCTGTGCTTGCTGCCTGTGCTTGCTGTGCTGCCTGTGCTTGCTGCCTGTGCTTGCTGCCTGTGCTTTCTGTGCTGCCTGTGCCTGCTGCCTGTGCTTGCTGCCTGTGCTGCTGTGCTGCCTGTGCTTGCTATGCTGCCTGTGCAAGCTGCCTGTGCTTGCTGTGCTGCCTGTGCTGCCTGTGCTTGCTGCCTGTGCTTGCTGTGCTGTCTGTGCTTGCTGCGCTGCGTGTGCTTGCTGTGCTGCCTGTGCTTGCTGTTTGTGCTTGCTGTGCTGCCTGTGCTTGCTGCGTTGCGTGTGCTTGCTGTGCCGCCTGTGCTTGTTGTGCTGCCTGTGTTTGCTGCCTGTGCTTGCTGTGCTGCCTGTCCCTGCTGCCTGTGCTTGCTGCCTGTGCTGCCAGTGCTTGCTGTCTGTGCTTGCTGTGCTGCCTGAGCTGCCTGTGCTTGCTGTGCTGCCTGAGCTGCCTGTGCTTGCTGCCTGTGCTTGCTGTGCTGCCTGTGCTCGCTGTGCTGCTTGTGCTTGCTGCCTGTGCTGCCTGTGCTCGCTGTGCTGCTTGTGCTTGCTGCCTGTGCTTGCTGTGCTGTCTGAGCTGCCTGTGCTTGCTGCCTGTGCTTGCTGTGCTGCCTGTGCTTGCTGTCTGTGCTTGCTGTGCTGCCTGTGCTGTCTGTGCTGCCTGTGCTTGCTGCCTGTGCTTGCTGCCTGTGCTTGCTGTGCTGCCTGTGCTTGCTGCCTGTGCTTGGTGCCTGTGCTTGCTGCCTGTGCTTGCTGTGCTGCCTGTGCTTGCTGCCTGTGCTGCCTGTGCCTGCTGCCTGTGCTTGCTGCCTGTGCTTGCTGCCTGTGGTGCCTGTGCTGCCTGTGCTTGCTGCCTGTGCTTGCTGTGCTGCCTGAGCTGCCTGTGCTTGCTGCCTGTGCTTGCTGTGCTGCCTGTGCTTGCTGTGCTGCCTGTGCTTGCTGCCTGTGCTTGCTGTGCTGCCTGTGCTTGCTGCCTGTGCTTGCTGTGCTGCCTGTGCTTGCTGCCTGTGTTTGCTGTGCTGCCTGTGCTTGCTGCCTGTGCTTGCTCTGCTGCCTGTGCTTGCTGCCTGTGCTTGCTGTGCTGCCTGTGCTGTGCTGCCTGTGCTTGCTGAGCTGAGTGTGTTTGCTGCCTGTGCTGCTTGTGCTTGCTGTGCTGCCTGTGCTTGCTGCCTGTGCTTGCTGTGCTGTCTGAGCTGCCTGTGCTTGCTGCCTGTGCTTGCTGTGCTGCCTGTGCTTGCTGCCTGTGCTTGCTGTGCTGCCTGTGCTTGCTGTCTGTGCTGCCTGTGCTGCCTGTGCTCGCTGTGCTGCTTGTGCTTGCTGCCTGTGCTGCCTGTGCTCGCTGTGCTGCTTGTGCTTGCTGCCTGTGCTTGCTGTGCTGTCTGTGCTTGCTGCGCTGCGTGTGCTTGCTGTGCTGCCTGTGCTTGCTGCCTGTGCTTGCTGTGCCGCCTGTGCTTGTTGTGCTGCCTGTGCTTGCTGTGCTGCCTGTGCTTGCTGCATGTGCATTCTGTGCTGCCTGTGCTTGCTGCCTGTGCTTGCTGTGCTGCCTGTGCTTGCTGTTTGTGCTTGCTGTGCTGCCAGTGCTTGCTGCCTGTGCTTGCTGTGCTGCCTGTGCTTGCTGCCTGTGCTTGCTATGCTGCCTGTGCAAGCTGCCTGTGCTTGCTGTGCTGCCTGTGCTTGCTGCCTGTGCTTGCTGTGCTGCCTGTGCTTGCTGCCTGTGCTTGCTGTGCTGCCTGTGCTTGCTGCCTGTGCTTGCTGTGCTGCCTGTGCTTGCTGCCTGTGTTTGCTGTGCTGCCTGTGCTTGCTGCCTGTGCTTGCTGCCTGTGCTTGCTCTGCTGCCTGTGCTTGCTGCCTGTGCTTGCTGTGCTGCCTGTGCTGTGCTGCCTGTGCTTGCTGAGCTGAGTGTGTTTGCTGCCTGTGCTGCTTGTGCTTGCTGTGCTGCCTGTGCTTGCTGCCTGTGCTTGCTGTGCTGTCTGAGCTGCCTGTGCTTGCTGCCTGTGCTTGCTGTGCTGCCTGTGCTTGCTGTCTGTGCTTGCTGTGCTGCCTGTGCTGTCTGTGCTGCCTGTGCTTGCTGCCTGTGCTTGCTGCCTGTGCTTGCTGTGCTGCCTGTGCTTGCTGCCTGTGCTTGGTGCCTGTGCTTGATGCCTGTGCTTGCTGCCTGTGCTTGCTGCCTGTGGTGCCTGTGCTGCCTGTGCCTGCTGCCTGTGCTTGCTGCCTGTGGTGCCTGTGCTGCCTGTGCTTGCTGCCTGTGCTTGCTGTGCTGCCTGAGCTGCCTGTGCTTGCTGCCTGTGCTTGCTGTGCTGCCTGTGCTTGCTGCCTGTGCTTGCTGTGCTGCCTGTGCTTGCTGCCTGTGCTTGCTGTGCTGCCTGTGCTTGCTGCCTGTGCTTGCTGTGCTGCCTGTGCTTGCTGCCTGTGTTTGCTGTGCTGCCTGTGCTTGCTGCCTGTGCTTGCTCTGCTGCCTGTGCTTGCTGCCTGTGCTTGCTGTGCTGCCTGTGCTTGCTGTTTGTGCTTGCTGTGCTGCCAGTGCTTGCTGCCTGTGCTTGCTGCCTTTGCTTGCTATGCTGCCTGTGCAAGCTGCCTGTGCTTGCTGTGCTGCCTGTGCTGCCTGTGCTTGCTGCCTGTGCTTGCTGTGCTGCCTGTGCTTGCTGCCTGTGCTTGCTGTGCTGCCTGTGCTTGCTGCCTGTGCTTGTTGTCCTGCCTGTGCTTGCTGCCTGTGCTTGCTGAGCTGAGTGTGTTTGCTGCCTGTGCTGCCTGTGCTTGCTGCCTTTGCTTGCTGTGCTGCCTGTGCTTGCTGTGCTGCCTGTGCTTGCTGCCTGTGCTTGCTGTGCTGCCTGAGCTGCCTGTGCTTGCTGCCTGTGCTTGCTGTGCTGCCTGTGCTTGCTGCCTGTGCTTGCTGTGCTGCCTGTGCTTGCTGCCTGTGCTTGCTGTGCTGCCTGTGCTTGCTGCCTGTGCTTGCTGCCTGTTCTTGCTGTGCTGCCTGTGCTTGCTGCGCTGCCTGTGCTTGCTGCCTGTGTTTGCTGTGCTGCCTGTGCTTGCTGCCTTTGCTTGCTGTGCTGCCTGTGCTTGCTGCCTGTGCTTGCTGTGCTGCCTATGCTTGCTGCCTGTGGTTGCTGTGCTGCCTGTGCTGCCTGTGCTGCCTGTGCTGCCTGTGCTTGCTGTGCTGCCTGAGCTGCCTGTGCTTGCTGCCTGTGCTTGCTGTGCTGCCTGTGCTTGCTGCCTGTGCTTGCTGTGCTGTCTGTGCTTGCTGCCTGTTCTTGCTGTGCTGCCTGTGCTTGCTGCGCTGCCTGTGCTTGCTGCCTGTGTTTGCTGTGCTGCCTGTGCTTGCTGCCTTTGCTTGCTGTGCTGCCTGTGCTTGCTGCCTGTGCTTGCTGTGCTGCCTGTGCTTGCTGCCTGTGCTTGCTGTGCTGCCTGTGCTTGCTGCCTGTGCTTGCTGTGCTGCCTGTGCTTGCTGCCTGTGCTTGCTGCCTGTGCTTGCTGCCTGTGCTTGCTGTGCTGCCTGTGCTTGCTGCCTGTGCTTGCTGTGCTGCCTGTGCTTGCTGCCTGTGCTTGCTGCCTGTTCTTGCTGTGCTGCCTGTGCTTGCTGCGCTGCCTGTGCTTGCTGCCTGTGTTTGCTGTGCTGCCTGTGCTTGCTGCCTTTGCTTGCTGTGCTGCCTGTGCTTGCTGCCTGTGCTTGCTCTGCTGCCTGTGCTTGCTCTGCTGCCTGTGCTTGCTGCCCGTGCTTGCTGTGCTGCCGGTGCTTGCTGTGCTGCCTGTTCTTGCTGCGCTGCCTGTGCTTGTTGCCTGTATTTGCTGTGCTGCCTGTGCTTGCTGCCTGTGCTTGCTGTGCTGCGGGTGCTTGCTGCCCGTGCTTGCTGTGCTGCCTGTGCTTGCTGCCTGTGCTTGCTGTGCTGCCTGTGCTTGCTACCTGTGCTTGCTGTGCTGCCTGTGCTTGCTGCCTGTGCTTGCTGCCTGTGCTTGCTGTGCTGCCTGTGCTTGCTGCCTGTGCTGCTGTGCTGCCTGTACTTGCTGTGCTGCTTGTGCTTGCTGCCTCTGCTTGCTGCCTGTGCTTGCTGTGCTGCCTGTGCTTGCAGCATGTGCTTGCTGTGCTGCCTGTGCTTGCTGCCTGTGCTTGCTGTGCTGCCTGTGCTTGCTGCCTGTGCTTGCTGCCTGTGCTTGCTGTGCTGCCTGTGCTTGCTGCCTGTGCTTGCTGCCTGTGCTTGCTGTGCTGCCTGTGCTTGCTGTGCTGCCTGTGTTTGCTGTGCTGCCTGTGCTTGCTGCCTGTGCTTGCTGTGCTGCCTGTGCTTGCTGCCTGTGCTTGCTGCGCTGCCTGTGCTTGCTGCCTTTGCTTGCTGTGCTGCCTGTCCTTGCTGCCTGTGCTTGCTGTGCTGCCTGTGCTTGCTGTGCTGCCTGAGCTGCCTGTGCTTGCTGCCTGTGCTTGCTGTGCTGCCTGTGCTTGCTGTCTGTGCTTGCTGTGCTGCCTGTGCTGCCTGTGCTGCCTGTGCTTGCTGCCTGTGCTTGCTGTGCTGCCTGTGCTTGCTACCTGTGCTTGCTGTGCTGCCTATGCTTGCTGCCTGTGCTTGCTGTGCTGTCTGTGCTTGCTGCCTGTGCTGCCTGTGCTGCCTGTGCTGCCTGTGCTTGCTGTGCTGCCTGAGCTGCCTGTGCTTGCTGCCTGTGCTTGCTGTGCTGCCTGTGCTTGCTGCCTGTGCTTGCTGTGTTGCCTGTGCTTGCTGCCTGTGCTGCCAGTGCTTGCTGTCTGTGCTTGCTGTGCTGCCTGAGCTGCCTGTGCTTGCTGTGCTGCCTGAGCTGCCTTTGCTTGCTGCCTGTGCTTGCTGTGCTGCCTGTGCTGCTTGTGCTTGCTGCCTGTGCTTGCTGTGCTGTCTGTGCTTGCTGCGCTGCGTGTGCTTGCTGTGCTGCCTGTGCTTGCTGCCTGTGCTTGCTGTGCTGCCTGTGCTTGCTGCCTGTGCTTGCTGTGCCGCCTGTGCTTGTTGTGCTGCCTGTGCTTGCTATGCTGCCTGTGCAAGCTGCCTGTGCTTGCTGTGCTGCCTGTGCTTGCTGCATGTGCATTCTGTGCTGCCTGTGCTTGCTGCCTGTGCTTGCTGTGCTGCCTGTGCTTGCTGTGCTGCCTGTGCTTGCTGCCTGTGCTTGTTGTGCTGCCTGTGCTTGCTGTTTGTGCTTGCTGTGCTGCCTGTGCTGTCTGTGCTGCCTGTGCTTGCTGCCTGTGCTTGCTGTCTGTGCTTGCTGTGCTGCCTGTGCTGTCTGTGCTGCCTGTGCTTGCTGCCTGTGCTTGCTGTCTGTGCTTGCTGTGCTGCCTGTGCTTGCTGCGCTGCCTGTGCTTGCTGCCTGTGCTTGCTGTGCTGCCTGTGCTTGCTGCCTGTGCTTGCTGAGCTGAGTGTGTTTGCTGCCTGTGCTGTCTGTGCTTGCTGTGCTGCTTGTGCTTGCTGCCTGTGCTGTCTGTGCTTGCTGTGCTGCCTGTGCTTGCTGCGCTGCGTGTGCTTGCTGTGCTTGCTGCCTGTGCTTGCTGTGCCGCCTGTGCTTGTTGTGCTGCCTGTGCTTGCTGTGCTTGCTATGCTGCCTGTACTTGCTGTGCTGCCTGTGCTTGCTGCCTGTGTTTGCTGTGCTGCCTGTGCTTGCTGCCTGTGCTTGCTGCCTATGCTTGCTGTGCTGCCTGTGCTTGCAGCATGTGCTTGCTGTGCTGCCTGTGCTTGCTGCCTGTGCTTGCTGCCTGTGCTTGCTGCCTGTGGTGCCTGTGCTGCCTGTGCTTGCTGCCTGTGCTTGCTGTGCTGCCTGAGCTGCCTGTGCTTGCTGCCTGTGCTTGCTGTGCTGCCTGTGCTTGCTGCCTGTGCTTGCTGTGCTGCCTGTGCTTGCTGCCTGTGCTTGCTGTGCTGCCTGTGCTTGCTGCCTGTGCTTGCTGTGCTGCCTGTGCTTGCTGCCTGTGTTTGCTGTGCTGCCTGTGCTTGCTGCCTGTGCTTGCTCTGCTGCCTGTGCTTGCTGCCTGTGCTTGCTGTGCTGCCTGTGCTTGCTGTTTGTGCTTGCTGTGCTGCCAGTGCTTGCTGCCTGTGCTTGCTGCCTTTGCTTGCTATGCTGCCCGTGCAAGCTGCCTGTGCTTGCTGTGCTGCCTGTGCTGCCTGTGCTTGCTGCCTGTGCTTGCTGTGCTGCCTGTGCTTGCTGCCTGTGCTTGCTGTGCTGCCTGTGCTTGCTGCCTGTGCTTGTTGTCCTGCCTGTGCTTGCTGCCTGTGCTTGCTGAGCTGAGTGTGTTTGCTGCCTGTGCTGCCTGTGCTTGCTGCCTTTGCTTGCTGTGCTGCCTGTGCTTGCTGTGCTGCCTGTGCTTGCTGCCTGTGCTTGCTCTGCTGCCTGTGCTTGCTCTGCTGCCTGTGCTTGCTGCCCGTGCTTGCTGTGCTGCCGGTGCTTGCTGTGCTGCCTGTTCTTGCTGCGCTGCCTGTGCTTGTTGCCTGTATTTGCTGTGCTGCCTGTGCTTGCTGCCTGTGCTTGCTGCCTGTGCTTGCTGTGCTGCGGGTGCTTGCTGCCCGTGCTTGCTGTGCTGCCTGTGCTTGCTGCCTGTGCTTGCTGTGCTGCCTGTGCTTGCTACCTGTGCTTGCTGTGCTGCCTGTGCTTGCTGCCTGTGCTTGCTGCCTGTGCTTGCTGTGCTGCCTGTGCTTGCTGCCTGTGCTGCTGTGCTGCCTGTGCTTGCTGCCCGTGCTTGCTGTCTGTGCTTGCTGCCTGTGCTTGCTGCCTGTGCTTGCTGCCTGTGTTTGCTGCCTGTGCTGCCTGTGCTGCCTGTGCTTGCTGCCTGTGTTTGATATCTGTGCTTACTGCCTGTGCTTGCTGCCTATGCTTGCTGTGCTGCCTGTGCTTGCTGCCCGTGCTTCCTGTGCTGCCTGTTCTTGCTGTGCTGCCTGTTCTTGCTGTGCTGCCTGTGCTTGCTGCGCTGCCTGTGCTTGCTGCCTGTGCTTGCTGTGCTGCCTGTGCTTGCTGCCTGTGCTTGCTGTGCTGAGTATGTTTGCTGCCTGTGCTTGCTGCCTGTGCTTGCTGTGCTGCCTGTCCCTGCTGCCTGTGCTTGCTGTGCTGCCTGTCCCTGCTGCCTGTGCTTGCTGTGCTTGCTGCCTGTGTTTGCTGTGCTGCCTGTGCTTGCTGCCTGTGCTTGCTGTGCTGCCTGTGCTTGCTGCCTGTGCTTGCTGCCTGTGCTTGCTGCCTGTGCTTTCTGTGCTGCCTGTGCCTGCTGCCTGTGCTTGCTGCCTGTGCTGCTGTGCTGCCTGTGCTTGCTATGCTGCCTGTGCAAGCTGCCTGTGCTTGCTGTGCTGCCTGTGCTTGCTGCCTGTGCTTGCTGCCTGTGCTTGCTGTGCTGCCTGTGCTTGCTGCCTGTGCTTGCTGCCTGTGCTTGCTGTGCTGCCTGTGCTTGCTGCCTGTGCTGCTGTGCTGCCTGTACTTGCTGTGCTGCCTGTGCTTGCTGTGCTGTCTGTGCTTGCTGTGCTGCCTGTGCTTGCTGCCTGTGCTTGCTGCCTGTGCTTGCTGTGCTGCCTGTGCTTGCTGTCTGTGCTTGCTGTGCTGCCTGTGCTGTCTGTGCTGCCTGTGCTTGCTGCCTGTGCTTGCTGCCTGTGCTTGCTGTGCTGCCTGTGCTTGCTGCCTGTGCTTGGTGCCTGTGCTTGCTGCCTGTGCTTGCTGCCTGTGCTTGCTGCCTGTGCTGTCTGTGCTGCCTGTGCCTGCTGCCTGTGCTTGCTGCCTGTGCTTGCTGCCTGTGGTGCCTGTGCTGCCTGTGCTTGCTGCCTGTGCTTGCTGTGCTGCCTGAGCTGCCTGTGCTTGCTGCCTGTGCTTGCTGTGCTGCCTGTGCTTGCTGCCTGTGCTTGCTGTGCTGCCTGTGCTTGCTGCCTGTGCTTGCTGTGCTGCCTGTGTTTGCTGCCTGTGCTTGCTGTGCTGCCTGTGCTTGCTGCCTGTGTTTGCTGTGCTGCCTGTGCTTGCTGCCTGTGCTTGCTCTGCTGCCTGTGCTTGCTGCCTGTGCTTGCTGTGCTGCCTGTGCTTGCAGCATGTGCTTGCTGTGCTGCCTGTGCTTGCTGCCTGTGCTTGCTGTGCTGCCTGTGCTTGCTGCCTGTGCTTGCTGCCTGTGCTTCCTGTGCTGCCTGTGCTTGCTGCCTGTGCTTGCTGTGCTGCCTGTGCTTGCTCTGCTGCCTGTGCTTGCTGCCTGTGCTTGCTGTGCTGCCTGTGCTGTGCTGCCTGTGCTTGCTGAGCTGAGTGTGTTTGCTGCCTGTGCTGCCTGTGCTTGCTGCCTGTGCTTGCTGTGCTGCCTGTGCTTGCTGCCCGTGCTTGCTGTGCTGCCGGTGCTTGCTGTGCTGCCTGTTCTTGCTGTGCTGCCTGTGCTTGCTGCGCTGCCTGTGCTTGCTGCCTGTGCTTGCTGTGCTGCCTGTGCTTGCTGCCTGTGCTTGCTGTGCTGAGTGTGTTTGCTGCCTGTGCTTGATGCCTGTGCTTGCTGTGCTGCCTGTGCTTGCTGCCTGTGCTTGCTGTGCTGCCTGTGCTTGCTGCCCGTGCTTGCTGTGCTGCCGGTGCTTGCTGTGCTGCCTGTTCTTGCTGTGCTGCCTGTGCTTGCTGCCTGTGTTTGCTGTGCTGCCTGTGCTTGCTGCCTGTGCTTGCTGGCAGTGCTTGCTGTGCTGCCTGTGCTTGCTGTGCTGCCTGTGCTTGCTGCCTGTGCTTGCTGCCTGTGCTTGCTGCCTGTGCTTTATGTGCTGCCTGTGCCTGCTGCCTGTGCTTGCTGCCTGTGCTGCTGTGCGACCTGTACTTGCTGTGCTGCCTGTGCTTGCTGCCTGTGCTTGCTGCCTGTGCTTGCTGTGCTGCCTGTGCTGCCTGTGCTTGCTGCCTGTGCTTGCTGCCTATGCTTGCTGTGCTGCCTGTGCTTGCAGCATGTGCTTGCTGTGCTGCCTGTGCTTGCTGCCTGTGCTTGCTGTGCTGCCTGTGCTTGCTGCCTGTGTTTGCTGTGCTGCCTGTGCTTGCTGCCTGTGTTTGCTGTGCTGCCTGTGCTTGCTGCCTGTGCTTGCTGTGCTGCCTGTGCTTGCTGCCTTTGCTTGCAGTGCTGCCTGTGCTTGCTGTGCTGCCTGTGCTTGCTGCCTGTGCTTGCTGCCTGTGCTTTCTGTGCTGCCTGTGCCTGCTGCCTGTGCTTCCTGCCTGTGCTGCTGTGCTGCCTGTGCTTGCTATGCTGCCTGTGCAAGCTGCCTGTGCTTGCTGCCTGTGCTTGCTGCCTGTGCTTGCTGTGCTGCCTGTGCTTGCTGCCTGTGCTTGCTGCCTGTGCTTTCTGTGCTGCCTGTGCCTGCTGCCTGTGCTTGCTGCCTGTGCTGCTGTGCTGCCTGTGCTTGCTATGCTGCCTGTGCAAGCTGCCTGTGCTTGCTGTGCTGCCTGTGCTGCCTGTGCTTGCTGCCTGTGCTTGCTGTGCTGTCTGTGCTTGCTGCGCTGCGTGTGCTTGCTGTGCTGCCTGTGCTTGCTGTTTGTGCTTGCTGTGCTGCCTGTGCTTGCTGCGTTGCGTGTGCTTGCTGTGCCGCCTGTGCTTGTTGTGCTGCCTGTGTTTGCTGCCTGTGCTTGCTGTGCTGCCTGTCCCTGCTGCCTGTGCTTGCTGCCTGTGCTGCCAGTGCTTGCTGTCTGTGCTTGCTGTGCTGCCTGAGCTGCCTGTGCTTGCTGTGCTGCCTGAGCTGCCTGTGCTTGCTGCCTGTGCTTGCTGTGCTGCCTGTGCTCGCTGTGCTGCTTGTGCTTGCTGCCTGTGCTGCCTGTGCTCGCTGTGCTGCTTGTGCTTGCTGCCTGTGCTTGCTGTGCTGTCTGAGCTGCCTGTGCTTGCTGCCTGTGCTTGCTGTGCTGCCTGTGCTTGCTGTCTGTGCTTGCTGTGCTGCCTGTGCTGTCTGTGCTGCCTGTGCTTGCGGCCTGTGCTTGCTGCCTGTGCTTGCTGTGCTGCCTGTGCTTGCTGCCTGTGCTTGGTGCCTGTGCTTGCTGCCTGTGCTTGCTGTGCTGCCTGTGCTTGCTGCCTGTGCTGCCTGTGCCTGCTGCCTGTGCTTGCTGCCTGTGCTTGCTGCCTGTGGTGCCTGTGCTGCCTGTGCTTGCTGCCTGTGCTTGCTGTGCTGCCTGAGCTGCCTGTGCTTGCTGCCTGTGCTTGCTGTGCTGCCTGTGCTTGCTGTGCTGCCTGTGCTTGCTGCCTGTGCTTGCTGTGCTGCCTGTGCTTGCTGCCTGTGCTTGCTGTGCTGCCTGTGCTTGCTGCCTGTGTTTGCTGTGCTGCCTGTGCTTGCTGCCTGTGCTTGCTCTGCTGCCTGTGCTTGCTGCCTGTGCTTGCTGTGCTGCCTGTGCTGTGCTGCCTGTGCTTGCTGAGCTGAGTGTGTTTGCTGCCTGTGCTGCTTGTGCTTGCTGTGCTGCCTGTGCTTGCTGCCTGTGCTTGCTGTGCTGTCTGAGCTGCCTGTGCTTGCTGCCTGTGCTTGCTGTGCTGCCTGTGCTTGCTGCCTGTGCTTGCTGTGCTGCCTGTGCTTGCTGTCTGTGCTGCCTGTGCTGCCTGTGCTCGCTGTGCTGCTTGTGCTTGCTGCCTGTGCTGCCTGTGCTCGCTGTGCTGCTTGTGCTTGCTGCCTGTGCTTGCTGTGCTGTCTGTGCTTGCTGCGCTGCGTGTGCTTGCTGTGCTGCCTGTGCTTGCTGCCTGTGCTTGCTGTGCCGCCTGTGCTTGTTGTGCTGCCTGTGCTTGCTGTGCTGCCTGTGCTTGCTGCATGTGCATTCTGTGCTGCCTGTGCTTGCTGCCTGTGCTTGCTGTGCTGCCTGTGCTTGCTGTTTGTGCTTGCTGTGCTGCCAGTGCTTGCTGCCTGTGCTTGCTGTGCTGCCTGTGCTTGCTGCCTGTGCTTGCTATGCTGCCTGTGCAAGCTGCCTGTGCTTGCTGTGCTGCCTGTGCTTGCTGCCTGTGCTTGCTGTGCTGCCTGTGCTTGCTGCCTGTGCTTGCTGTGCTGCCTGTGCTTGCTGCCTGTGCTTGCTGTGCTGCCTGTGCTTGCTGCCTGTGTTTGCTGTGCTGCCTGTGCTTGCTGCCTGTGCTTGCTGCCTGTGCTTGCTCTGCTGCCTGTGCTTGCTGCCTGTGCTTGCTGTGCTGCCTGTGCTGTGCTGCCTGTGCTTGCTGAGCTGAGTGTGTTTGCTGCCTGTGCTGCTTGTGCTTGCTGTGCTGCCTGTGCTTGCTGCCTGTGCTTGCTGTGCTGTCTGAGCTGCCTGTGCTTGCTGCCTGTGCTTGCTGTGCTGCCTGTGCTTGCTGTCTGTGCTTGCTGTGCTGCCTGTGCTGTCTGTGCTGCCTGTGCTTGCTGCCTGTGCTTGCTGCCTGTGCTTGCTGTGCTGCCTGTGCTTGCTGCCTGTGCTTGGTGCCTGTGCTTGATGCCTGTGCTTGCTGCCTGTGCTTGCTGCCTGTGGTGCCTGTGCTGCCTGTGCCTGCTGCCTGTGCTTGCTGCCTGTGCTTGCTGCCTGTGGTGCCTGTGCTGCCTGTGCTTGCTGCCTGTGCTTGCTGTGCTGCCTGAGCTGCCTGTGCTTGCTGCCTGTGCTTGCTGTGCTGCCTGTGCTTGCTGCCTGTGCTTGCTGTGCTGCCTGTGCTTGCTGCCTGTGCTTGCTGTGCTGCCTGTGCTTGCTGCCTGTGCTTGCTGTGCTGCCTGTGCTTGCTGCCTGTGTTTGCTGTGCTGCCTGTGCTTGCTGCCTGTGCTTGCTCTGCTGCCTGTGCTTGCTGCCTGTGCTTGCTGTGCTGCCTGTGCTTGCTGTTTGTGCTTGCTGTGCTGCCAGTGCTTGCTGCCTGTGCTTGCTGCCTTTGCTTGCTATGCTGCCCGTGCAAGCTGCCTGTGCTTGCTGTGCTGCCTGTGCTGCCTGTGCTTGCTGCCTGTGCTTGCTGTGCTGCCTGTGCTTGCTGCCTGTGCTTGCTGTGCTGCCTGTGCTTGCTGCCTGTGCTTGTTGTCCTGCCTGTGCTTGCTGCCTGTGCTTGCTGAGCTGAGTGTGTTTGCTGCCTGTGCTGCCTGTGCTTGCTGCCTTTGCTTGCTGTGCTGCCTGTGCTTGCTGTGCTGCCTGTGCTTGCTGCCTGTGCTTGCTCTGCTGCCTGTGCTTGCTCTGCTGCCTGTGCTTGCTGCCCGTGCTTGCTGTGCTGCCGGTGCTTGCTGTGCTGCCTGTTCTTGCTGCGCTGCCTGTGCTTGTTGCCTGTATTTGCTGTGCTGCCTGTGCTTGCTGCCTGTGCTTGCTGCCTGTGCTTGCTGTGCTGCGGGTGCTTGCTGCCCGTGCTTGCTGTGCTGCCTGTGCTTGCTGCCTGTGCTTGCTGTGCTGCCTGTGCTTGCTACCTGTGCTTGCTGTGCTGCCTGTGCTTGCTGCCTGTGCTTGCTGCCTGTGCTTGCTGTGCTGCCTGTGCTTGCTGCCTGTGCTGCTGTGCTGCCTGTACTTGCTGTGCTGCTTGTGCTTGCTGCCTCTGCTTGCTGCCTGTGCTTGCTGTGCTGCCTGTGCTTGCAGCATGTGCTTGCTGTGCTGCCTGTGCTTGCTGCCTGTGCTTGCTGTGCTGCCTGTGCTTGCTGCCTGTGCTTGCTGCCTGTGCTTGCTGTGCTGCCTGTGCTTGCTGCCTGTGCTTGCTGCCTGTGCTTGCTGTGCTGCCTGTGCTTGCTGTGCTGCCTGTGTTTGCTGTGCTGCCTGTGCTTGCTGCCTGTGCTTGCTGTGCTGCCTGTGCTTGCTGCCTGTGCTTGCTGCGCTGCCTGTGCTTGCTGCCTTTGCTTGCTGTGCTGCCTGTCCTTGCTGCCTGTGCTTGCTGTGCTGCCTGTGCTTGCTGTGCTGCCTGAGCTGCCTGTGCTTGCTGCCTGTGCTTGCTGTGCTGCCTGTGCTTGCTGTCTGTGCTTGCTGTGCTGCCTGTGCTGCCTGTGCTGCCTGTGCTTGCTGCCTGTGCTTGCTGTGCTGCCTGTGCTTGCTACCTGTGCTTGCTGTGCTGCCTATGCTTGCTGCCTGTGCTTGCTGTGCTGTCTGTGCTTGCTGCCTGTGCTGCCTGTGCTGCCTTTGCTGCCTGTGCTTGCTGTGCTGCCTGAGCTGCCTGTGCTTGCTGCCTGTGCTTGCTGTGCTGCCTGTGCTTGCTGCCTGTGCTTGCTGTGTTGCCTGTGCTTGCTGCCTGTGCTGCCAGTGCTTGCTGTCTGTGCTTGCTGTGCTGCCTGAGCTGCCTGTGCTTGCTGTGCTGCCTGAGCTGCCTTTGCTTGCTGCCTGTGCTTGCTGTGCTGCCTGTGCTGCTTGTGCTTGCTGCCTGTGCTTGCTGTGCTGTCTGTGCTTGCTGCGCTGCGTGTGCTTGCTGTGCTGCCTGTGCTTGCTGCCTGTGCTTGCTGTGCTGCCTGTGCTTGCTGCCTGTGCTTGCTGTGCCGCCTGTGCTTGTTGTGCTGCCTGTGCTTGCTATGCTGCCTGTGCAAGCTGCCTGTGCTTGCTGTGCTGCCTGTGCTTGCTGCATGTGCATTCTATGCTGCCTGTGCTTGCTGCCTGTGCTTGCTGTGCTGCCTGTGCTTGCTGTGCTGCCTGTGCTTGCTGCCTGTGCTTGTTGTGCTGCCTGTGCTTGCTGTTTGTGCTTGCTGTGCTGCCTGTGCTGTCTGTGCTGCCTGTGCTTGCTGCCTGTGCTTGCTGTGCTGCCTGTGCTTGCTGTCTGTGCTTGCTGTGCTGCCTGTGCTTGCTGCATGTGCATTCTATGCTGCCTGTGCTTGCTGCCTGTGCTTGCTGTGCTGCCTGTGCTCGCTGTGCTGCTTGTGCTTGCTGCCTGTGCTTGCTGTGCTGTCTGTGCTTGCTGCGCTGCGTGTGCTTGCTGTGCTGCCTGTGCTTGCTGCCTGTGCTTGCTGTGCCGCCTGTGCTTGTTGTGCTGCCTGTGCTTGCTGTGCTGCCTGTGCTTGCTGCATGTGCATTCTGTGCTGCCTGTGCTTGCTGCCTGTGCTTGCTGTGCTGCCTGTGCTTGCTGTTTGTGCTTGCTGTGCTGCCAGTGCTTGCTGCCTGTGCTTGCTGTGCTGCCTGTGCTTGCTGCCTGTGCTTGCTATGCTGCCTGTGCAAGCTGCCTGTGCTTGCTGTGCTGCCTGTGCTTGCTGCCTGTGCTTGCTGTGCTGCCTGTGCTTGCTGCCTGTGCTTGCTGTGCTGCCTGTGCTTGCTGCCTGTGCTTGCTGTGCTGCCTGTGCTTGCTGCCTGTGTTTGCTGTGCTGCCTGTGCTTGCTGCCTGTGCTTGCTGCCTGTGCTTGCTCTGCTGCCTGTGCTTGCTGCCTGTGCTTGCTGTGCTGCCTGTGCTGTGCTGCCTGTGCTTGCTGAGCTGAGTGTGTTTGCTGCCTGTGCTGCTTGTGCTTGCTGTGCTGCCTGTGCTTGCTGCCTGTGCTTGCTGTGCTGTCTGAGCTGCCTGTGCTTGCTGCCTGTGCTTGCTGTGCTGCCTGTGCTTGCTGTCTGTGCTTGCTGTGCTGCCTGTGCTGTCTGTGCTGCCTGTGCTTGCTGCCTGTGCTTGCTGCCTGTGCTTGCTGTGCTGCCTGTGCTTGCTGCCTGTGCTTGGTGCCTGTGCTTGATGCCTGTGCTTGCTGCCTGTGCTTGCTGCCTGTGGTGCCTGTGCTGCCTGTGCCTGCTGCGTGTGCTTGCTGCCTGTGCTTGCTGCCTGTGGTGCCTGTGCTGCCTGTGCTTGCTGCCTGTGCTTGCTGTGCTGCCTGAGCTGCCTGTGCTTGCTGCCTGTGCTTGCTGTGCTGCCTGTGCTTGCTGCCTGTGCTTGCTGTGCTGCCTGTGCTTGCTGCCTGTGCTTGCTGTGCTGCCTGTGCTTGCTGCCTGTGCTTGCTGTGCTGCCTGTGCTTGCTGCCTGTGTTTGCTGTGCTGCCTGTGCTTGCTGCCTGTGCTTGCTCTGCTGCCTGTGCTTGCTGCCTGTGCTTGCTGTGCTGCCTGTGCTTGCTGTTTGTGCTTGCTGTGCTGCCAGTGCTTGCTGCCTGTGCTTGCTGCCTTTGCTTGCTATGCTGCCCGTGCAAGCTGCCTGTGCTTGCTGTGCTGCCTGTGCTGCCTGTGCTTGCTGCCTGTGCTTGCTGTGCTGCCTGTGCTTGCTGCCTGTGCTTGCTGTGCTGCCTGTGCTTGCTGCCTGTGCTTGTTGTCCTGCCTGTGCTTGCTGCCTGTGCTTGCTGAGCTGAGTGTGTTTGCTGCCTGTGCTGCCTGTGCTTGCTGCCTTTGCTTGCTGTGCTGCCTGTGCTTGCTGTGCTGCCTGTGCTTGCTGCCTGTGCTTGCTCTGCTGCCTGTGCTTGCTCTGCTGCCTGTGCTTGCTGCCCGTGCTTGCTGTGCTGCCGGTGCTTGCTGTGCTGCCTGTTCTTGCTGCGCTGCCTGTGCTTGTTGCCTGTATTTGCTGTGCTGCCTGTGCTTGCTGCCTGTGCTTGCTGTGCTGCGGGTGCTTGCTGCCCGTGCTTGCTGTGCTGCCTGTGCTTGCTGCCTGTGCTTGCTGTGCTGCCTGTGCTTGCTACCTGTGCTTGCTGTGCTGCCTGTGCTTGCTGCCTGTGCTTGCTGCCTGTGCTTGCTGTGCTGCCTGTGCTTGCTGCCTGTGCTGCTGTGCTGCCTGTACTTGCTGTGCTGCTTGTGCTTGCTGCCTCTGCTTGCTGCCTGTGCTTGCTGTGCTGCCTGTGCTTGCAGCATGTGCTTGCTGTGCTGCCTGTGCTTGCTGCCTGTGCTTGCTGTGCTGCCTGTGCTTGCTGCCTGTGCTTGCTGCCTGTGCTTGCTGTGCTGCCTGTGCTTGCTGCCTGTGCTTGCTGCCTGTGCTTGCTGTGCTGCCTGTGCTTGCTGTGCTGCCTGTGTTTGCTGTGCTGCCTGTGCTTGCTGCCTGTGCTTGCTGTGCTGCCTGTGCTTGCTGCCTGTGCTTGCTGCGCTGCCTGTGCTTGCTGCCTTTGCTTGCTGTGCTGCCTGTCCTTGCTGCCTGTGCTTGCTGTGCTGCCTGTGCTTGCTGTGCTGCCTGAGCTGCCTGTGCTTGCTGCCTGTGCTTGCTGTGCTGCCTGTGCATGCTGTCTGTGCTTGCTGTGCTGCCTGTGCTGCCTGTGCTGCCTGTGCTTGCTGCCTGTGCTTGCTGTGCTGCCTGTGCTTGCTACCTGTGCTTGCTGTGCTGCCTATGCTTGCTGCCTGTGCTTGCTGTGCTGTCTGTGCTTGCTGCCTGTGCTGCCTGTGCTGCCTGTGCTGCCTGTGCTTGCTGTGCTGCCTGAGCTGCCTGTGCTTGCTGCCTGTGCTTGCTGTGCTGCCTGTGCTTGCTGCCTGTGCTTGCTGTGTTGCCTGTGCTTGCTGCCTGTGCTGCCAGTGCTTGCTGTCTGTGCTTGCTGTGCTGCCTGAGCTGCCTGTGCTTGCTGTGCTGCCTGAGCTGCCTTTGCTTGCTGCCTGTGCTTGCTGTGCTGCCTGTGCTGCTTGTGCTTGCTGCCTGTGCTTGCTGTGCTGTCTGTGCTTGCTGCGCTGCGTGTGCTTGCTGTGCTGCCTGTGCTTGCTGCCTGTGCTTGCTGTGCTGCCTGTGCTTGCTGCCTGTGCTTGCTGTGCCGCCTGTGCTTGTTGTGCTGCCTGTGCTTGCTATGCTGCCTGTGCAAGCTGCCTGTGCTTGCTGTGCTGCCTGTGCTTGCTGCATGTGCATTCTATGCTGCCTGTGCTTGCTGCCTGTGCTTGCTGTGCTGCCTGTGCTTGCTGTGCTGCCTGTGCTTGCTGCCTGTGCTTGTTGTGCTGCCTGTGCTTGCTGTTTGTGCTTGCTGTGCTGCCTGTGCTGTCTGTGCTGCCTGTGCTTGCTGCCTGTGCTTGCTGTCTGTGCTTGCTGTGCTGCCTGTGCTGTCTGTGCTGCCTGTGCTTGCTGCCTGTGCTTGCTGTCTGTGCTTGCTGTGCTGCCTGTGCTTGCTGCGCTGCCTGTGCTTGCTGCCTGTGCTTGCTGTGCTGCCTGTGCTTGCTGCCTGTGCTTGCTGAGCTGAGTGTGTTTGCTGCCTGTGCTGTCTGTGCTTGCTGTGCTGCTTGTGCTTGCTGCCTGTGCTGTCTGTGCTTGCTGTGCTGCCTGTGCTTGCTGCGCTGCGTGTGCTTGCTGTGCTTGCTGCCTGTGCTTGCTGTGCCGCCTGTGCTTGTTGTGCTGCCTGTGCTTGCTGTGCTTGCTATGCTGCCTGTACTTGCTGTGCTGCCTGTGCTTGCTGCCTGTGTTTGCTGTGCTGCCTGTGCTTGCTGCCTGTGCTTGCTGCCTATGCTTGCTGTGCTGCCTGTGCTTGCAGCATGTGCTTGCTGTGCTGCCTGTGCTTGCTGCCTGTGCTTGCTGTGCTGCCTGTGCTTGCTGCCTGTGCTTGCTGTGCTGCCTGTGCTTGCTGCCTGTGCTTGCTGTGCTGCCTGTGTTTGCTGTGCTGCCTGTGCTTGCTGCCTGTGCTTGCTGTGCTGCCTGTGTTTGCTGCCTGTGCTTGCTGTGCTGCCTGTCCCTGCTGCCTGTGCTTGCTGCCTGTGTTTGCTGTGCTGCCTGTGCTTGCTGCCTGTGCTTGCTGTGCTGCCTGTGCTTGCTGCCTTTGCTTGCAGTGCTGCCTGTGCTTGCTGTGCTGCCTGTGCTTGCTGCCTGTGCTTGCTGCCTGTGCTTGCTGCCTGTGCTTTCTGTGCTGCCTGTGCCTGCTGCCTGTGCTTGCTGCCTGTGCTGCTGTGCTGCCTGTGCTTGCTATGCTGCCTGTGCAAGCTGCCTGTGCTTGCTGTGCTGCCTGTGCTGCCTGTGCTCGCTGCCTGTGCTTGCTGCCTGTGCTTGCTGTGCTGCCTGTGCTCGCTGCCTGTGCTTGCTGTGCTGCCTGTGCTTGCTGCCTGTGCTGCTGTGCTGCCTGTACTTGCTGTGCTGCCTGTGCTTGCTGTGCTGTCTGTGCTTGCTGTGCTGCCTGTGCTTGCTGCCTGTGCTTGCTGCCTGTGCTTGCTGTGCTGCCTGTGCTTGCTGCCTGTGCTGCTGTGCTGCCTGTGCTTGCTGCCCGTGCTTGCTGTCTGTGCTTGCTGCCTGTGCTTGCTGCCTGTGCTTGCTGCCTGTGTTTGCTGCCTGTGCTGCCTGTGCTGCCTGTGCTTGCTGCCTGTGTTTGATATCTGTGCTTACTGCCTGTGCTTGCTGCCTATGCTTGCTGTGCTGCCTGTGCTTGCTGCCCGTGCTTCCTGTGCTGCCTGTTCTTGCTGTGCTGCCTGTTCTTGCTGTGCTGCCTGTGCTTGCTGCGCTGCCTGTGCTTGCTGCCTGTGCTTGCTGTGCTGCCTGTGCTTGCTGCCTGTGCTTGCTGTGCTGAGTATGTTTGCTGCCTGTGCTTGCTGCCTGTGCTTGCTGTGCTGCCTGTCCCTGCTGCCTGTGCTTGCTGTGCTGCCTGTCCCTGCTGCCTGTGCTTGCTGTGCTTGCTGCCTGTGTTTGCTGTGCTGCCTGTGCTTGCTGCCTGTGCTTGCTGTGCTGCCTGTGCTTGCTGCCTGTGCTTGCTGTGCTGCCTGTGCTTGCTGCCTGTGCTTGCTGCCTGTGTTTGCTGTGCTGCCTGTGCTTGCTGCCTGTGCTTGCTGTGCTGCCTGTGCTTGCTGCCTTTGCTTGCAGTGCTGCCTGTGCTTGCTGTGCTGCCTGTGCTTGCTGCCTGTGCTTGCTGCCTGTGCTTGCTGCCTGTGCTTTCTGTGCTGCCTGTGCCTGCTGCCTGTGCTTGCTGCCTGTGCTGCTGTGCTGCCTGTGCTTGCTATGCTG
Organism: Priocnemis perturbator; assembly: GCA_963942575.1. Lineage (NCBI taxonomy): Eukaryota > Metazoa > Arthropoda > Insecta > Hymenoptera > Pompilidae > Priocnemis > Priocnemis perturbator. The sequence goes on from CAWWDK010000440.1 coordinate 93,179, forward strand.
CCTGTGCAAGCTGCCTGTGCTTGCTGTGCTGCCTGTGCTTGCTGCCTGTGCTTGCTGCCTGTGCTTGCTGTGCTGCCTGTGCTTGCTGCCTGTGCTTGCTGCCTGTGCTTGCTGTGCTGCCTGTGCTTGCTGCCTGTGCTGCTGTGCTGCCTGTACTTGCTGTGCTGCCTGTGCTTGCTGTGCTGCCTGTGCTTGCTGCCTGTGCTTGCTGCCTGTGCTTGCTGTGCTGCCTGTGCTTGCTGTCTGTGCTTGCTGTGCTGCCTGTGCTGTCTGTGCTGCCTGTGCTTGCTGCCTGTGCTTGCTGCCTGTGCTTGCTGTGCTGCCTGTGCTTGCTGCCTGTGCTTGGTGCCTGTGCTTGCTGCCTGTGCTTGCTGCCTGTGCTTGCTGCCTGTGCTGTCTGTGCTGCCTGTGCCTGCTGCCTGTGCTTGCTGCCTGTGCTTGCTGCCTGTGGTGCCTGTGCTGCCTGTGCTTGCTGCCTGTGCTTGCTGTGCTGCCTGAGCTGCCTGTGCTTGCTGCCTGTGCTTGCTGTGCTGCCTGTGCTTGCTGCCTGTGCTTGCTGTGCTGCCTGTGCTTGCTGCCTGTGCTTGCTGTGCTGCCTGTGTTTGCTGCCTGTGCTTGCTGTGCTGCCTGTGCTTGCTGCCTGTGTTTGCTGTGCTGCCTGTGCTTGCTGCCTGTGCTTGCTCTGCTGCCTGTGCTTGCTGCCTGTGCTTGCTGTGCTGCCTGTGCTTGCTGTTTGTGCTTGCTGTGCTGCCAGTGCTTGCTGCCTGTGCTTGCTGTGCTGCCTGTGCTTGCTGCCTGTGCTTGCTATGCTGCCTGTGCAAGCTGCCTGTGCTTGCTGTGCTGCCTGTGCTGCCTGTGCTTGCTGCCTGTGCTTGCTGTGCTGCCTGTGCTTGCTGCCTGTGCTTGCTGTGCTGCCTGTGCTTGCTGCCTGTGCTTGTTGTCCTACCTGTGCTTGCTGCCTGTGCTTGCTGAGCTGAGTGTGTTTGCTGCCTGTGCTGCCTGTGCTTGCTGCCTTTGCTTGCTGTGCTGCCTGTCCTTGCTGCCTGTGCTTGCTGTGCTGCCTGTGCTTGCTGCCTGTGCTTGCTGTGCTGCCTGAGCTGCCTGTGCTTGCTGCCTGTGCTTGCTGTGCTGCATGTGCTTGCTGCCTGTGCTTGCTGTGCTGCCTGTGCTTGCTGCCTGTGCTTGCTGTGCTGCCTGTGCTTGCTGCCTGTGCTTGCTGCCTGTTCTTGCTGTGCTGCCTGTGCTTGCTGCGCTGCCTGTGCTTGCTGCTTGTGTTTGCTGCCTTTGCTTGCTGTGCTGCCTGTGCTTGCTGCCTGTGCTGCCTGTGCTTGCTGTGCTGCCTGTGCTTGCTGCCTGTGCTTGCTGTGCTGCCTGTGCTTGCTGCCTGTGCTTGCTGTGCTGCCTGTGTTTGCTGCCTGTGCTTGCTGTGCTGCCTGTGCTTGCTGCCTGTGTTTGCTGTGCTGCCTGTGCTTGCTGCCTGTGCTTGCTGCCTGTGCTTGCTGTGCTGCCTGTGTTTGCTGCCTGTGCTTGCTGTGCTGCCTGTGCTTGCTGCCTGTGTTTGCTGTGCTGCCTGTGCTTGCTGCCTGTGCTTGCTGTGCTGCCTGTGCTTGCTGCCTGTGCTTGCTGTGCTGCCTGTGCTTGCTCTCTGTGCTTGCTGTGCTGCCTGTGCTGTCTGTGCTGCCTGTGCTTGCTGCCTGTGCTTGCTGTGCTGCCTGTGCTTGCTGCCTGTGCTTGGTGCCTGTTCTTGCTGCCTGTGCTTGCTGCCTGTGGTGCCTGTGCTGCCTGTGCCTGCTGCCTGTGCTTGCTGCCTGTGCTTGCTGCCTGTGGTGCCTGTGCTGCCTGTGCTTGCTGCCTGTGCTTGCTGCCTGTGTTTGCTGCCTGTGCTGCCTGTGCTGCCTGTGCTTGCTGCCTGTGCGTGATATCTGTGCTTACTGTCTGTGCTTGCTGCCTGTGCGTGCTGCCTGTATATTGCTGCATGTGTTTGCTGCCTGTGCTTGCTGCGTGTGCTGCCTGTGCTTGCTGCCTGTGCTGCCTGTGCTGCCTGTGCTTGCTGCCTGTGCTTGCAATCTGTGCTTGTTGCCTGTGCTGCCTGTGCTTACTGCCTGTGCTTGCTGCCTGTGCTTGCTGCCTGTGCTGCCTGTGCTGCCTGTGCTGCCTGTGCTTGCTGCCCGTGCTTGCTGTGCTGCCTGTGCTTGCTGCCTGTGCTTGCTGTGCTGCCTGTGCTTGCTGCCTGTGCTTGCTGTGCTGCCTGTGCTTGCTGCCTGTGCTTGCTGTGCTGCCTGTGCTTGCTGCCTGTGCTGCTGTGCTGCCTGTAATTGCTGTGCTGCTTGCTGTGCTGCCTGTGCTTGCTGCCTGTGCTTGCTGTGCTGCCTGTGCTTGCTGCCTGTGCTTGCTGCCTGTGCTTGCTGTGCTGCCTGTGTTTGCTGTGCTGCCTGTGCTTGCTGCCTGTGCTTGCTGTGCTGCCTGTGTTTGCTGTGCTGCCTGTGCTTGCTGCCTGTGCTTGCTGTGCTGCCTGTGCTTGCTGCCTGTGCTTGCTGCGCTGCCTGTGCTTGCTGCCTTTGCTTGCTGTGCTGCCTGTCCTTGCTGCCTGTGCTTGCTGTGCTGCCTGTACTTGCTGTGCTGCCTGAGCTGCCTGTGCTTGCTGCCTGTGCTTGCTGTGCTGCCTGTGCTTGCTGTCTGTGCTTGCTGTGCTGCCTGTGCTGCCTGTGCTTGCTGTGCTGCCTGTGCTTGCTGTCTGTGGTTGCTGTGCTGCCTGTGCTGCCTGTGCTTGCTGCCTGTGCTTGCTGTGCTTGCTATGCTGCCTGTGCTTGCTTTGCTGCCTGTGCTTGCTGCCTGTGCTTGCTGTGCTGCCTGTGCTTGCTGCCTGTGCTTGCTGTGCTGCCTATGCTTGCTGCCTGTGCTTGCTGCCTGTGCTGCCTGTGCTGCCTGTGCTGCCTGTGCTTGCTGTGCTGCCTGAGCTGCCTGTGCTTGCTGCCTGTGCTTGCTGTGCTGCCTGTGCTTGCTGCCTGTGCTTGCTGTGTTGCCTGTGCTTGCTGCCTGTGCTGCCAGTGCTTGCTGTCTGTGCTTGCTGTGCTGCCTGAGCTGCCTGTGCTTGCTGTGCTGCCTGAGCTGCCTGTGCTTGCTGCCTGTGCTTGCTGTGCTGCCTGTGCTTGCTGTGCTGCTTGTGCTTGCTGCCTGTGCTTGCTGTGCTGTCTGTGCTTGCTGCGCTGCGTGTGCTTGCTGTGCTGCCTGTGCTTGCTGCCTGTGCTTGCTGTGCTGCCTGTGCTTGCTGCCTGTGCTTGCTGCCTGTGCTTGCTGTCTGTGCTTGCTGTGCTGCCTGTGCTTGCTGTGCTGCCTGTGCTTGCTGCCTGTGTTTGCTGTGCTGCCTGTGCTTGCTGCCTGTGCTTGCTCTGCTGCCTGTGCTTGCTGCCTGTGCTTGCTGTGCTGCCTGTGCTGTGCTGCCTGTGCTTGCTGAGCTGAGTGTGTTTGCTGCCTGTGCTGCTTGTGCTTGCTGTGCTGCCTGTCCTTGCTGCCTGTGCTTGCTGTGCTGCCTGTGCGTGCGGCCTGTGCTGCCTGTGCTTGCTGTGCTGCCTGTGCTTGCTGCCTGTGCTTGCTGTGCTGTCTGAGCTGCCTGTGCTTGCTGCCTGTGCTTGCTGTGCTGCCTGTGCTTGCTGTCTGTGCTTGCTGTGCTGCCTGTGCTGTCTGTGCTGCCTGTGCTTGCTGCCTGTGCTTGCTGTCTGTGCTTGCTGTGCTGCCTGTGCTTGCTGTGCTGCCTGTGCTTGCTGCCTGTGCTTGCTGTGCTGCCTGTGCTTGCTGCCTGTGCTTGCTGAGCTGAGTGTGTTTGCTGCCTGTGCTGTCTGTGCTTGCTGTGCTGCTTGTGCTTGCTGCCTGTGCTTGCTGTGCTGTCTGTGCTTGCTGTGCTGCCTGTGCTTGCTGCGCTGCGTGTGCTTGCTGTGCTGCCTGTGCTTGCTGCCTGTGCTTGCTGTGCTGCCTGTGCTTGCTGCCTGTGCTTGCTGTGCCGCCTGTGCTTGTTGTGCTGCCTGTGCTTGCTGTGCTTGCTATGCTGCCTGTACTTGCTGTGCTGCCTGTGCTTGCTGCCGGTGCTTGCTGCCTATGCTTGCTGTGCTACCTGTGCTTGCTGCCTGTGCTTGCTGCCTGTGCTTGCTGTGCTGCCTGTGCTTGCTGCCTGTGCTGCTGTGCTGCCTGTGCTTGCTGCCCGTGCTTGCTGTCTGTGCTTGCTGCCTGTGCTTGCTGCCTGTGCTTGCTGCCTGTGCTTGCTGCCTGTATTTGCTGCCTGTGCTGCCTGTGCTGCCTGTGCTTGCTGCCTGTGCTTGATATCTGTGCTTACTGCCTGTGCTTGCTGCCTGTGCTTGCTGTGCTGCCTGTGCTTGCTGCCTGTGCTTGCTGTGCTGCCTGTGCTTGCTGCCTGTGCTTGCTGTGCTGCCTGTGCTTGCTGTCTGTGCTTGCTGTGCTGCCTGTGCTGCCTGTGCTGCCTGTGCTTGCTGCCTGTGCTTGCTGTGCTGCCTGTGCTTGCTACCTGTGCTTGCTGTGCTGCCTATGCTTGCTGCCTGTGCTTGCTGTGCTGTCTGTGCTTGCTGCCTGTGCTGCCTGTGCTGCCTTTGCTGCCTGTGCTTGCTGTGCTGCCTGAGCTGCCTGTGCTTGCTGCCTGTGCTTGCTGTGCTGCCTGTGCTTGCTGCCTGTGCTTGCTGTGTTGCCTGTGCTTGCTGCCTGTGCTGCCAGTGCTTGCTGTCTGTGCTTGCTGTGCTGCCTGAGCTGCCTGTGCTTGCTGTGCTGCCTGAGCTGCCTTTGCTTGCTGCCTGTGCTTGCTGTGCTGCCTGTGCTGCTTGTGCTTGCTGCCTGTGCTTGCTGTGCTGTCTGTGCTTGCTGCGCTGCGTGTGCTTGCTGTGCTGCCTGTGCTTGCTGCCTGTGCTTGCTGTGCTGCCTGTGCTTGCTGCCTGTGCTTGCTGTGCCGCCTGTGCTTGTTGTGCTGCCTGTGCTTGCTATGCTGCCTGTGCAAGCTGCCTGTGCTTGCTGTGCTGCCTGTGCTTGCTGCATGTGCATTCTATGCTGCCTGTGCTTGCTGCCTGTGCTTGCTGTGCTGCCTGTGCTTGCTGTGCTGCCTGTGCTTGCTGCCTGTGCTTGTTGTGCTGCCTGTGCTTGCTGTTTGTGCTTGCTGTGCTGCCTGTGCTGTCTGTGCTGCCTGTGCTTGCTGCCTGTGCTTGCTGTGCTGCCTGTGCTTGCTGTCTGTGCTTGCTGTGCTGCCTGTGCTTGCTGCATGTGCATTCTATGCTGCCTGTGCTTGCTGCCTGTGCTTGCTGTGCTGCCTGTGCTCGCTGTGCTGCTTGTGCTTGCTGCCTGTGCTTGCTGTGCTGTCTGTGCTTGCTGCGCTGCGTGTGCTTGCTGTGCTGCCTGTGCTTGCTGCCTGTGCTTGCTGTGCCGCCTGTGCTTGTTGTGCTGCCTGTGCTTGCTGTGCTGCCTGTGCTTGCTGCATGTGCATTCTGTGCTGCCTGTGCTTGCTGCCTGTGCTTGCTGTGCTGCCTGTGCTTGCTGTTTGTGCTTGCTGTGCTGCCAGTGCTTGCTGCCTGTGCTTGCTGTGCTGCCTGTGCTTGCTGCCTGTGCTTGCTATGCTGCCTGTGCAAGCTGCCTGTGCTTGCTGTGCTGCCTGTGCTTGCTGCCTGTGCTTGCTGTGCTGCCTGTGCTTGCTGCCTGTGCTTGCTGTGCTGCCTGTGCTTGCTGCCTGTGCTTGCTGTGCTGCCTGTGCTTGCTGCCTGTGTTTGCTGTGCTGCCTGTGCTTGCTGCCTGTGCTTGCTGCCTGTGCTTGCTCTGCTGCCTGTGCTTGCTGCCTGTGCTTGCTGTGCTGCCTGTGCTGTGCTGCCTGTGCTTGCTGAGCTGAGTGTGTTTGCTGCCTGTGCTGCTTGTGCTTGCTGTGCTGCCTGTGCTTGCTGCCTGTGCTTGCTGTGCTGTCTGAGCTGCCTGTGCTTGCTGCCTGTGCTTGCTGTGCTGCCTGTGCTTGCTGTCTGTGCTTGCTGTGCTGCCTGTGCTGTCTGTGCTGCCTGTGCTTGCTGCCTGTGCTTGCTGCCTGTGCTTGCTGTGCTGCCTGTGCTTGCTGCCTGTGCTTGGTGCCTGTGCTTGATGCCTGTGCTTGCTGCCTGTGCTTGCTGCCTGTGGTGCCTGTGCTGCCTGTGCCTGCTGCGTGTGCTTGCTGCCTGTGCTTGCTGCCTGTGGTGCCTGTGCTGCCTGTGCTTGCTGCCTGTGCTTGCTGTGCTGCCTGAGCTGCCTGTGCTTGCTGCCTGTGCTTGCTGTGCTGCCTGTGCTTGCTGCCTGTGCTTGCTGTGCTGCCTGTGCTTGCTGCCTGTGCTTGCTGTGCTGCCTGTGCTTGCTGCCTGTGCTTGCTGTGCTGCCTGTGCTTGCTGCCTGTGTTTGCTGTGCTGCCTGTGCTTGCTGCCTGTGCTTGCTCTGCTGCCTGTGCTTGCTGCCTGTGCTTGCTGTGCTGCCTGTGCTTGCTGTTTGTGCTTGCTGTGCTGCCAGTGCTTGCTGCCTGTGCTTGCTGCCTTTGCTTGCTATGCTGCCCGTGCAAGCTGCCTGTGCTTGCTGTGCTGCCTGTGCTGCCTGTGCTTGCTGCCTGTGCTTGCTGTGCTGCCTGTGCTTGCTGCCTGTGCTTGCTGTGCTGCCTGTGCTTGCTGCCTGTGCTTGTTGTCCTGCCTGTGCTTGCTGCCTGTGCTTGCTGAGCTGAGTGTGTTTGCTGCCTGTGCTGCCTGTGCTTGCTGCCTTTGCTTGCTGTGCTGCCTGTGCTTGCTGTGCTGCCTGTGCTTGCTGCCTGTGCTTGCTCTGCTGCCTGTGCTTGCTCTGCTGCCTGTGCTTGCTGCCCGTGCTTGCTGTGCTGCCGGTGCTTGCTGTGCTGCCTGTTCTTGCTGCGCTGCCTGTGCTTGTTGCCTGTATTTGCTGTGCTGCCTGTGCTTGCTGCCTGTGCTTGCTGTGCTGCGGGTGCTTGCTGCCCGTGCTTGCTGTGCTGCCTGTGCTTGCTGCCTGTGCTTGCTGTGCTGCCTGTGCTTGCTACCTGTGCTTGCTGTGCTGCCTGTGCTTGCTGCCTGTGCTTGCTGCCTGTGCTTGCTGTGCTGCCTGTGCTTGCTGCCTGTGCTGCTGTGCTGCCTGTACTTGCTGTGCTGCTTGTGCTTGCTGCCTCTGCTTGCTGCCTGTGCTTGCTGTGCTGCCTGTGCTTGCAGCATGTGCTTGCTGTGCTGCCTGTGCTTGCTGCCTGTGCTTGCTGTGCTGCCTGTGCTTGCTGCCTGTGCTTGCTGCCTGTGCTTGCTGTGCTGCCTGTGCTTGCTGCCTGTGCTTGCTGCCTGTGCTTGCTGTGCTGCCTGTGCTTGCTGTGCTGCCTGTGTTTGCTGTGCTGCCTGTGCTTGCTGCCTGTGCTTGCTGTGCTGCCTGTGCTTGCTGCCTGTGCTTGCTGCGCTGCCTGTGCTTGCTGCCTTTGCTTGCTGTGCTGCCTGTCCTTGCTGCCTGTGCTTGCTGTGCTGCCTGTGCTTGCTGTGCTGCCTGAGCTGCCTGTGCTTGCTGCCTGTGCTTGCTGTGCTGCCTGTGCATGCTGTCTGTGCTTGCTGTGCTGCCTGTGCTGCCTGTGCTGCCTGTGCTTGCTGCCTGTGCTTGCTGTGCTGCCTGTGCTTGCTACCTGTGCTTGCTGTGCTGCCTATGCTTGCTGCCTGTGCTTGCTGTGCTGTCTGTGCTTGCTGCCTGTGCTGCCTGTGCTGCCTGTGCTGCCTGTGCTTGCTGTGCTGCCTGAGCTGCCTGTGCTTGCTGCCTGTGCTTGCTGTGCTGCCTGTGCTTGCTGCCTGTGCTTGCTGTGTTGCCTGTGCTTGCTGCCTGTGCTGCCAGTGCTTGCTGTCTGTGCTTGCTGTGCTGCCTGAGCTGCCTGTGCTTGCTGTGCTGCCTGAGCTGCCTTTGCTTGCTGCCTGTGCTTGCTGTGCTGCCTGTGCTGCTTGTGCTTGCTGCCTGTGCTTGCTGTGCTGTCTGTGCTTGCTGCGCTGCGTGTGCTTGCTGTGCTGCCTGTGCTTGCTGCCTGTGCTTGCTGTGCTGCCTGTGCTTGCTGCCTGTGCTTGCTGTGCCGCCTGTGCTTGTTGTGCTGCCTGTGCTTGCTATGCTGCCTGTGCAAGCTGCCTGTGCTTGCTGTGCTGCCTGTGCTTGCTGCATGTGCATTCTATGCTGCCTGTGCTTGCTGCCTGTGCTTGCTGTGCTGCCTGTGCTTGCTGTGCTGCCTGTGCTTGCTGCCTGTGCTTGTTGTGCTGCCTGTGCTTGCTGTTTGTGCTTGCTGTGCTGCCTGTGCTGTCTGTGCTGCCTGTGCTTGCTGCCTGTGCTTGCTGTCTGTGCTTGCTGTGCTGCCTGTGCTGTCTGTGCTGCCTGTGCTTGCTGCCTGTGCTTGCTGTCTGTGCTTGCTGTGCTGCCTGTGCTTGCTGCGCTGCCTGTGCTTGCTGCCTGTGCTTGCTGTGCTGCCTGTGCTTGCTGCCTGTGCTTGCTGAGCTGAGTGTGTTTGCTGCCTGTGCTGTCTGTGCTTGCTGTGCTGCTTGTGCTTGCTGCCTGTGCTGTCTGTGCTTGCTGTGCTGCCTGTGCTTGCTGCGCTGCGTGTGCTTGCTGTGCTTGCTGCCTGTGCTTGCTGTGCCGCCTGTGCTTGTTGTGCTGCCTGTGCTTGCTGTGCTTGCTATGCTGCCTGTACTTGCTGTGCTGCCTGTGCTTGCTGCCTGTGTTTGCTGTGCTGCCTGTGCTTGCTGCCTGTGCTTGCTGCCTATGCTTGCTGTGCTGCCTGTGCTTGCAGCATGTGCTTGCTGTGCTGCCTGTGCTTGCTGCCTGTGCTTGCTGTGCTGCCTGTGCTTGCTGCCTGTGCTTGCTGTGCTGCCTGTGCTTGCTGCCTGTGCTTGCTGTGCTGCCTGTGTTTGCTGTGCTGCCTGTGCTTGCTGCCTGTGCTTGCTGTGCTGCCTGTGTTTGCTGCCTGTGCTTGCTGTGCTGCCTGTCCCTGCTGCCTGTGCTTGCTGCCTGTGTTTGCTGTGCTGCCTGTGCTTGCTGCCTGTGCTTGCTGTGCTGCCTGTGCTTGCTGCCTTTGCTTGCAGTGCTGCCTGTGCTTGCTGTGCTGCCTGTGCTTGCTGCCTGTGCTTGCTGCCTGTGCTTGCTGCCTGTGCTTTCTGTGCTGCCTGTGCCTGCTGCCTGTGCTTGCTGCCTGTGCTGCTGTGCTGCCTGTGCTTGCTATGCTGCCTGTGCAAGCTGCCTGTGCTTGCTGTGCTGCCTGTGCTGCCTGTGCTCGCTGCCTGTGCTTGCTGCCTGTGCTTGCTGTGCTGCCTGTGCTCGCTGCCTGTGCTTGCTGTGCTGCCTGTGCTTGCTGCCTGTGCTGCTGTGCTGCCTGTACTTGCTGTGCTGCCTGTGCTTGCTGTGCTGTCTGTGCTTGCTGTGCTGCCTGTGCTTGCTGCCTGTGCTTGCTGCCTGTGCTTGCTGTGCTGCCTGTGCTTGCTGCCTGTGCTGCTGTGCTGCCTGTGCTTGCTGCCCGTGCTTGCTGTCTGTGCTTGCTGCCTGTGCTTGCTGCCTGTGCTTGCTGCCTGTGTTTGCTGCCTGTGCTGCCTGTGCTGCCTGTGCTTGCTGCCTGTGTTTGATATCTGTGCTTACTGCCTGTGCTTGCTGCCTATGCTTGCTGTGCTGCCTGTGCTTGCTGCCCGTGCTTCCTGTGCTGCCTGTTCTTGCTGTGCTGCCTGTTCTTGCTGTGCTGCCTGTGCTTGCTGCGCTGCCTGTGCTTGCTGCCTGTGCTTGCTGTGCTGCCTGTGCTTGCTGCCTGTGCTTGCTGTGCTGAGTATGTTTGCTGCCTGTGCTTGCTGCCTGTGCTTGCTGTGCTGCCTGTCCCTGCTGCCTGTGCTTGCTGTGCTGCCTGTCCCTGCTGCCTGTGCTTGCTGTGCTTGCTGCCTGTGTTTGCTGTGCTGCCTGTGCTTGCTGCCTGTGCTTGCTGTGCTGCCTGTGCTTGCTGCCTGTGCTTGCTGTGCTGCCTGTGCTTGCTGCCTGTGCTTGCTGCCTGTGTTTGCTGTGCTGCCTGTGCTTGCTGCCTGTGCTTGCTGTGCTGCCTGTGCTTGCTGCCTTTGCTTGCAGTGCTGCCTGTGCTTGCTGTGCTGCCTGTGCTTGCTGCCTGTGCTTGCTGCCTGTGCTTGCTGCCTGTGCTTTCTGTGCTGCCTGTGCCTGCTGCCTGTGCTTGCTGCCTGTGCTGCTGTGCTGCCTGTGCTTGCTATGCTGCCTGTGCAAGCTGCCTGTGCTTGCTGTGCTGCCTGTGCTTGCTGCCTGTGCTTGCTGCCTGTGCTTGCTGTGCTGCCTGTGCTTGCTGCCTGTGCTTGCTGCCTGTGCTTGCTGTGCTGCCTGTGCTTGCTGCCTGTGCTGCTGTGCTGCCTGTACTTGCTGTGCTGCCTGTGCTTGCTGTGCTGCCTGTGCTTGCTGCCTGTGCTTGCTGCCTGTGCTTGCTGTGCTGCCTGTGCTTGCTGTCTGTGCTTGCTGTGCTGCCTGTGCTGTCTGTGCTGCCTGTGCTTGCTGCCTGTGCTTGCTGCCTGTGCTTGCTGTGCTGCCTGTGCTTGCTGCCTGTGCTTGGTGCCTGTGCTTGCTGCCTGTGCTTGCTGCCTGTGCTTGCTGCCTGTGCTGTCTGTGCTGCCTGTGCCTGCTGCCTGTGCTTGCTGCCTGTGCTTGCTGCCTGTGGTGCCTGTGCTGCCTGTGCTTGCTGCCTGTGCTTGCTGTGCTGCCTGAGCTGCCTGTGCTTGCTGCCTGTGCTTGCTGTGCTGCCTGTGCTTGCTGCCTGTGCTTGCTGTGCTGCCTGTGCTTGCTGCCTGTGCTTGCTGTGCTGCCTGTGTTTGCTGCCTGTGCTTGCTGTGCTGCCTGTGCTTGCTGCCTGTGTTTGCTGTGCTGCCTGTGCTTGCTGCCTGTGCTTGCTCTGCTGCCTGTGCTTGCTGCCTGTGCTTGCTGTGCTGCCTGTGCTTGCTGTTTGTGCTTGCTGTGCTGCCAGTGCTTGCTGCCTGTGCTTGCTGTGCTGCCTGTGCTTGCTGCCTGTGCTTGCTATGCTGCCTGTGCAAGCTGCCTGTGCTTGCTGTGCTGCCTGTGCTGCCTGTGCTTGCTGCCTGTGCTTGCTGTGCTGCCTGTGCTTGCTGCCTGTGCTTGCTGTGCTGCCTGTGCTTGCTGCCTGTGCTTGTTGTCCTACCTGTGCTTGCTGCCTGTGCTTGCTGAGCTGAGTGTGTTTGCTGCCTGTGCTGCCTGTGCTTGCTGCCTTTGCTTGCTGTGCTGCCTGTCCTTGCTGCCTGTGCTTGCTGTGCTGCCTGTGCTTGCTGCCTGTGCTTGCTGTGCTGCCTGAGCTGCCTGTGCTTGCTGCCTGTGCTTGCTGTGCTGCATGTGCTTGCTGCCTGTGCTTGCTGTGCTGCCTGTGCTTGCTGCCTGTGCTTGCTGTGCTGCCTGTGCTTGCTGCCTGTGCTTGCTGCCTGTTCTTGCTGTGCTGCCTGTGCTTGCTGCGCTGCCTGTGCTTGCTGCTTGTGTTTGCTGCCTTTGCTTGCTGTGCTGCCTGTGCTTGCTGCCTGTGCTGCCTGTGCTTGCTGTGCTGCCTGTGCTTGCTGCCTGTGCTTGCTGTGCTGCCTGTGCTTGCTGCCTGTGCTTGCTGTGCTGCCTGTGTTTGCTGCCTGTGCTTGCTGTGCTGCCTGTGCTTGCTGCCTGTGTTTGCTGTGCTGCCTGTGCTTGCTGCCTGTGCTTGCTGCCTGTGCTTGCTGTGCTGCCTGTGTTTGCTGCCTGTGCTTGCTGTGCTGCCTGTGCTTGCTGCCTGTGTTTGCTGTGCTGCCTGTGCTTGCTGCCTGTGCTTGCTGTGCTGCCTGTGCTTGCTGCCTGTGCTTGCTGTGCTGCCTGTGCTTGCTCTCTGTGCTTGCTGTGCTGCCTGTGCTGTCTGTGCTGCCTGTGCTTGCTGCCTGTGCTTGCTGTGCTGCCTGTGCTTGCTGCCTGTGCTTGGTGCCTGTTCTTGCTGCCTGTGCTTGCTGCCTGTGGTGCCTGTGCTGCCTGTGCCTGCTGCCTGTGCTTGCTGCCTGTGCTTGCTGCCTGTGGTGCCTGTGCTGCCTGTGCTTGCTGCCTGTGCTTGCTGCCTGTGTTTGCTGCCTGTGCTGCCTGTGCTGCCTGTGCTTGCTGCCTGTGCGTGATATCTGTGCTTACTGTCTGTGCTTGCTGCCTGTGCGTGCTGCCTGTATATTGCTGCATGTGTTTGCTGCCTGTGCTTGCTGCGTGTGCTGCCTGTGCTTGCTGCCTGTGCTGCCTGTGCTGCCTGTGCTTGCTGCCTGTGCTTGCAATCTGTGCTTGTTGCCTGTGCTGCCTGTGCTTACTGCCTGTGCTTGCTGCCTGTGCTTGCTGCCTGTGCTGCCTGTGCTGCCTGTGCTGCCTGTGCTTGCTGCCCGTGCTTGCTGTGCTGCCTGTGCTTGCTGCCTGTGCTTGCTGTGCTGCCTGTGCTTGCTGCCTGTGCTTGCTGTGCTGCCTGTGCTTGCTGCCTGTGCTTGCTGTGCTGCCTGTGCTTGCTGCCTGTGCTGCTGTGCTGCCTGTAATTGCTGTGCTGCTTGCTGTGCTGCCTGTGCTTGCTGCCTGTGCTTGCTGTGCTGCCTGTGCTTGCTGCCTGTGCTTGCTGCCTGTGCTTGCTGTGCTGCCTGTGTTTGCTGTGCTGCCTGTGCTTGCTGCCTGTGCTTGCTGTGCTGCCTGTGTTTGCTGTGCTGCCTGTGCTTGCTGCCTGTGCTTGCTGTGCTGCCTGTGCTTGCTGCCTGTGCTTGCTGCGCTGCCTGTGCTTGCTGCCTTTGCTTGCTGTGCTGCCTGTCCTTGCTGCCTGTGCTTGCTGTGCTGCCTGTACTTGCTGTGCTGCCTGAGCTGCCTGTGCTTGCTGCCTGTGCTTGCTGTGCTGCCTGTGCTTGCTGTCTGTGCTTGCTGTGCTGCCTGTGCTGCCTGTGCTTGCTGTGCTGCCTGTGCTTGCTGTCTGTGGTTGCTGTGCTGCCTGTGCTGCCTGTGCTTGCTGCCTGTGCTTGCTGTGCTTGCTATGCTGCCTGTGCTTGCTTTGCTGCCTGTGCTTGCTGCCTGTGCTTGCTGTGCTGCCTGTGCTTGCTGCCTGTGCTTGCTGTGCTGCCTATGCTTGCTGCCTGTGCTTGCTGCCTGTGCTGCCTGTGCTGCCTGTGCTGCCTGTGCTTGCTGTGCTGCCTGAGCTGCCTGTGCTTGCTGCCTGTGCTTGCTGTGCTGCCTGTGCTTGCTGCCTGTGCTTGCTGTGTTGCCTGTGCTTGCTGCCTGTGCTGCCAGTGCTTGCTGTCTGTGCTTGCTGTGCTGCCTGAGCTGCCTGTGCTTGCTGTGCTGCCTGAGCTGCCTGTGCTTGCTGCCTGTGCTTGCTGTGCTGCCTGTGCTTGCTGTGCTGCTTGTGCTTGCTGCCTGTGCTTGCTGTGCTGTCTGTGCTTGCTGCGCTGCGTGTGCTTGCTGTGCTGCCTGTGCTTGCTGCCTGTGCTTGCTGTGCTGCCTGTGCTTGCTGCCTGTGCTTGCTGCCTGTGCTTGCTGTCTGTGCTTGCTGTGCTGCCTGTGCTTGCTGTGCTGCCTGTGCTTGCTGTGCTGCCTGTGCTTGCTGCCTGTGTTTGCTGTGCTGCCTGTGCTTGCTGCCTGTGCTTGCTCTGCTGCCTGTGCTTGCTGCCTGTGCTTGCTGTGCTGCCTGTGCTGTGCTGCCTGTGCTTGCTGAGCTGAGTGTGTTTGCTGCCTGTGCTGCTTGTGCTTGCTGTGCTGCCTGTCCTTGCTGCCTGTGCTTGCTGTGCTGCCTGTGCGTGCGGCCTGTGCTGCCTGTGCTTGCTGTGCTGCCTGTGCTTGCTGCCTGTGCTTGCTGTGCTGTCTGAGCTGCCTGTGCTTGCTGCCTGTGCTTGCTGTGCTGCCTGTGCTTGCTGTCTGTGCTTGCTGTGCTGCCTGTGCTGTCTGTGCTGCCTGTGCTTGCTGCCTGTGCTTGCTGTCTGTGCTTGCTGTGCTGCCTGTGCTTGCTGTGCTGCCTGTGCTTGCTGCCTGTGCTTGCTGTGCTGCCTGTGCTTGCTGCCTGTGCTTGCTGAGCTGAGTGTGTTTGCTGCCTGTGCTGTCTGTGCTTGCTGTGCTGCTTGTGCTTGCTGCCTGTGCTTGCTGTGCTGTCTGTGCTTGCTGTGCTGCCTGTGCTTGCTGCGCTGCGTGTGCTTGCTGTGCTGCCTGTGCTTGCTGCCTGTGCTTGCTGTGCTGCCTGTGCTTGCTGCCTGTGCTTGCTGTGCCGCCTGTGCTTGTTGTGCTGCCTGTGCTTGCTGTGCTTGCTATGCTGCCTGTACTTGCTGTGCTGCCTGTGCTTGCTGCCGGTGCTTGCTGCCTATGCTTGCTGTGCTACCTGTGCTTGCTGCCTGTGCTTGCTGCCTGTGCTTGCTGTGCTGCCTGTGCTTGCTGCCTGTGCTGCTGTGCTGCCTGTGCTTGCTGCCCGTGCTTGCTGTCTGTGCTTGCTGCCTGTGCTTGCTGCCTGTGCTTGCTGCCTGTGCTTGCTGCCTGTATTTGCTGCCTGTGCTGCCTGTGCTGCCTGTGCTTGCTGCCTGTGCTTGATATCTGTGCTTACTGCCTGTGCTTGCTGCCTGTGCTTGCTGTGCTGCCTGTGCTTGCTGCCCGTGCTTGCTGTGCTGCCTGTTCTTGCTGTGCTGCCTGTGCTTGCTGCGCTGCCTGTGCTTGCTGCCTGTGCTTGCTGTGCTGCCTGTGCTTGCTGCCTGTGCTTGCTGTGCTGAGTATGTTTGCTGCCTGTGCTTGCTGCCTGTGCTTGCTGTGCTGCCTGTCCCTGCTGCCTGTGCTTGCTGTGCTGCCTGTCCCTGCTGCCTGTGCTTGCTGTGCTGCCTGTGTTTGCTGCCTGTGTTTGCTGTGCTGCCTGTGCTTGCTGCCTGTGCTTGCTGCCTGTGCTTGCTGTGCTGCCTGTGCTTGCTGCCTGTGCTTGCTGTGCTGCCTGTGCTTGCTGCCTGTGCTTGCTGCCTGTGTTTGCTGTGCTGCCTGTGCTTGCTGCCTGTGCTTGCTGTGCTGCCTGTGCTTGCTGCCTTTGCTTGCAGTGCTGCCTGTGCTTGCTATGCTGCCTGTGCAAGCTGCCTGTGCTTGTTGTGCTGCCTGTGCTTGCTGCCTGTGCTTGCTGCCTGTGCTTGCTGTGCTGCCTGTGCTTGCTGCCTGTGCTGCTGTGCTGCCTATGCTTGCTGTGCTGTCTGTGCTTGCTGTGCTGCCTGTGCTTGCTGCCTGTGCTGCTGTGCTGCCTGTGCTTGCTGTGCTGTCTGTGCTTGCTGTGCTGCCTGTGCTTGCTGCCTGTGCTTGCTGCCTGTGCTTGCTGTGCTGCCTGTGCTTGCTGTGCTGCCTGTGCTTGCTGCCTGTGCTTGCTGCCCGTGCTTGCTGTCTGTGCTTGCTGCCTGTGCTTGCTGCCTGTGCTTGCTGCCTGTGTTTGCTGCCTGTGCTGCCTGTGCTGCCTGTGCTTGCTGCCTGTGCTTGATATCTGTGCTTACTGCCTGTGCTTGCTGCCTGTGCTTGCTGTGCTGCCTGTGCTTGCTGCCCGTGCTTGCTGTGCTGCCTGTTCTTGCTGTGCTGCCTGTGCTTGCTGCGCTGCCTGTGCTTGCTGCCTGTGCTTGCTGTGCTGCCTGTGCTTGCTGCCTGTGCTTGCTGTGCTGAGTATGTTTGCTGCCTGTGCTTGCTGCCTGTGCTTGCTGTGCTGCCTGTCCCTGCTGCCTGTGCTTGCTGTGCTGCCTGTCCCTGCTGCCTGTGCTTGCTGTGCTGCCTGTGCTTGCTGCCTGTGTTTGCTGTGCTGCCTGTGCTTGCTGCCTGTGCTTGCTGCCTGTGCTTGCTGTGCTGCCTGTGCTTGCTGCCTGTGTTTGCTGTGCTGCCTGTGCTTGCTGCCTGTGCTTGCTGTGCTGCCTGTGCTTGCTGCCTTTGCTTGCAGTGCTGCCTGTGCTTGCTGTGCTGCCTGTGCTTGCTGCCTGTGCTTGCTGCCTGTGCTTGCTGCCTGTGCTTGCTGCCTGTGCTTTCTGTGCTGCCTGTGCTTGCTGCCTGTGCTTGCTGCCTGTGCTTGCTGTGCTGCCTGTGCTTGCTGCCTGTGCTGCTGTGCTGCCTGTGCTTGCTGCCCGTGCTTGCTGTCTGTGCTTGCTGCCTGTGCTTGCTGCCTGTGCTTGCTGCCTGTGTTTGCTGCCTGTGCTGCCTGTGCTGCCTGTGCTGCCTGTGCTTGCTGCCTGTGCTTGATATCTGTGCTTACTGCCTGTGCTTGCTGCCTGTGCTTGCTGTGCTGCCTGTGCTTGCTGCCCGTGCTTGCTGTGCTGCCTGTTCTTGCTGTGCTGCCTGTGCTTGCTGCGCTGCCTGTGCTTGCTGCCTGTGCTTGCTGTGCTGCCTGTGCTTGCTGCCTGTGCTTGCTGTGCTGAGTATGTTTGCTGCCTGTGCTTGCTGCCTGTGCTTGCTGTGCTGCCTGTCCCTGCTGCCTGTGCTTGCTGTGCTGCCTGTCCCTGCTGCCTGTGCTTGCTGTGCTGCCTGTGCTTGCTGCCTGTGTTTGCTGTGCTGCCTGTGCTTGCTGCCTGTGCTTGCTGCCTGTGCTTGCTGTGCTGCCTGTGCTTGCTGCCTGTGCTTGCTGTGCTGCCTGTGCTTGCTGCCTGTGCTTGCTGCATGTGCTTTCTGTGCTGCCTGTGCCTGCTGCCCGTGCTTGCTGCCTGTGCTGCTGTGCGACCTGTACTTGCTGTGCTGCCTGTGCTTGCTGCATGTGTTTGCTGCCTGTGCTTGCTGTGCTGCCTGTGCTTGCTGCCTGTGTTTGCTGTGCTGCCTGTGCTTGCTGCCTGTGCTTGCTGTGCTGCCTGTGCTTGCTGCCTGTGCTTGCTGTGCTGCCTGTGCTTGCTCTCTGTGCTTGCTGTGCTGCCTGTGCTGTCTGTGCTGCCTGTGCTTGCTGCCTGTGCTTGCTGTGCTGCCTGTGCTTGCTGCCTGTGCTTGGTGCCTGTTCTTGCTGCCTGTGCTTGCTGCCTGTGGTGCCTGTGCTGCCTGTGCCTGCTGCCTGTGCTTGCTGCCTGTGCTTGCTGCCTGTGGTGCCTGTGCTGCCTGTGCTTGCTGCCTGTGCTTGCTGCCTGTGTTTGCTGCCTGTGCTGCCTGTGCTGCCTGTGCTTGCTGCCTGTGCGTGATATCTGTGCTTACTGTCTGTGCTTGCTGCCTGTGCGTGCTGCCTGTATATTGCTGCATGTGTTTGCTGCCTGTGCTTGCTGCGTGTGCTGCCTGTGCTTGCTGCCTGTGCTGCCTGTGCTGCCTGTGCTTGCTGCCTGTGCTTGCAATCTGTGCTTGTTGCCTGTGCTGCCTGTGCTTACTGCCTGTGCTTGCTGCCTGTGCTTGCTGCCTGTGCTGCCTGTGCTGCCTGTGCTGCCTGTGCTTGCTGCCCGTGCTTGCTGTGCTGCCTGTGCTTGCTGCCTGTGCTTGCTGTGCTGCCTGTGCTTGCTGCCTGTGCTTGCTGTGCTGCCTGTGCTTGCTGCCTGTGCTTGCTGTGCTGCCTGTGCTTGCTGCCTGTGCTGCTGTGCTGCCTGTAATTGCTGTGCTGCTTGCTGTGCTGCCTGTGCTTGCTGCCTGTGCTTGCTGTGCTGCCTGTGCTTGCTGCCTGTGCTTGCTGCCTGTGCTTGCTGTGCTGCCTGTGTTTGCTGTGCTGCCTGTGCTTGCTGCCTGTGCTTGCTGTGCTGCCTGTGTTTGCTGTGCTGCCTGTGCTTGCTGCCTGTGCTTGCTGTGCTGCCTGTGCTTGCTGCCTGTGCTTGCTGCGCTGCCTGTGCTTGCTGCCTTTGCTTGCTGTGCTGCCTGTCCTTGCTGCCTGTGCTTGCTGTGCTGCCTGTACTTGCTGTGCTGCCTGAGCTGCCTGTGCTTGCTGCCTGTGCTTGCTGTGCTGCCTGTGCTTGCTGTCTGTGCTTGCTGTGCTGCCTGTGCTGCCTGTGCTTGCTGTCTGTGGTTGCTGTGCTGCCTGTGCTGCCTGTGCTTGCTGCCTGTGCTTGCTGTGCTTGCTATGCTGCCTGTGCTTGCTTTGCTGCCTGTGCTTGCTGCCTGTGCTTGCTGTGCTGCCTGTGCTTGCTGCCTGTGCTTGCTGTGCTGCCTATGCTTGCTGCCTGTGCTTGCTGCCTGTGCTGCCTGTGCTGCCTGTGCTGCCTGTGCTTGCTGTGCTGCCTGAGCTGCCTGTGCTTGCTGCCTGTGCTTGCTGTGCTGCCTGTGCTTGCTGCCTGTGCTTGCTGTGTTGCCTGTGCTTGCTGCCTGTGCTGCCAGTGCTTGCTGTCTGTGCTTGCTGTGCTGCCTGAGCTGCCTGTGCTTGCTGTGCTGCCTGAGCTGCCTGTGCTTGCTGCCTGTGCTTGCTGTGCTGCCTGTGCTTGCTGTGCTGCTTGTGCTTGCTGCCTGTGCTTGCTGTGCTGTCTGTGCTTGCTGCGCTGCGTGTGCTTGCTGTGCTGCCTGTGCTTGCTGCCTGTGCTTGCTGTGCTGCCTGTGCTTGCTGCCTGTGCTTGCTGCCTGTGCTTGCTGTCTGTGCTTGCTGTGCTGCCTGTGCTTGCTGTGCTGCCTGTGCTTGCTGTGCTGCCTGTGCTTGCTGCCTGTGTTTGCTGTGCTGCCTGTGCTTGCTGCCTGTGCTTGCTCTGCTGCCTGTGCTTGCTGCCTGTGCTTGCTGTGCTGCCTGTGCTGTGCTGCCTGTGCTTGCTGAGCTGAGTGTGTTTGCTGCCTGTGCTGCTTGTGCTTGCTGTGCTGCCTGTCCTTGCTGCCTGTGCTTGCTGTGCTGCCTGTGCGTGCGGCCTGTGCTGCCTGTGCTTGCTGTGCTGCCTGTGCTTGCTGCCTGTGCTTGCTGTGCTGTCTGAGCTGCCTGTGCTTGCTGCCTGTGCTTGCTGTGCTGCCTGTGCTTGCTGTCTGTGCTTGCTGTGCTGCCTGTGCTGTCTGTGCTGCCTGTGCTTGCTGCCTGTGCTTGCTGTCTGTGCTTGCTGTGCTGCCTGTGCTTGCTGTGCTGCCTGTGCTTGCTGCCTGTGCTTGCTGTGCTGCCTGTGCTTGCTGCCTGTGCTTGCTGAGCTGAGTGTGTTTGCTGCCTGTGCTGTCTGTGCTTGCTGTGCTGCTTGTGCTTGCTGCCTGTGCTTGCTGTGCTGTCTGTGCTTGCTGTGCTGCCTGTGCTTGCTGCGCTGCGTGTGCTTGCTGTGCTGCCTGTGCTTGCTGCCTGTGCTTGCTGTGCTGCCTGTGCTTGCTGCCTGTGCTTGCTGTGCCGCCTGTGCTTGTTGTGCTGCCTGTGCTTGCTGTGCTTGCTATGCTGCCTGTACTTGCTGTGCTGCCTGTGCTTGCTGCCGGTGCTTGCTGCCTATGCTTGCTGTGCTGCCTGTGCTTGCTGCCTGTGCTTGCTGCCTGTGCTTGCTGTGCTGCCTGTGCTTGCTGCCTGTGCTGCTGTGCTGCCTGTGCTTGCTGCCCGTGCTTGCTGTCTGTGCTTGCTGCCTGTGCTTGCTGCCTGTGCTTGCTGCCTGTGCTTGCTGCCTGTATTTGCTGCCTGTGCTGCCTGTGCTGCCTGTGCTTGCTGCCTGTGCTTGATATCTGTGCTTACTGCCTGTGCTTGCTGCCTGTGCTTGCTGTGCTGCCTGTGCTTGCTGCCCGTGCTTGCTGTGCTGCCTGTTCTTGCTGTGCTGCCTGTGCTTGCTGCGCTGCCTGTGCTTGCTGCCTGTGCTTGCTGTGCTGCCTGTGCTTGCTGCCTGTGCTTGCTGTGCTGAGTATGTTTGCTGCCTGTGCTTGCTGCCTGTGCTTGCTGTGCTGCCTGTCCCTGCTGCCTGTGCTTGCTGTGCTGCCTGTCCCTGCTGCCTGTGCTTGCTGTGCTGCCTGTGTTTGCTGCCTGTGTTTGCTGTGCTGCCTGTGCTTGCTGCCTGTGCTTGCTGCCTGTGCTTGCTGTGCTGCCTGTGCTTGCTGCCTGTGCTTGCTGTGCTGCCTGTGCTTGCTGCCTGTGCTTGCTGCCTGTGTTTGCTGTGCTGCCTGTGCTTGCTGCCTGTGCTTGCTGTGCTGCCTGTGCTTGCTGCCTTTGCTTGCAGTGCTGCCTGTGCTTGCTATGCTGCCTGTGCAAGCTGCCTGTGCTTGTTGTGCTGCCTGTGCTTGCTGCCTGTGCTTGCTGCCTGTGCTTGCTGTGCTGCCTGTGCTTGCTGCCTGTGCTGCTGTGCTGCCTATGCTTGCTGTGCTGTCTGTGCTTGCTGTGCTGCCTGTGCTTGCTGCCTGTGCTGCTGTGCTGCCTGTGCTTGCTGTGCTGTCTGTGCTTGCTGTGCTGCCTGTGCTTGCTGCCTGTGCTTGCTGCCTGTGCTTGCTGTGCTGCCTGTGCTTGCTGTGCTGCCTGTGCTTGCTGCCTGTGCTTGCTGCCCGTGCTTGCTGTCTGTGCTTGCTGCCTGTGCTTGCTGCCTGTGCTTGCTGCCTGTGTTTGCTGCCTGTGCTGCCTGTGCTGCCTGTGCTTGCTGCCTGTGCTTGATATCTGTGCTTACTGCCTGTGCTTGCTGCCTGTGCTTGCTGTGCTGCCTGTGCTTGCTGCCCGTGCTTGCTGTGCTGCCTGTTCTTGCTGTGCTGCCTGTGCTTGCTGCGCTGCCTGTGCTTGCTGCCTGTGCTTGCTGTGCTGCCTGTGCTTGCTGCCTGTGCTTGCTGTGCTGAGTATGTTTGCTGCCTGTGCTTGCTGTGCTGCCTGTCCCTGCTGCCTGTGCTTGCTGTGCTGCCTGTCCCTGCTGCCTGTGCTTGCTGTGCTGCCTGTGCTTGCTGCCTGTGTTTGCTGTGCTGCCTGTGCTTGCTGCCTGTGCTTGCTGCCTGTGCTTGCTGTGCTGCCTGTGCTTGCTGCCTGTGTTTGCTGTGCTGCCTGTGCTTGCTGCCTGTGCTTGCTGTGCTGCCTGTGCTTGCTGCCTTTGCTTGCAGTGCTGCCTGTGCTTGCTGTGCTGCCTGTGCTTGCTGCCTGTGCTTGCTGCCTGTGCTTGCTGCCTGTGCTTTCTGTGCTGCCTGTGCTTGCTGCCTGTGCTTGCTGCCTGTGCTTGCTGTGCTGCCTGTGCTTGCTGCCTGTGCTGCTGTGCTGCCTGTGCTTGCTGCCCGTGCTTGCTGTCTGTGCTTGCTGCCTGTGCTTGCTGCCTGTGCTTGCTGCCTGTGTTTGCTGCCTGTGCTGCCTGTGCTGCCTGTGCTGCCTGTGCTTGCTGCCTGTGCTTGATATCTGTGCTTACTGCCTGTGCTTGCTGCCTGTGCTTGCTGTGCTGCCTGTGCTTGCTGCCCGTGCTTGCTGTGCTGCCTGTTCTTGCTGTGCTGCCTGTGCTTGCTGCGCTGCCTGTGCTTGCTGCCTGTGCTTGCTGTGCTGCCTGTGCTTGCTGCCTGTGCTTGCTGTGCTGAGTATGTTTGCTGCCTGTGCTTGCTGCCTGTGCTTGCTGTGCTGCCTGTCCCTGCTGCCTGTGCTTGCTGTGCTGCCTGTCCCTGCTGCCTGTGCTTGCTGTGCTGCCTGTGCTTGCTGCCTGTGTTTGCTGTGCTGCCTGTGCTTGCTGCCTGTGCTTGCTGCCTGTGCTTGCTGTGCTGCCTGTGCTTGCTGCCTGTGCTTGCTGTGCTGCCTGTGCTTGCTGCCTGTGCTTGCTGCCTGTGCTTTCTGTGCTGCCTGTGCCTGCTGCCCGTGCTTGCTGCCTGTGCTGCTGTGCGACCTGTACTTGCTGTGCTGCCTGTGCTTGCTGCATGTGTTTGCTGCCTGTGCTTGCTGCCTGTGCTTGCTGTGCTGCCTGTGCTGCCTGTGCTTGCTGCCGGTGCTTGCTGCCTATGCTTGCTGTGCTGCCAGTGCTTGCAGCATGTGCTTGCTGTGCTGCCTGTGCTTGCTGTGCTGCCTGTGCTTGCTGCCTGTGCTTGCTGTGCTGCCTGTGTTTGCTGTGCTGCCTGTGCTTGCTGCCTGTGCTTGCTGTGCTGCCTGTGTTTGCTGCCTGTGCTTGCTGTGCTGCCTGTCCCTGCTGCCTGTGCTTGCTGTGCTGCCTGTGCTTGCTGCCTGTGCTGCCAGTGCTTGCTGTCTGTGCTTGCTGTGCTGCCTGAGCTGCCTGTGCTTGCTGTGCTGCCTGAGCTGCCTGTGCTTGCTGCCTGTGCTTGCTGTGCTGCCTGTGCTTGCTGTGCTGCTTGTGCTTGCTGCCTGTGCTGCCTGTGCTCGCTGTGCTGCTTGTGCTTGCTGCCTGTGCTGCCTGTGCTCGCTGTGCTGCTTGTGCTTGCTGCCTGTGCTTGCTGTGCTGTCTGTGCTTGCTGCGCTGCGTGTGCTTGCTGTGCTGCCTGTGCTTGCTGCCTGTGCTTGCTGTGCCGCCTGTGCTTGTTGTGCTGCCTGTGCTTGCTGTGCTGCCTGTGCTTGCTGCATGTGCATTCTGTGCTGCCTGTGCTTGCTGCCTGTGCTTGCTGTGCTGCCTGTGCTTGCTGTGCTGCCTGTGCTTGCTGAGCTGAGTGTGTTTGCTGCCTGTGCTGCTTGTGCTTGCTGTGCTGCCTGTGCTTGCTGCCTGTGCTTGCTGTGCTGTCTGAGCTGCCTGTGCTTGCTGCCTGTGCTTGCTGTGCTGCCAGTGCTTGCTGCCTGTGCTTGCTGTGCTGCCTGTGCTTGCTGCCTCTGCTTGCTGTGCTGCCTGTGCTTGCTGCCTGTGCTTGCTGTGCTGCCTGTGCTTGCTGCCTGTGCTTGCTGTGCTGCCTGTGCTTGCTGCCTGTACTTGCTCTGCTGCCTGTGCTTGCTGCCTGTACTTGCTCTGCTGCCTGTGCTTGCTGCCTGTGCTTGCTGTGCTGCCTGTGCTGTGCTGCCTGTGCTTGCTGAGCTGAGTGTGTTTGCTGCCTGTGCTGCTTGTGCTTGCTGTGCTGCCTGTGCTTGCTGCCTGCGCTTGCTGTGCTGTCTGAGCTGCCTGTGCTTGCTGCCTGTGCTTGCTGTGCTGCCTGTGCTTGCTGTCTGTGCTTGCTGTGCTGCCTGTGCTGTCTGTGCTGCCTGTGCTTGCTGCCTGTGCTTGCTGTGCTGCCTGTGCTTGCTGCCTGTGCTTGGTGCCTGTGCTTGCTGCCTGTGCTTGCTGCCTGTGCTTGCTGCCTGTGGTGCCTGTGCTGCCTGTGCCTGCTGCCTGTGCTTGCTGCCTGTGCTTGTTGCCTGTGGTGCCTGTGCTGCCTGTGCTTGCTGCCTGTGCTTGCTGCCTGTGTTTGCTGCCTGTGCTGCCTGTGCTGCCTGTGCTTGCTGCCTGTGCGTGATATCTGTGCTTACTGTCTGTGCTTGCTGCCTGTGCGTGCTGCCTGTATATTGCTGCATGTGTTTGCTGCCTGTGCTTGCTGCGTGTGCTGCCTGTGCTTGCTGCCTGTGCTGCCTGTGCTGCCTGTGCTTGCAATCTGTGCTTGTTGCCTGTGCTGCCTGTGCTTACTGCCTGTGCTTGCTGCCTGTGCTTGCTGCCTGTGCTGCCTGTGCTTGCTGCCTGTGCTTGCTGTCTGTGCTTGCTGCCTGTGCTTGCTGTGCTGCCTGTGCTTGCTGCCTGCGCTTGCTGTGCTGCCTGTGCTTGCTGTGCTGCCTGTGCTTGCTGCCCGTGCTTGCTGTGCTGCCGGTGCTTGCTGTGCTGCCTGTTCTTGCTGTGCTGCCTGTGCTTGCTGCGCTGCCTGTGCTTGCTGCCTGTGCTTGCTGTGCTGCCTGTGCTTGCTGCCTGTGCTTGCTGTGCTGAGTCTGTTTGCTGCCTGTGCTTGCTGCCTGTGCTTGCTGTGCTGCCTGTGCTTGCTGCCTGTGCTTGCTGTGCTGCCTGTGCTTGCTGCCCGTGCTTGCTGTGCTGCCGGTGCTTGCTGTGCTGCCTGTTCTTGCTGTGCTGCCTGTGCTTGCTGCCTGTGTTTGCTGTGCTGCCTGTGCTTGCTGCCTGTGCTTGCTGCCTGTGCTTGCTGTGCTGCCTGTGCTTGCTGCCTGTGCTTGCTGCCTGTGCTTGCTGCCTGTGCTTTCTGTGCTGCCTGTGCCTGCTGCCTGTGCTTGCTGCCTGTGCTGCTGTGCGACCTGTACTTGCTGTGCTGCCTGTGCTTGCTGCCTGTGCTTGCTGTGCTGCCTGTGCTGCCTGTGCTTGCTGCCTGTGCTTGCTGCCTATGCTTGCTGTGCTGCCTGTGCTTGCAGCATGTGCTTGCTGTGCTGCCTGTGCTTGCTGCCTGTGCTTGCTGTGCTGCCTGTGCTTGCTGCCTGTGCTTGCTGTGCTGCCTGTGTTTGCTGTGCTGCCTGTGCTTGCTGCCTGTGCTTGCTGTGCTGCCTGTGTTTGCTGCCTGTGCTTGCTGTGCTGCCTGTGCTTGCTGCCTGTGCTGCTGTGCTGCCTGTACTTGCTGTGCTGCTTGTGCTTGCTGCCTGTGCTTGCTGCCTGTGCTTGCTGTGCTGCCTGTGCTTGCAGCATGTGCTTGCTGTGCTGCCTGTGCTTGCTGCCTGTGCTTGCTGTGCTGCCTGTGCTTGCTGCCTGTGCTTGCTGTGCTGCCTGTGCTTGCTGCCTGTGCTTGCTGTGCTGCCTGTGTTTGCTGTGCTGCCTGTGCTTGCTGCCTGTGCTTGCTGTGCTGCCTGTGTTTGCTATGCTGCCTGTGCTTGCTGCCTGTGCTTGCTGTGCTGCCTGTGCTTGCTGCCTGTGCTTGCTGCGCTGCCTGTGCTTGCTGCCTTTGCTTGCTGTGCTGCCTGTCCTTGCTGCCTGTGCTTGCTGTGCTGCCTGTGCTTGCTGTGCTGCCTGAGCTGCCTGTGCTTGCTGCCTGTGCTTGCTGTCTGTGCTTGCTGTGCTGCCTGTGCTGCCTGTGCTGCCTGTGCTGCCTGTGCTTGCTGTGCTGCCTGAGCTGCCTGTGCTTGCTGCCTGTGCTTGCTGTGCTGCCTGTGCTTGCTGCCTGTGCTTGCTGCCTGTGCTTGCTGTGTTGCCTGTGCTTGCTGCCTGTGCTGCCAGTGCTTGCTGTCTGTGCTTGCTGTGCTGCCTGAGCTGCCTGTGCTTGCTGTGCTGCCTGAGCTGCCTGTGCTTGCTGCCTGTGCTTGCTGTGCTGCCTGTGCTTGCTGTGCTGCTTGTGCTTGCTGCCTGTGCTTGCTGTGCTGTCTGTGCTTGCTGCACTGCGTGTGCTTGCTGTGCTGCCTGTGCTTGCTGCCTGTGCTTGCTGTGCTGCCTGTGCTTGCTGCCTGTGCTTGCTGTGCCGCCTGTGCTTGTTGTGCTGCCTGTGCTTGCTATGCTGCCTGTGCAAGCTGCCTGTGCTTGCTGTGCTGCCTGTGCTTGCTGCATGTGCATTCTGTGCTGCCTGTGCTTGCTGTGCTGCCTGTGCTTGCTGTGCTGCCTGAGCTGCCTGTGCTTGCTGCCTGTGCTTGCTGTGCTGCCTGTGTTTGCTGTGCTGCCTGTGCTTGCTGCCTGTGCTTGCTGTCTGTGCTTGCTGTGCTGCCTGTGCTTGCTGTGCTGCCTGTGCTTGCTGCGCTGCCTGTGCTTGCTGCCTGTGCTTGCTGTGCTGCCTGTGCTTGCTGCCTGTGCTTGCTGACCTGAGTGTGTTTGCTGCCTGTGCTGTCTGTGCTTGCTGTGCTGCTTGTGCTTGCTGCCTGTGCTTGCTGTGCTGTCTGTGCTTGCTGTGCTGCCTGTGCTTGCTGCGCTGCGTGTGCTTGCTGTGCTGCCTGTGCTTGCTGCCTGTGCTTGCTGTGCTGCCTGTGCTTGCTGCCTGTGCTTGCTGTGCCGCCTGTGCTTGTTGTGCTGCCTGTGCTTGCTGTGCTTGCTATGCTGCCTGTACTTGCTGTGCTGCCTGTGCTTGCTGCCTGTGTTTGCTGTGCTGCCTGTGCTTGCTGCCTGTGTGTTCGGAGGATCGCCGGCTCGAAAACGAGCGCGGTGGATCCCGCCTTTTACAAAAGGAACGGTAGCACGGGAAGCGCGGTAAAGGAGGAGGCGAGAGAACGAAAGGAGGAGTTGCTTATATAATAAATAAATTACGTTAATATATTCTAAGGCAAAATGTACAATAAAGAAAGGACGGCACGGAACTAAAAAGCGCGTTAATGCGAAGCGAACACAAACGTAAAGCTATACTATTGACTAGAAAGTAAATTAACTACTAGCTAAGGTTAATTTACGAACTAAAAGTAATGAAACTAGAACTAAGGAAACTAAAAGCGGCGAAAGAAAAGAAAAGAAAATTAAATGCGCCACTTAGGCAAAGCAAAGGTATTAAAATAAAGCGGAATAATAAAGTATATAAAGCAAAGAATGAAGCGAATAAAGCAGAAATCAGAAAAAGCAAAGGAAAGGAAAGGCGAGCGCGCAGCACGTGTTTGTCCGACGATCCGGTCACGGTCAGCGAAAGTCTCGAGAATGTTTTTGTCACCTGTTCACGTAGGATGTCCAAAACGGAAGGAAGATCGGACCGTCGGACACCGGCGCCTTACCTCACCCGTGCTCCCCCGTCCCGCCTCGAACCGATCACCGAACTACTCGGTCCATCCGGAGTCGGCCGAGGAGCGACGGAGGGAGCCGAAGGCGAGGAAGGCGCTCGTGCTGCGCTCTCGTTACGCGGCTGTTTTAAATTCGCCGCGACATGCCGCCCGTCTCGTCACTCGACGAAATAAGGAGCCGCCCGCCGTAGCGTGCGCCGGTAGTCGCGGCGCTGCGGGCGGCCTGACGTTGTTGCACCGATTCAGTGCACCTCGGTTCCGGTTGTCGCTGCAGTGCCCTCGTGGGCAACCGGAAGCTCAGCGAGCCGGGTTACGGCGCGCTTGAAAGTTCTCGTGGCTGTGCGGATCGTGACGACGCGAACCTCGCCGTCCGGGCCCGGGTGCGTGTCGATAACCCGGGCAAGTGGCCATTTTGTGGGCGGCAGGTTCTCGTCCGTCACCAAGACGACGCTGCCGATCCCAACGGTGGAAGTGGATCTCGTCCATTTTGTGCGTGACTGGAGGAGGTGAATGTACTCCCGCGACCACCGACGCCAAAAGTGATCACGCATGTGGGTGAGCTGACGCCAACGGGAGAGGGCGCCGACAGCCTCGTCGTCGATGCCCGGTTCCGGGATGGCGGTGAGGGGCTCGCCAACGAGCAAGTGGCCGGGCGTCAAGGCGGTGAGGTCGGAGGGGTCCTCGGAGAGCGGGCACAGCGGCCGCGAATTCAGGCAGGCCTCCACCTGACACAGGAACGTCGACATCTCCTCGAAGGTAAGAGTCTGCTCCCCGATGATGCGGCGCAGGTGGAACTTCACGGATTTGACTCCCGCTTCCCACAGGCCGCCGAAGTGGGGGGCGAGCGGCGGTATAAATGCCCAGTCCGTACCGTCCTGCGCCAGGCTCGTGGAGGCCTGCCCATAAAAATCCGACGCCCGCTGGAACATCGTCCGCAGCTCGTTGTCGGCGCCCTTAAAGGTCGTGCCGTTGTCGCTCAGGAGTCGGCGACACCGGCCACGGCGTGCCACGAAGCGGCGGAATGCTGCAATAAAAGCGTTTGAGGTTAGGTCGGACACAACCTCAAGATGAACGGCTTTAGAGGCGAGACAAATAAAGAGGGCAATGTATCCCTTGTAGGACTTGTGTCCTCGCCCCTTGGAGGTCCGGAGAGCGATGGGGCCGGCGTAGTCCACCCCGGACGTCAGAAATGGCCGGGAAGGACGCACGCGGTCGGCCGGCAGTTGTCCCATGCGTGGCGCACCAGTCGCGCCTCGGAAGCGGGCACAGCGGACACAGGAGCGGACGAGGCCCTTGACGAGGGAGGTCCCGCGCGGTATCCATACCCGCTGCAGAAGGTAATTGCGGGTAGCAAGCGCACCTCCATGAAGGGTAGCAGCGTGCGCGTCTCGTGCCAGCAACAACGCTAGCGGACTGCGGCGCTCCACAATGAACGGATGTCGTGCGTTGTAGGACAGAAAGGAGTCCTGGAGTCGCCCACCAACCCGCAGCAGTCCGTCCGGGCAAAGGAATGGCGCCAGGGCGCGTATGGAGGAGCTGCGGGGAACTGTGTCGTCCTTGGCGAGCTGGGCGAGCTCCGTGCTGTAGTCCTGCGCCTGGGTTACTCTCACCCACACAAGCAGGCTGCCGTGGAGTTCCGAGGCGGAGAGCGGGCCGGTGCGGCGTTCCTTGGGGCTCCGCGTGTTATGCAGGAACCTACGGCAAAGGGTGGTTATTCTAAGCAGGCGAGACAAGGTGGAATATCTCAGCAAAAGAGAGGGTGTCACGGAAGTGGCGACGCAGGTGACTGAGCTCCTCTGTTCTTCTTGCGCCAGGCCCTTGGAGTCCACGGTCGAGCGCGGCCAAGCGGCCGGCGGCAGAGCGAGCCAGGCCGGCCCCTGCCACCAGAGTCTGCTGCTGGAAAGTTCCGCCGGAGAGATGCCCCGCGTCGCCAGGTCTGCGGGGTTGGAGGAAGTCCGGACGTGACTCCAGCGCTCGGGCGGGAGCGTCGCTTGAATTTCTGCAACGCGGTGAGCGACGAAGGGCTTCCAGCGGGAAGCGTGACCGCGGAGCCAATCCAAGACGACCGCAGAGTCCGTCCAAGCGGCGACGGCGCAAGGGTGTGGCGCAAGTCCGGCGGTGAGCGCGCTGACGAGCCTCGTCAGCAGGACGGCGCCATTCAGCTCCAGGCGGGGCACGCTGATCGTCTTGACCGGCGCCACCTTGGACTTCGCGACGATCAGCTGCACCTGGGCGTGGCCGGAGTCTGTGGGCACGCGAAGGTAAATGGCGCAAGCATACGCGCGCTCCGACGCGTCGCAGAATGCGTGCAGCTCCCAGGTCGTCAAGGTGGGGATCGTGCCGATCCACCGCGGCACTGAGATCCGCTCGAGCTGAGAGAGGGCGTCGCGGAAATCATTCCACTCCTGCTGCAGGTGTTCCGGAACCGGGGCGTCCCAATCCGCGCCGACGAGCCAGAGGTCCTGAAGCATCGTCTTCGCCCGCACCAGCACCGGCGCCATCCATCCGAGGGGGTCGAAAAGGTGCGCGACCTCGGAGAGGATGCTGCGCTTAGAAACGGGTGCTTCGGTAGGAGGCGGCAGCGCCACCCGTACGGAGAACGCATCGGTTTTCGGGCTCCACAGCATGCCCAAGGTAGAGACAGAGCCCTCGGGCTCAAAGCTCTTGTCGGGAAGCAGGTCGCCGGGACAAATGCGGCTGTCGTTGGAGGCCCATTTCCCCAACTCGAACCCTCCTGCTTTCAGCATGGACACCAGCTGCCGGCGTACCTCCAGGGCCTCCTCCAAAGTGTCGGCGCCGGTCAGGATGTCGTCGACGTAGGCGTTGTCCACGAGGGCCTGAGCGCCGAGCGGGAAGCGAGGTCGCTCGTCGGCGGCGAGCTGCAACAAAGTGCGGATGGCAAGAAAAGGAGCGGGCGCCGTCCCGTACGTGACCGTAGTGAGGCGGAAGTCCTCCACGGGTTGAGTCGGGTCCGCCCGCCATACGATCCGCTGGTAGTCGGCATCGTCCGGGTGTATGCGGATCTGCCGGAACATTTTGACGATGTCCGCCGTGAACCCAAGACGGTAGAAACGCCAGCGGGTCAACGTCAGCCACAGCTCAGTCTGCAGCTTCGGTCCCGGCAACAGCAGGTCATTGAGGGAGGCACCGGAGGAAGAACGCGCGGAGGCGTTGAAGACGACCCTGATCTTGCCCTCCGGGTCGGATGCCTTAGTGACCTGGTGGTGCGGCAAGTAGAAGTGTCGTCGACACTCCTCCGTCGGCGGGATGCGCTCCATGTGCCCCAGGTCGAGGTACGCTTGCATGAAGTCGGTGTACTTTGACTTCATAGAAGGCGAGCGTGCCTGGCGGCGCTCGCTGGACAGGAGCACCCGAATGGCGGCCGGACGGGAGGCGCCCAGCGAGGTGCCGGGGGCAGTCCTCCATGGAAGGCGTACCTGGAAGCGACCGGAATGGTCGCGTAGGTGAGTCTCGGCGTATAAAGCCTCGCAACTCTGGTCGTCGGCGGAAGGCAGGCGCTGACTCGGTACTTCCTCGCATTCCCAGAAACGGCGCAGCGCCTCGGAGATGAGTTCCTCCCGGCGGCAATGTAGCGAGGAGACGCTCTGTGTCAGCGGAGACGGGGCAGGAGTGGACGTCACCGGTCCCAGGAGCACCCACCCGAACGCCGTGTTCTGCACCGACGGCGTGCCCGGAGGTCCGCGGCGGAACTCACGCCTCAGGAGCAGCGGGTAGACGTCGGCACCCAGGAACAAGTCGACCTGGGAGGGTTGTGCGAACTGGGGATCCGCCAGCTCCAGCCCCCGTAGGTGACGCCAGTCGATGTCCGGAACTCGGCTCGACGGAGTAGACGTGAGTGTCGGGAGAACCAGGGCCTGCATGGAAATCGACGGTCCCCGATCGGTGCGTGACCGCACGCTCAGGGCGACTTCCCCGGTGGCAGTTCCCGAGCGGGCGCCTTGAAGTCCGGAGACGGCGACCTTGACGGTCGACCGTGGAAGGCGGAGGGCCTGGGCGACCCGCTCCGTTATGAAAGACGCCTCCGAACCAGGATCCAATAGGGCGCGCACAACGCGGGCCTCGCCGTTGGGCGCGACGGCCCGAACGAGGGCGGTGGCCAGTAGAACAGTTCGGTTGGCAAGGGCGGCGTGAGAGGCGACAACCGCCGTCGCTCCGGGCTCCTGGGTGTCCGAGCGGGGTTGCGCCGCCGTGTCGTCGTTGCGCCGGACGAAGTGGAGCAGGGTGTGGTGGTCCTCTTGGCAATGGAGGCACCTCCTCTCCGACGGGCAGCTCGCCCGCACGTGACCGCCTCGGAGGCAATTGAGGCAGACACCAAGACGACGCGCCTCCTCCTGCCTCTTCCCGGTGGTCAGTCGCTTAAAGCGGGCGCAATAGCTGAGGGGGTGACCTGCGGAACACAATGGGCACGAGTGCCCTGGGCGAGTTTCCGGGCGTGCCGTCGCATTGTGGGAAGCAGCGGCGACCTTCCTCGGGCCGACGGTGGAGGCGCCGATAGCAGGCGGCTTCGTCGACCGGCTGACCGGGGGTGGCGCGGCGTCCGGCTGGCGCGCGGCCTCGAGCGCCTGAATGCGCATCTCCAGGCAGTCGGTGAGCTGCGCAAAAGTGGAGAAGTCCCGGCTGTCCGCGATGGACGATTCCCAGACGAGACGAGTCGAGTGATGCAGCTTCTGGACGACAATGTGGACGAGCCAGTCGTCCCAGTGCTTCACGGGGCGTCCGAGCGCCTCGAAAGCGCGCCGCGACCGGTGAGCCACGGCCACAAGTCGCTTGAGTTCCGCGGGCGTCTCGCGCGCACACGGCGCGCACGCCAGGAAATCCTGCATGTGGCGGCATAACGTGACCCGTTTATTGTCGTACCTTCGCATGAGGTCCGCCCAAGCACCGGCGAAGGAAGCGTCCACGATGGGGATCCCGCGGATGAGGTCGGCCGCCTCTCCAGCAAGGCTCGCCTTCAAATGCTGGAGCTTCTGGGCGTTCGGAATGCCGGCGACGTCAACGACCAGAGAGCGGAAGAGGTCGCGATAACTCTCCCATTCGAGCTGGTCGCCGGAGAACGTAGGCAGGTCGATCCGGGGCAGTTGAATCTGCCGCGCTAAAGCGCCCGCCTCACCGGACGGCGCGGCCGAGATCGTCGTCGTATCCGCGACTTTCTTGGCGCCTCGAAGCTCGGCGTTAAATTTTGCCAAGCAGTCGAGACAGTCCTCCTCGGTTTGGTCGAACAAGTCCTGTGACATATAATCGGAGTCGACGGACTCCGGGAGCGCGGCAATCACCATGTGACGAGCAAGAAAGGCCTCCCAATATTGTTCCAGGCGTTCTTTTCTCGTTTCGAGCACATCCACCGTAAGTTTGTCCCGTCCTAACTTTAAAGCGTTTTTCCACGCACGTGAAATTAAGCCCGCCGTAACGGTCTGCTCCTGTATAAGTCCTTCCATTTCGCAGGAAAAGGGAGCGCGCACCACTGGAGCACTTCACGTACGGCACGAACACTTCCGAACACGTGGCGGAAACTCCCGAGCTCACACGGTGGACGGTCGAGTGCGAACACGTGCTCGACGGACACGCTTGAGCGCTTCCCGAAAGGAAAAGGAAAAAGAAAAGTATCCGGCTCGAAGGACCAAAATGTTCGGAGGATCGCCGGCTCGAAAACGAGCGCGGTGGATCCCGCCTTTTACAAAAGGAACGGTAGCACGGGAAGCGCGGTAAAGGAGGAGGCGAGAGAACGAAAGGAGGAGTTGCTTATATAATAAATAAATTACGTTAATATATTCTAAGGCAAAATGTACAATAAAGAAAGGACGGCACGGAACTAAAAAGCGCGTTAATGCGAAGCGAACACAAACGTAAAGCTATACTATTGACTAGAAAGTAAATTAACTACTAGCTAAGGTTAATTTACGAACTAAAAGTAATGAAACTAGAACTAAGGAAACTAAAAGCGGCGAAAGAAAAGAAAAGAAAATTAAATGCGCCACTTAGGCAAAGCAAAGGTATTAAAATAAAGCGGAATAATAAAGTATATAAAGCAAAGAATGAAGCGAATAAAGCAGAAATCAGAAAAAGCAAAGGAAAGGAAAGGCGAGCGCGCAGCACGTGTTTGTCCGACGATCCGGTCACGGTCAGCGAAAGTCTCGAGAATGTTTTTGTCACCTGTTCACGTAGGATGTCCAAAACGGAAGGAAGATCGGACCGTCGGACACCGGCGCCTTACCTCACCCGTGCTCCCCCGTCCCGCCTCGAACCGATCACCGAACTACTCGGTCCATCCGGAGTCGGCCGAGGAGCGACGGAGGGAGCCGAAGGCGAGGAAGGCGCTCGTGCTGCGCTCTCGTTACGCGGCTGTTTTAAATTCGCCGCGACACTGTGCTTGCTGCCTATGCTTGCTGTGCTGCCTGTGCTTGCAGCATGTGCTTGCTGTGCTGCCTGTTCTTGCTGTGCTGCCTGTGCTTGCTGCGCTGCCTGTGCTTGCTGCCTGTGCTTGCTGTGCTGCCTGTGCTTGCTGCCTGTGCTGCTGTGCTGCCTGTACTTGCTGTGCTGCCTGTGCTTGCTGCCTGTGCTTGCTGCCTGTGCTTGCCCTGCTGCCTGTGCTTGCTGCCTGTGCTTGCTGTGCTGCCTGTGCTTGCTGCCCGTGCTTGCTGTGCTGCCGGTGCTTGCTGTGCTGCCTGTGCTTGCTGCCTGTGCTTGCTGTGCTGCCTGAGCTGCCTGTGCTTGCTGTGCTGCCTGTGCTTGCTATGCTGCCTGTGCAAGCTGCCTGTGCTTGCTGTGCTGCCTGTGCTGCCTGTGCTGCCTGTGCTTGCTGCCTGTGCTTGCTGCCTGTGCTTGCTGTGCTGCCTGTTCTTGCTGTGCTGCCTGTGCTTGCTGCGCTGCCTGTGCTTGCTGCCTGTGCTTGCTGTGCTGCCTGTGCTTGCTGCCTGTGCTGCTGTGCTGCCTGTACTTGCTGTGCTGCCTGTGCTTGCTGCCTGTGCTTGCTGTGCTGTCTGTGCTTGCTGCCTGTGCTGCTGTGCTGCCTGTACTTGCTGTGCTGCCTGTGCTTGCTGTGCTGTCTGTGCTTGCTGTGCTGCCTGTGCTTGCTGCCTGTGCTTGCTGCCTGTGCTTGCTGTGCTGCCTGTGCTTGCTGCCTGTGCTTGCTGCCTGTGCTTGCTGTGCTGCCTGTGCTTGCTGCCTGTGCTGCTGTGCTGCCTGTACTTGCTGTGCTGCCTGTGCTTGCTGCCTATGTTTGCTGTGCTGCCTGTGCTTGCTGCCTGTGCTTGCCCTGCTGCCTGTGCTTGCTGCCTGTGCTTGCTACCTGTGCTTGCTCTGCTGCCTGTGCTTGCTGCCTGTGCTTGCTGCCTGTGCTTGCTGTGCTGCCTGTGCTTGCTGCCTGTGCTGCTGTGCTGCCTGTACTTGCTGTGCTGCCTGTGCTTGCTGTGCTGCCTGTGCTTGCTGCCTGTGCTTGCTGTGCTGCCTGTGCTTGCTGTTTGTGCTTGCTGTGCTGCCTGTGCTGTCTGTGCTGCCTGTGCTTGCTGCCTGTGCTTGCTGTCTGTGCTTGCTGTGCTGCCTGTGCTTGCTGTGCTGCCTGTGCTTGCTGCCTGTGTTTGCTGTGCTGCCTGTGCTTGCTGCCTGTGCTTGCTCTGCTGCCTGTGCTTGCTGCCTGTGCTTGCTGTGCTGCCTGTGCTGTGCTGCCTGTGCTTGCTGAGCTGAGTGTGTTTGCTGCCTGTGCTGCTTGTGCTTGCTGTGCTGCCTGTCCTTGCTGCCTGTGCTTGCTGTGCTGCCTGTGCGTGCGGCCTGTGCTGCCTGTGCTTGCTGTGCTGCCTGTGCTTGCTGCCTGTGCTTGCTGTGCTGTCTGAGCTGCCTGTGCTTGCTGCCTGTGCTTGCTGTGCTGCCTGTGCTTGCTGTCTGTGCTTGCTGTGCTGCCTGTGCTGTCTGTGCTGCCTGTGCTTGCTGCCTGTGCTTGCTGTCTGTGCTTGCTGTGCTGCCTGTGCTTGCTGCGCTGCCTGTGCTTGCTGCCTGTGCTTGCTGTGCTGCCTGTGCTTGCTGCCTGTGCTTGCTGAGCTGAGTGTGTTTGCTGCCTGTGCTGTCTGTGCTTGCTGTGCTGCTTGTGCTTGCTGCCTGTGCTTGCTGTGCTGTCTGTGCTTGCTGTGCTGCCTGTGCTTGCTGTGCTGCCTGTGCTTGCTGCGCTGCGTGTGCTTGCTGTGCTGCCTGTGCTTGCTGCCTGTGCTTGCTGTGCTGCCTGTGCTTGCTGCCTGTGCTTGCTGTGCCGCCTGTGCTTGTTGTGCTGCCTGTGCTTGCTGTGCTTGCTATGCTGCCTGTACTTGCTGTGCTGCCTGTGCTTGCTGCCTGTGTTTGCTGTGCTGCCTGTGCTTGCTGCCTGTGCTTGCTGCCTATGCTTGCTGTGCTGCCTGTGCTTGCAGCATGTGCTTGCTGTGCTGCCTGTGCTTGCTGCCTGTGCTTGCTGTGCTGCCTGTGCTTGCTGCCTGTGCTTGCTGTGCTGCCTGTGCTTGCTGCCTGTACTTGCTGCCTGTGCTTGCTGTGCTGCCTGTGCTTGCTGCCTGTGCTGCTGTGCTGCCTGTGCTTGCTGCCCGTGCTTGCTGTCTGTGCTTGCTGCCTGTGCTTGCTGCCTGTGCTTGCTGCCTGTGTTTGCTGCCTGTGCTGCCTGTGCTTGCTGCCTGTGCTTGATATCTGTGCTTACTGCCTGTGCTTGCTGCCTGTGCTTGCTGTGCTGCCTGTGCTTGCTGCCCGTGCTTGCTGTGCTGCCTGTTCTTGCTGTGCTGCCTGTGCTTGCTGCGCTGCCTGTGCTTGCTGCCTGTGCTTGCTGTGCTGCCTGTGCTTGCTGCCTGTGCTTGCTGTGCTGAGTATGTTTGCTGCCTGTGCTTGCTGCCTGTGCTTGCTGTGCTGCCTGTCCCTGCTGCCTGTGCTTGCTGTGCTGCCTGTCCCTGCTGCCTGTGCTTGCTGTGCTGCCTGTGCTTGCTGCCTGTGTTTGCTGTGCTGCCTGTGCTTGCTGCCTGTGCTTGCTGCCTGTGCTTGCTGTGCTGCCTGTGCTTGCTGCCTGTGCTTGCTGTGCTGCCTGTGCTTGCTGCCTGTGCTTGCTGCCTGTGCTTTCTGTGCTGCCTGTGCCTGCTGCCTGTGCTTGCTGCCTGTGCTGCTGTGCGACCTGTACTTGCTGTGCTGCCTGTGCTTGCTGCATGTGTTTGCTGCCTGTGCTTGCTGCCTGTGCTTGCTGTGCTGCCTGTGCTGCCTGTGCTTGCTGCCGGTGCTTGCTGCCTATGCTTGCTGTGCTGCCAGTGCTTGCAGCATGTGCTTGCTGTGCTGCCTGTGCTTGCTGTGCTGCCTGTGCTTGCTGCCTGTGCTTGCTGTGCTGCCTGTGTTTGCTGTGCTGCCTGTGCTTGCTGCCTGTGCTTGCTGTGCTGCCTGTGTTTGCTGCCTGTGCTTGCTGTGCTGCCTGTCCCTGCTTGCTGTGCTGCCTGTCCCTGCTGCCTGTGCTTGCTGTGCTGCCTGTGCTTGCTGCCTGTGCTTGCTGTGCCGCCTGTGCTTGTTGTGCTGCCTGTGCTTGCTGTGCTTGCTATGCTGCCTGTACTTGCTGTGCTGCCTGTGCTTGCTGCCTGTGTTTGCTGTGCTGCCTGTGCTTGCTGCCTGTGCTTGCTGCCTATGCTTGCTGTGCTGCCTGTGCTTGCAGCATGTGCTTGCTGTGCTGCCTGTGCTTGCTGCCTGTGCTTGCTGTGCTGCCTGTGCTTGCTGCCTGTGCTTGCTGTGCTGCCTGTGCTTGCTGCCTGTGCTTGCTGTGCTGCCTGTGTTTGCTGTGCTGCCTGTGCTTGCTGCCTGTGCTTGCTGTGCTGCCTGTGTTTGCTGCCTGTGCTTGCTGCCTGTGCTTGCTGCCTGTGCTTGCTGTGCTGCCTGTGGTTGCTGCCTGTGCTTGCTGTGCTGCCTGTGCTTGCTGCCTGTGCTGCTGTGCTGCCTGTACTTGCTGTGCTGCCTGTGCTTGCTGTGCTGTCTGTGCTTGCTGTGCTGCCTGTGCTTGCTGCCTGTGCTTGCTGCCTGTGCTTGCTGCCTGTGCTTGCTGTGCTGCCTGTGCTTGCTGCCTGTGCTTGCTGCCTGTGCTTGCTGTGCTGCCTGTGCTTGCTGCCTGTGCTGCTGTGCTGCCTGTGCTTGCTGCCCGTGCTTGCTGTCTGTGCTTGCTGCCTGTGCTTGCTGCCTGTGCTTGCTGCCTGTGTTTGCTGCCTGTGCTGCCTGTGCTGCCTGTGCTTGATATCTGTGCTTACTGCCTGTGCTTGCTGCCTGTGCTTGCTGTGCTGCCTGTGCTTGCTGCCCGTGCTTGCTGTGCTGCCTGTTCTTGCTGTGCTGCCTGTGCTTGCTGCGCTGCCTGTGCTTGCTGCCTGTGCTTGCTGTGCTGCCTGTGCTTGCTGCCTGTGCTTGCTGTGCTGAGTATGTTTGCTGCCTGTGCTTGCTGCCTGTGCTTGCTGTGCTGCCTGTCCCTGCTGCCTGTGCTTGCTGTGCTGCCTGTCCCTGCTGCCTGTGCTTGCTGTGCTGCCTGTGCTTGCTGCCTGTGTTTGCTGTGCTGCCTGTGCTTGCTGCCTGTGCTTGCTGCCTGTGCTTGCTGTGCTGCCTGTGCTTGCTGCCTGTGCTTGCTGTGCTGCCTGTGCTTGCTGCCTGTGCTTGCTGCCTGTGTTTGCTGTGCTGCCTGTGCTTGCTGCCTGTGCTTGCTGTGCTGCCTGTGCTTGCTGCCTGTGCTGCTGTGCTGCCTGTACTTGCTGTGCTGCCTGTGCTTGCTGTGCTGTCTGTGCTTGCTGTGCTGCCTGTGCTTGCTGCCTGTGCTTGCTGCCTGTGCTTGCTGTGCTGCCTGTGCTTGCTGCCTGTGCTTGCTGCCTGTGCTTGCTGTGCTGCCTGTCCCTGCTGCCTGTGCTTGCTGTGCTGCCTGTCCCTGCTGCCTGTGCTTGCTGTGCTGCCTGTGCTTGCTGCCTGTGTTTGCTGTGCTGCCTGTGCTTGCTGCCTGTGCTTGCTGCCTGTGCTTGCTGTGCTGCCTGTGCTTGCTGCCTGTGCTTGCTGTGCTGCCTGTGCTTGCTGCCTGTGCTTGCTGCCTGTGTTTGCTGTGCTGCCTGTGCTTGCTGCCTGTGCTTGCTGTGCTGCCTGTGCTTGCTGCCTGTGCTGCTGTGCTGCCTGTACTTGCTGTGCTGCCTGTGCTTGCTGTGCTGTCTGTGCTTGCTGTGCTGCCTGTGCTTGCTGCCTGTGCTTGCTGCCTGTGCTTGCTGTGCTGCCTGTGCTTGCTGCCTGTGCTTGCTGCCTGTGCTTGCTGTGCTGCCTGTGCTTGCTGCCTGTGCTGCTGTGCTGCCTGTGCTTGCTGCCCGTGCTTGCTGTCTGTGCTTGCTGCCTGTGCTTGCTGCCTGTGCTTGCTGCCTGTGTTTGCTGCCTGTGCTGCCTGTGCTGCCTGTGCTTGCTGCCTGTGCTTGATATCTGTGCTTACTGCCTGTGCTTGCTGCATGTGCTTGCTGTGCTGCCTGTGCTTGCTGCCCGTGCTTGCTGTGCTGCCTGTTCTTGCTGTGCTGCCTGTGCTTGCTGCGCTGCCTGTGCTTGCTGCCTGTGCTTGCTGTGCTGCCTGTGCTTGCTGCCTGTGCTTGCTGTGCTGAGTATGTTTGCTGCCTGTGCTTGCTGCCTGTGCTTGCTGTGCTGCCTGTCCCTGCTGCCTGTGCTTGCTGTGCTGCCTGTCCCTGCTGCCTGTGCTTGCTGTGCTGCCTGTGCTTGCTGCCTGTGCTTGCTGTGCTGCCTGTGCTTGCTGCCTGTGCTTGCTGTGCTGCCTGTGCTTGCTGCCTGTGCTTGCTGTGCTGCCTGTGTTTGCTGTGCTGCCTGTGCTTGCTGCCTGTGCTTGCTGTGCTGCCTGTGTTTGCTGCCTGTGCTTGCTGCCTGTGCTTGCTGCCTGTGCTTGCTGTGCTGCCTGTGGTTGCTGCCTGTGCTTGCTGTGCTGCCTGTGCTTGCTGCCTGTGCTGCTGTGCTGCCTGTACTTGCTGTGCTGCCTGTGCTTGCTGTGCTGTCTGTGCTTGCTGTGCTGCCTGTGCTTGCTGCCTGTGCTTGCTGCCTGTGCTTGCTGCCTGTGCTTGCTGTGCTGCCTGTGCTTGCTGCCTGTGCTTGCTGCCTGTGCTTGCTGTGCTGCCTGTGCTTGCTGCCTGTGCTGCTGTGCTGCCTGTGCTTGCTGCCCGTGCTTGCTGTCTGTGCTTGCTGCCTGTGCTTGCTGCCTGTGCTTGCTGCCTGTGTTTGCTGCCTGTGCTGCCTGTGCTGCCTGTGCTTGATATCTGTGCTTACTGCCTGTGCTTGCTGCCTGTGCTTGCTGTGCTGCCTGTGCTTGCTGCCCGTGCTTGCTGTGCTGCCTGTTCTTGCTGTGCTGCCTGTGCTTGCTGCGCTGCCTGTGCTTGCTGCCTGTGCTTGCTGTGCTGCCTGTGCTTGCTGCCTGTGCTTGCTGTGCTGAGTATGTTTGCTGCCTGTGCTTGCTGCCTGTGCTTGCTGTGCTGCCTGTCCCTGCTGCCTGTGCTTGCTGTGCTGCCTGTCCCTGCTGCCTGTGCTTGCTGTGCTGCCTGTGCTTGCTGCCTGTGTTTGCTGTGCTGCCTGTGCTTGCTGCCTGTGCTTGCTGTGCTGCCTGTGCTTGCTGCCTGTGCTTGCTGCCTGTGTTTGCTGTGCTGCCTGTGCTTGCTGCCTGTGCTTGCTGTGCTGCCTGTGCTTGCTGCCTGTGCTGCTGTGCTGCCTGTACTTGCTGTGCTGCCTGTGCTTGCTGTGCTGTCTGTGCTTGCTGTGCTGCCTGTGCTTGCTGCCTGTGCTTGCTGCCTGTGCTTGCTGTGCTGCCTGTGCTTGCTGCCTGTGCTTGCTGCCTGTGCTTGCTGTGCTGCCTGTCCCTGCTGCCTGTGCTTGCTGTGCTGCCTGTCCCTGCTGCCTGTGCTTGCTGTGCTGCCTGTGCTTGCTGCCTGTGTTTGCTGTGCTGCCTGTGCTTGCTGCCTGTGCTTGCTGCCTGTGCTTGCTGTGCTGCCTGTGCTTGCTGCCTGTGCTTGCTGTGCTGCCTGTGCTTGCTGCCTGTGCTTGCTGCCTGTGTTTGCTGTGCTGCCTGTGCTTGCTGCCTGTGCTTGCTGTGCTGCCTGTGCTTGCTGCCTGTGCTGCTGTGCTGCCTGTACTTGCTGTGCTGCCTGTGCTTGCTGTGCTGTCTGTGCTTGCTGTGCTGCCTGTGCTTGCTGCCTGTGCTTGCTGCCTGTGCTTGCTGTGCTGCCTGTGCTTGCTGCCTGTGCTTGCTGCCTGTGCTTGCTGTGCTGCCTGTGCTTGCTGCCTGTGCTGCTGTGCTGCCTGTGCTTGCTGCCCGTGCTTGCTGTCTGTGCTTGCTGCCTGTGCTTGCTGCCTGTGCTTGCTGCCTGTGTTTGCTGCCTGTGCTGCCTGTGCTGCCTGTGCTTGCTGCCTGTGCTTGATATCTGTGCTTACTGCCTGTGCTTGCTGCCTGTGCTTGCTGTGCTGCCTGTGCTTGCTGCCCGTGCTTGCTGTGCTGCCTGTTCTTGCTGTGCTGCCTGTGCTTGCTGCGCTGCCTGTGCTTGCTGCCTGTGCTTGCTGTGCTGCCTGTGCTTGCTGCCTGTGCTTGCTGTGCTGAGTATGTTTGCTGCCTGTGCTTGCTGCCTGTGCTTGCTGTGCTGCCTGTCCCTGCTGCCTGTGCTTGCTGTGCTGCCTGTCCCTGCTGCCTGTGCTTGCTGTGCTGCCTGTGCTTGCTGCCTGTGTTTGCTGTGCTGCCTGTGCTTGCTGCCTGTGCTTGCTGCCTGTGCTTGCTGTGCTGCCTGTGCTTGCTGCCTGTGCTTGCTGTGCTGCCTGTGCTTGCTGCCTGTGCTTGCTGCCTGTGTTTGCTGTGCTGCCTGTGCTTGCTGCCTGTGCTTGCTGTGCTGCCTGTGCTTGCTGCCTTTGCTTGCAGTGCTGCCTGTGCTTGCTGTGCTGCCTGTGCTTGCTGCCTGTGCTTGCTGCCTGTGCTTGCTGCCTGTGCTTTCTGTGCTGCCTGTGCCTGCTGCCTGTGCTTGCTGCCTGTGCTGCTGTGCTGCCTGTGCTTGCTATGCTGCCTGTGCAAGCTGCCTGTGCTTGCTGTGCTTGCTGTGCTGCCTGTGCTGCCTGTGCTTGCTGCCTGTGCTTGCTGCCTGTGCTTGCTGCCTGTGCTTGCTGCCTGTGCTTGCTGTGCTGCCTGTGCTTGCTGCCTGTGCTTGCTGCCTGCGCTTGCTGTGCTGCCTGTGCTTGCTGCCTGTGCTGCTGTGCTGCCTGTGCTTGCTGTGCTGTCTGTGCTTGCTGTGCTGCCTGTGCTTGCTGCCTGTGCTTGCTGCCTGTGCTTGCTGTGCTGCCTGTGCTTGCTGCCTGTGCTGCTGTGCTGCCTGTGCTTGCTGCCCGTGCTTGCTGTCTGTGCTTGCTGCCTGTGCTTGCTGCCTGTGCTTGCTGCCTGTGTTTGCTGCCTGTGCTGCCTGTGCTGCCTGTGCTTGCTGCCTGTGCTTGATATCTGTGCTTACTGCCTGTGCTTGCTGCCTGTGCTTGCTGTGCTGCCTGTGCTTGCTGCCCGTGCTTGCTGTGCTGCCTGTTCTTGCTGTGCTGCCTGTGCTTGCTGCGCTGCCTGTGCTTGCTGCCTGTGCTTGCTGTGCTGCCTGTGCTTGCTGCCTGTGCTTGCTGTGCTGAGTATGTTTGCTGCCTGTGCTTGCTGCCTGTGCTTGCTGTGCTGCCTGTCCCTGCTGCCTGTGCTTGCTGTGCTGCCTGTCCCTGCTGCCTGTGCTTGCTGTGCTGCCTGTGCTTGCTGCCTGTGTTTGCTGTGCTGCCTGTGCTTGCTGCCTGTGCTTGCTGCCTGTGCTTGCTGTGCTGCCTGTGCTTGCTGCCTGTGCTTGCTGTGCTGCCTGTGCTTGCTGCCTGTGCTTGCTGCCTGTGCTTTCTGTGCTGCCTGTGCCTGCTGCCTGTGCTTGCTGCCTGTGCTGCTGTGCGACCTGTACTTGCTGTGCTGCCTGTGCTTGCTGCATGTGTTTGCTGCCTGTGCTTGCTGCCTGTGCTTGCTGTGCTGCCTGTGCTGCCTGTGCTTGCTGCCGGTGCTTGCTGCCTATGCTTGCTGTGCTGCCAGTGCTTGCAGCATGTGCTTGCTGTGCTGCCTGTGCTTGCTGTGCTGCCTGTGCTTGCTGCCTGTGCTTGCTGTGCTGCCTGTGTTTGCTGTGCTGCCTGTGCTTGCTGCCTGTGCTTGCTGTGCTGCCTGTGTTTGCTGCCTGTGCTTGCTGTGCTGCCTGTCCCTGCTGCCTGTGCTTGCTGTGCTGCCTGTGCTTGCTGCCTGTGCTGCCAGTGCTTGCTGTCTGTGCTTGCTGTGCTGCCTGAGCTGCCTGTGCTTGCTGTGCTGCCTGAGCTGCCTGTGCTTGCTGCCTGTGCTTGCTGTGCTGCCTGTGCTTGCTGTGCTGCTTGTGCTTGCTGCCTGTGCTGCCTGTGCTCGCTGTGCTGCTTGTGCTTGCTGCCTGTGCTGCCTGTGCTCGCTGTGCTGCTTGTCCTTGCTGTGCTGTCTGTGCTTGCTGCGCTGCGTGTGCTTGCTGTGCTGCCTGTGCTTGCTGTGCCGCCTGTGCTTGTTGTGCTGCCTGTGCTTGCTGTGCTGCCTGTGCTTGCTGCCTTTGCTTGCTGTGCTGCCTGTGCTTGCTGTTTGTGCTTGCTGTGCTGCCAGTGCTTGCTGCCTGTGCTTGCTGTGCTGCCTGTGCTTGCTGCCTGTGCTTGCTATGCTGCCTGTGCAAGCTGCCTGTGCTTGCTGTGCT
Organism: Priocnemis perturbator; assembly: GCA_963942575.1. Taxonomy (NCBI): domain Eukaryota; kingdom Metazoa; phylum Arthropoda; class Insecta; order Hymenoptera; family Pompilidae; genus Priocnemis; species Priocnemis perturbator. Next base: position 135,263 of record CAWWDK010000440.1, read on the forward strand.
GCCTGTGCTGCCTGTGCTTGCTGCCTGTGCTTGCTGTGCTGCCTGTGCTTGCTGCCTCTGCTTGCTGTGCTGCCTGTGCTTGCTGCCTGTGCTTGCTGTGCTGCCTGTGCTTGCTGCCTGTGCTTGCTGTGCTGCCTGTGCTTGCTGCCTGTGTTTGCTGTGCTGCCTGTGCTTGCTGCCTGTACTTGCTCTGCTGCCTGTGCTTGCTGCCTGTGCTTGCTGTGCTGCCTGTGCTGTGCTGCCTGTGCTTGCTGAGCTGAGTGTGTTTGCTGCCTGTGCTGCTTGTGCTTGCTGTGCTGCCTGTGCTTGCTGCCTGTGCTTGCTGTGCTGTCTGAGCTGCCTGTGCTTGCTGCCTGTGCTTGCTGTGCTGCCTGTGCTTGCTGTCTGTGCTTGCTGTGCTGCCTGTGCTGTCTGTGCTGCCTGTGCTTGCTGCCTGTGCTTGCTGTGCTGCCTGTGCTTGCTGCCTGTGCTTGGTGCCTGTGCTTGCTGCCTGTGCTTGCTGCCTGTGCTTGCTGCCTGTGGTGCCTGTGCTGCCTGTGCCTGCTGCCTGTGCTTGCTGCCTGTGCTTGCTGCCTGTGGTGCCTGTGCTGCCTGTGCTTGCTGCCTGTGCTTGCTGCCTGTGTTTGCTGCCTGTGCTGCCTGTGCTGCCTGTGCTTGCTGCCTGTGCGTGATATCTGTGCTTACTGTCTGTGCTTGCTGCCTGTGCGTGCTGCCTGTATATTGCTGCATGTGTTTGCTGCCTGTGCTTGCTGCGTGTGCTGCCTGTGCTTGCTGCCTGTGCTGCCTGTGCTGCCTGTGCTTGCAATCTGTGCTTGTTGCCTGTGCTGCCTGTGCTTACTGCCTGTGCTTGCTGCCTGTGCTTGCTGCCTGTGCTGCCTGTGCTTGCTGCCTGTGCTTGCTGTCTGTGCTTGCTGCCTGTGCTTGCTGTGCTGCCTGTGCTTGCTGCCTGTGCTTGCTGTGCTGCCTGTGCTTGCTGTGCTGCCTGTGCTTGCTGCCCGTGCTTGCTGTGCTGCCGGTGCTTGCTGTGCTGCCTGTTCTTGCTGTGCTGCCTGTGCTTGCTGCGCTGCTGTGCTTGCTGCCTGTGCTTGCTGTGCTGCCTGTGCTTGCTGCCTGTGCTTGCTGTGCTGAGTCTGTTTGCTGCCTGTGCTTGCTGCCTGTGCTTGCTGTGCTGCCTGTGCTTGCTGCCTGTGCTTGCTGCCCGTGCTTGCTGTGCTGCCGGTGCTTGCTGTGCTGCCTGTTCTTGCTGTGCTGCCTGTGCTTGCTGCCTGTGTTTGCTGTGCTGCCTGTGCTTGCTGCCTGTGCTTGCTGTGCTGCCTGTGCTTGCAGCATGTGCTTGCTGCCTGTGCTTTCTGTGCTGCCTGTGCCTGCTGCCTGTGCTTGCTGCCTGTGCTTGCTGCCTGTGCTTGCTGTGCTGCCTGTGCTTGCTGCCTGTGCTTGCGGCCTGTGCTTGCTGTGTTGCCTGTGCTTGCTGCCTGTGCTGCCAGTGCTTGCTGTCTGTGCTTGCTGTGCTGCCTGAGCTGCCTGTGCTTGCTGTGCTGCCTGAGCTGCCTGTGCTTGCTGCCTGTGCTTGCTGTGCTGCCTGTGCTTGCTGTGCTGCTTGTGCTTGCTGCCTGTGCTTGCTGTGCTGTCTGTGCTTGCTGCGCTGCGTGTGCTTGCTGTGCTGCCTGTGCTTGCTGCCTGTGCTTGCTGTGCTGCCTGTGCTTGCTGCCTGTGCTTGCTGTGCCGCCTGTGCTTGTTGTGCTGCCTGTGCTTGCTATGCTGCCTGTGCAAGCTGCCTGTGCTTGCTGTGCTGCCTGTGCTTGCTGCATGTGCATTCTGTGCTGCCTGTGCTTGCTGTGCTGCCTGTGCTTGCTGTGCTGCCTGAGCTGCCTGTGCTTGCTGCCTGTGCTTGCTGTGCTGCCTGTGTTTGCTGTGCTGCCTGTGCTTGCTGCCTGTGCTTGCTCTACTGCCTGTGCTTGCTGCCTGTGCTTGCTGTGCTGCCTGTGCTGTGCTGCCTGTGCTTGCTGAGCTGAGTGTGTTTGCTGCCTGTGCTGCTTGTGCTTGCTGTGCTGCCTGTCCTTGCTGCCTGTGCTTGCTGTGCTGCCTGTGCGTGCGGCCTGTGCTGCCTGTGCTTGCTGCCTGTGCTTGCTGTGCTGTCTGAGCTGCCTGTGCTTGCTGTCTGTGCTTGCTGTGCTGCCTGTGCTTGCTGCGCTGCCTGTGCTTGCTGCCTGTGCTTGCTGCCTGTGCTTGCTGACCTGAGTGTGTTTGCTGCCTGTGCTGTCTGTGCTTGCTGTGCTGCTTGTGCTTGCTGCCTGTGCTTGCTGTGCTGTCTGTGCTTGCTGTGCTGCCTGTGCTTGCTGCGCTGCGTGTGCTTGCTGTGCTGCCTGTGCTTGCTGCCTGTGCTTGCTGTGCTGCCTGTGCTTGCTGCCTGTGCTTGCTGTGCCGCCTGTGCTTGTTGTGCTGCCTGTGCTTGCTGCCTGTGCTTGCCCTGCTGCCTGTGCTTGCTGCCTGTGCTTGCTGTGCTGCCTGTGCTTGCTGCCCGTGCTTGCTGTGCTGCCGGTGCTTGCTGTGCTGCCTGTGCTTGCTGCCTGTGCTTGCTGTGCTGCCTGAGCTGCCTGTGCTTGCTGTGCTGCCTGTGCTTGCTATGCTGCCTGTGCAAGCTGCCTGTGCTTGCTGTGCTGCCTGTGCTGCCTGTGCTTGCTGCCTGTGCTTGCTGCCTGTGCTTGCTGTGCTGCCTGTTCTTGCTGTGCTGCCTGTGCTTGCTGCGCTGCCTGTGCTTGCTGCCTGTGCTTGCTGTGCTGCCTGTGCTTGCTGCCTGTGCTGCTGTGCTGCCTGTACTTGCTGTGCTGCCTGTGCTTGCTGCCTGTGCTTGCTGCCTGTGCTTGCCCTGCTGCCTGTGCTTGCTGCCTGTGCTTGCTGTGCTGCCTGTGCTTGCTGCCCGTGCTTGCTGTGCTGCCGGTGCTTGCTGTGCTGCCTGTGCTTGCTGCCTGTGCTTGCTGTGCTGCCTGAGCTGCCTGTGCTTGCTGTGCTGCCTGTGCTTGCTATGCTGCCTGTGCAAGCTGCCTGTGCTTGCTGTGCTGCCTGTGCTGCCTGTGCTTGCTGCCAGTGCTTGCTGGCTGTGCTTGCTGTGCTGCCTGTGCTTGCTGCCTGTGCTTGCTGTGCTGCCTGTGCTTGCTGCCTGTGCTTGCTGCCTGTGCTTGCTCTGCTGCCTGTGCTTGCTGCCTGTGCTTGCTCTGCTGCCTGTGCTTGCTGTGCTGCCTGTGCTTGCTGCCCGTGCTTGCTGTGCTGCCGGTGCTTGCTGTGCTGCCTGTGCTTGCTGCCTGTGCTTGCTGTGCTGCCTGAGCTGCCTGTGCTTGCTGTGCTGCCTGTGCTTGCTATGCTGCCTGTGCAAGCTGCCTGTGCTTGCTGTGCTGCCTGTGCTGCCTGTGCTTGCTGCCTGTGCTTGCTGCCTGTGCTTGCTGTGCTGCCTGTGCTTGCTGCCTGTGCTTGCTGTGCTGCCTGTGCTTGCTGCCTGTGCTTGCTGCCTGTGCTTGCTGTGCTGTCTGTGCTTGCTGCCTGTGCTGCTGTGCTGCCTGTACTTGCTGTGCTGCCTGTGCTTGCTGTGCTGTCTGTGCTTGCTGTGCTGCCTGTGCTTGCTGCCTGTGCTTGCTGCCTGTGCTTGCTGTGCTGCCTGTGCTTGCTGCCTGTGCTTGCTGCCTGTGCTTGCTGTGCTGCCTGTGCTTGCTGCCTGTGCTTGCTGTGCTGCCTGTGCTTGCTGCCTGTGCTTGCTGCCTGTGCTTGCTGTGCTGTCTGTGCTTGCTGCCTGTACTTGCTGTGCTGCCTGTGCTTGCTGTGCTGTCTGTGCTTGCTGTGCTGCCTGTGCTTGCTGCCTGTGCTTGCTGCCTGTGCTTGCTGTGCTGCCTGTGCTTGCTGCCTGTGCTTGCTGCCTGTGCTTGCTGTGCTGCCTGTGCTTGCTGCCTGTGCTTGCTGCCTGTGCTTGCTGTGCTGCCTGTGCTTGCTGCCTGTGCTGCTGTGCTGCCTGTACTTGCTGTGCTGCCTGTGCTTGCTGCCTATGTTTGCTGTGCTGCCTGTGCTTGCTGCCTGTGCTTGCTGCCTGTGCTTGCCCTGCTGCCTGTGCTTGCTGCCTGTGCTTGCTGTGCTGCCTGTGCTTGCTGCCTGTTCTTGCTGTGCTGCCTGTGCTTGCTGCGCTGCCTGTGCTTGCTGCCTGTGCTTGCTGTGCTGCCTGTGCTTGCTGCCTGTGCTGCTGTGCTGCCTGTACTTGCTGTGCTGCCTGTGCTTGCTGCCTGTGCTTGCTGCCTGTGCTTGCCCTGCTGCCTGTGCTTGCTGCCTGTGCTTGCTGTGCTGCCTGTGCTTGCTGCCCGTGCTTGCTGTGCTGCCGGTGCTTGCTGTGCTGCCTGTGCTTGCTGCCTGTGCTTGCTGTGCTGCCTGAGCTGCCTGTGCTTGCTGTGCTGCCTGTGCTTGCTATGCTGCCTGTGCAAGCTGCCTGTGCTTGCTGTGCTGCCTGTGCTGCCTGTGCTTGCTGCCTGTGCTTGCTGCCTGTGCTTGCTGTGCTGCCTGTTCTTGCTGTGCTGCCTGTGCTTGCTGCGCTGCCTGTGCTTGCTGCCTGTGCTTGCTGTGCTGCCTGTGCTTGCTGCCTGTGCTGCTGTGCTGCCTGTACTTGCTGTGCTGCCTGTGCTTGCTGCCTGTGCTTGCTGCCTGTGCTTGCCCTGCTGCCTGTGCTTGCTGCCTGTGCTTGCTGTGCTGCCTGTGCTTGCTGCCCGTGCTTGCTGTGCTGCCGGTGCTTGCTGTGCTGCCTGTGCTTGCTGCCTGTGCTTGCTGTGCTGCCTGAGCTGCCTGTGCTTGCTGTGCTGCCTGTGTTTGCTGTGCTGCCTGTGCTTGCTGCCTGTGCTTGCTCTACTGCCTGTGCTTGCTGCCTGTGCTTGCTGTGCTGCCTGTGCTGTGCTGCCTGTGCTTGCTGAGCTGAGTGTGTTTGCTGCCTGTGCTGCTTGTGCTTGCTGTGCTGCCTGTCCTTGCTGCCTGTGCTTGCTGTGCTGCCTGTGCGTGCGGCCTGTGCTGCCTGTGCTTGCTGCCTGTGCTTGCTGTGCTGTCTGAGCTGCCTGTGCTTGCTGTCTGTGCTTGCTGTGCTGCCTGTGCTTGCTGCGCTGCCTGTGCTTGCTGCCTGTGCTTGCTGCCTGTGCTTGCTGACCTGAGTGTGTTTGCTGCCTGTGCTGTCTGTGCTTGCTGTGCTGCTTGTGCTTGCTGCCTGTGCTTGCTGTGCTGTCTGTGCTTGCTGTGCTGCCTGTGCTTGCTGCGCTGCGTGTGCTTGCTGTGCTGCCTGTGCTTGCTGCCTGTGCTTGCTGTGCTGCCTGTGCTTGCTGCCTGTGCTTGCTGTGCCGCCTGTGCTTGTTGTGCTGCCTGTGCTTGCTGCCTGTGCTTGCCCTGCTGCCTGTGCTTGCTGCCTGTGCTTGCTGTGCTGCCTGTGCTTGCTGCCCGTGCTTGCTGTGCTGCCGGTGCTTGCTGTGCTGCCTGTGCTTGCTGCCTGTGCTTGCTGTGCTGCCTGAGCTGCCTGTGCTTGCTGTGCTGCCTGTGCTTGCTATGCTGCCTGTGCAAGCTGCCTGTGCTTGCTGTGCTGCCTGTGCTGCCTGTGCTTGCTGCCTGTGCTTGCTGCCTGTGCTTGCTGTGCTGCCTGTTCTTGCTGTGCTGCCTGTGCTTGCTGCGCTGCCTGTGCTTGCTGCCTGTGCTTGCTGTGCTGCCTGTGCTTGCTGCCTGTGCTGCTGTGCTGCCTGTACTTGCTGTGCTGCCTGTGCTTGCTGCCTGTGCTTGCTGCCTGTGCTTGCCCTGCTGCCTGTGCTTGCTGCCTGTGCTTGCTGTGCTGCCTGTGCTTGCTGCCCGTGCTTGCTGTGCTGCCGGTGCTTGCTGTGCTGCCTGTGCTTGCTGCCTGTGCTTGCTGTGCTGCCTGAGCTGCCTGTGCTTGCTGTGCTGCCTGTGCTTGCTATGCTGCCTGTGCAAGCTGCCTGTGCTTGCTGTGCTGCCTGTGCTGCCTGTGCTTGCTGCCAGTGCTTGCTGCCTGTGCTTGCTGTGCTGCCTGTGCTTGCTGCCTGTGCTTGCTGTGCTGCCTGTGCTTGCTGCCTGTGCTTGCTGCCTGTGCTTGCTCTGCTGCCTGTGCTTGCTGCCTGTGCTTGCTCTGCTGCCTGTGCTTGCTGTGCTGCCTGTGCTTGCTGCCCGTGCTTGCTGTGCTGCCGGTGCTTGCTGTGCTGCCTGTGCTTGCTGCCTGTGCTTGCTGTGCTGCCTGAGCTGCCTGTGCTTGCTGTGCTGCCTGTGCTTGCTATGCTGCCTGTGCAAGCTGCCTGTGCTTGCTGTGCTGCCTGTGCTGCCTGTGCTTGCTGCCTGTGCTTGCTGCCTGTGCTTGCTGTGCTGCCTGTGCTTGCTGCCTGTGCTTGCTGTGCTGCCTGTGCTTGCTGCCTGTGCTTGCTGCCTGTGCTTGCTGTGCTGTCTGTGCTTGCTGCCTGTGCTGCTGTGCTGCCTGTACTTGCTGTGCTGCCTGTGCTTGCTGTGCTGTCTGTGCTTGCTGTGCTGCCTGTGCTTGCTGCCTGTGCTTGCTGCCTGTGCTTGCTGTGCTGCCTGTGCTTGCTGCCTGTGCTTGCTGTGCTGCCTGTGCTTGCTGCCTGTGCTTGCTGTGCTGCCTGTGCTTGCTGCCTGTGCTTGCTGCCTGTGCTTGCTGTGCTGTCTGTGCTTGCTGCCTGTACTTGCTGTGCTGCCTGTGCTTGGTGTGCTGTCTGTGCTTGCTGTGCTGCCTGTGCTTGCTGCCTGTGCTTGCTGCCTGTGCTTGCTGTGCTGCCTGTGCTTGCTGCCTGTGCTTGCTGCCTGTGCTTGCTGTGCTGCCTGTGCTTGCTGCCTGTGCTTGCTGCCTGTGCTTGCTGTGCTGCCTGTGCTTGCTGCCTGTGCTGCTGTGCTGCCTGTACTTGCTGTGCTGCCTGTGCTTGCTGCCTATGTTTGCTGTGCTGCCTGTGCTTGCTGCCTGTGCTTGCTGCCTGTGCTTGCCCTGCTGCCTGTGCTTGCTGCCTGTGCTTGCTGTGCTGCCTGTGCTTGCTGCCTGTTCTTGCTGTGCTGCCTGTGCTTGCTGCGCTGCCTGTGCTTGCTGCCTGTGCTTGCTGTGCTGCCTGTGCTTGCTGCCTGTGCTGCTGTGCTGCCTGTACTTGCTGTGCTGCCTGTGCTTGCTGCCTGTGCTTGCTGCCTGTGCTTGCCCTGCTGCCTGTGCTTGCTGCCTGTGCTTGCTGTGCTGCCTGTGCTTGCTGCCCGTGCTTGCTGTGCTGCCGGTGCTTGCTGTGCTGCCTGTGCTTGCTGCCTGTGCTTGCTGTGCTGCCTGAGCTGCCTGTGCTTGCTGTGCTGCCTGTGCTTGCTATGCTGCCTGTGCAAGCTGCCTGTGCTTGCTGTGCTGCCTGTGCTGCCTGTGCTTGCTGCCTGTGCTTGCTGCCTGTGCTTGCTGTGCTGCCTGTTCTTGCTGTGCTGCCTGTGCTTGCTGCGCTGCCTGTGCTTGCTGCCTGTGCTTGCTGTGCTGCCTGTGCTTGCTGCCTGTGCTGCTGTGCTGCCTGTACTTGCTGTGCTGCCTGTGCTTGCTGCCTGTGCTTGCTGCCTGTGCTTGCCCTGCTGCCTGTGCTTGCTGCCTGTGCTTGCTGTGCTGCCTGTGCTTGCTGCCCGTGCTTGCTGTGCTGCCGGTGCTTGCTGTGCTGCCTGTGCTTGCTGCCTGTGCTTGCTGTGCTGCCTGAGCTGCCTGTGCTTGCTGTGCTGCCTGTGCTTGCTATGCTGCCTGTGCAAGCTGCCTGTGCTTGCTGTGCTGCCTGTGCTGCCTGTGCTTGCTGCCTGTGCTTGCTGCCTGTGCTTGCTGTGCTGCCTGTGCTTGCTGCCTGTGCTTGCTGTGCTGCCTGTGCTTGCTGCCTGTGCTTGCTGCCTGTGCTTGCTCTGCTGCCTGTGCTTGCTGCCTGTGCTTGCTCTGCTGCCTGTGCTTGCTGTGCTGCCTGTGCTTGCTGCCCGTGCTTGCTGTGCTGCCGGTGCTTGCTGTGCTGCCTGTGCTTGCTGCCTGTGCTTGCTGTGCTGCCTGTGCTTGCTATGCTGCCTGTGCAAGCTGCCTGTGCTTGCTGTGCTGCCTGTGCTGCCTGTGCTTGCTGCCTGTGCTTGCTGCCTGTGCTTGCTGTGCTGCCTGTGCTTGCTGCCTGTGCTTGCTGTGCTGCCTGTGCTTGCTGCCTGTGCTTGCTGCCTGTGCTTGCTGTGCTGTCTGTGCTTGCTGCCTCTGCTGCTGTGCTGCCTGTACTTGCTGTGCTGCCTGTGCTTGCTGTGCTGTCTGTGCTTGCTGTGCTGCCTGTGCTTGCTGCCTGTGCTTGCTGCCTGTGCTTGCTGTGCTGCCTGTGCTTGCTGCCTGTGCTTGCTGCCTGTGCTTGCTGTGCTGCCTGTGCTTGCTGCCTGTGCTGCTGTGCTGCCTGTACTTGCTGTGCTGCCTGTGCTTGCTGCCTATGTTTGCTGTGCTGCCTGTGCTTGCTGCCTGTGCTTGCTGCCTGTGCTTGCCCTGCTGCCTGTGCTTGCTGCCTGTGCTTGCTACCTGTGCTTGCTCTGCTGCCTGTGCTTGCTGCCTGTGCTTGCTGCCTGTGCTTGCTGTGCTGCCTGTGCTTGCTGCCTGTGCTGCTGTGCTGCCTGTACTTGCTGTGCTGCCTGTGCTTGCTGTGCTGCCTGTGCTTGCTGTGCTGCCTGTGCTTGCTGCCTGTGCTTGCTGTGCTGCCTGTGCTTGCTGTTTGTGCTTGCTGTGCTGCCTGTGCTGTCTGTGCTGCCTGTGCTTGCTGCCTGTGCTTGCTGTCTGTGCTTGCTGTGCTGCCTGTGCTTGCTGTGCTGCCTGTGCTTGCTGCCTGTGTTTGCTGTGCTGCCTGTGCTTGCTGCCTGTGCTTGCTGTGCTGCCTGTGCTGTGCTGCCTGTGCTTGCTGAGCTGAGTGTGTTTGCTGCCTGTGCTTGCTGTGCTGCCTGTCCTTGCTGCCTGTGCTTGCTGTGCTGCCTGTGCGTGCGGCCTGTGCTGCCTGTGCTTGCTGTGCTGCCTGTGCTTGCTGCCTGTGCTTGCTGTGCTGTCTGAGCTGCCTGTGCTTGCTGCCTGTGCTGCCTGTGCTTGCTGTCTGTGCTTGCTGTGCTGCCTGTGCTGTCTGTGCTGCCTGTGCTTGCTGCCTGTGCTTGCTGTCTGTGCTTGCTGTGCTGCCTGTGCTTGCTGCGCTGCCTGTGCTTGCTGCCTGTGCTTGCTGTGCTGCCTGTGCTTGCTGCCTGTGCTTGCTGAGCTGAGTGTGTTTGCTGCCTGTGCTGTCTGTGCTTGCTGTGCTGCTTGTGCTTGCTGTGCTGTCTGTGCTTGCTGTGCTGCCTGTGCTTGCTGCGCTGCGTGTGCTTGCTGTGCTGCCTGTGCTTGCTGCCTGTGCTTGCTGTGCTGCCTGTGCTTGCTGCCTGTGCTTGCTGTGCCGCCTGTGCTTGTTGTGCTGCCTGTGCTTGCTGTGCTTGCTATGCTGCCTGTACTTGTGCAACACATTCGTCGCGCCCTGCGCTGGGCGATCTAATTTCCTTCCACCACGAAGCGAGCGACCAGTCTCGCGACGATAATAAACATTTTGGTCCTTCGAGCCGGATCGGCGAGTGTGTGAAAGGAGTCAACGGATCGAGAAAACGGCAAAATTCCATCAACGGCCACCATCATGTCAGACATGCTTACGACGCAACTTCGGCTTCAGACCTCCATCGCTCGGGCGGTCGACAATTTAAAAAAGCTCGGCAGGAACAATTATACCCCGGCTAAACTCCGATCTCGAATCGAAACTCTCCAATCGTACTGGACCCAATTTCAAGAGGGCCACGATGAACTGACGAAATCCATTCCTGCCGAAACTCAATCCTCCATGGACTACTACCGGAAGGCGTTCTACGAAATAACGGAGGATATGTTCTACGCCGCTCTGGATTACATGGCGGACGCCCTCGAAGACCTCGCGCCAAGAGGAGATGCCCGTTCTGCTACCGGTCAAGAAGAGGATCGTCGTCAGCCATCGGCGGTATCTCGAGCCCAACTTCCGTCCATCAAACTTCCTCCGTTTGACGGTAAATACGAGGAGTGGGAGACATTTCGTGATAGATTTACGTCGCTCGTCATTAATAATAAGGAGTTAAGTACCTTCGCGCGCATGCATTATCTCGCATCGTGTCTCAGCGGTCGAGCGCTTGATTGTATTCGGGATCTCCCGGTAACGGCCGAAAATTTCGAAATCGCATGGCGCGCGCTTGTCACCCGTTTCGAGAACCCTCGCCGCCTCGTTCACGTTCATATGTCTACTCTATTAAATTTAAGTATAATTCCACGCGAATCCGCGAACGATCTACAAGCTTTACGCGACAAGGTCTCTCTTGCCGTATCTTCGCTAAAGAAGTTAAAGCGCACGCCGGAAAATCTGTGGGACGATATCCTCGTTCATATTGTATCGTCGAAATTGGATCCGGTAACAAAGAAAGCGTGGACGATCAAAACAAACGAAACGGCTGACTTGCCGTCCTTCTCCGACCTCGAAAAATTTATATCGTCTCGTGTCGGCGCGCTCGAAGAGTTGTCCGGATCGACCGTCACAGCTGCTCCGAAAAACATTGTCGCATCAAAGGTACACATTGCCACCGCGTCAGCTGATCCGTCGCCGTCTTGTCCGTTATGTCACTCTCGGCATTATATTAATATGTGTCCTCTATTTGTAAGCAAGGATCCGCAGCAACGACGCGAAATCGTGCGATCTCACAAGCGATGTTTTAATTGTTTAAGTCAACGTCATACGGCATCGGAATGCCCAAGCAAATATTCATGTCGTGTATGTCAAAAGAAGCATCACACGACGCTCCACGTCAATCCGGAATCGAACCCCGGCTCCGCGGAAATCACTCGCGTTCCGTGTGCGTCAGCGCAGGCAGTAAACTCGCAATCAGTCGTACACTCGCTATCAACTGCATCCGCATCTCGTCCTCGAAATCACGTGCTGCTTGCGACCGCCATGGTGACCGTGCGCACCTCTTCCGGTCAATCCGCCTGCGTCAGAGCGTTAATCGATCAAGGCTCCGAACTAACCCTCGTCACCGAAAACTTAGCTCAATTATTAAGAGCACCTCGATCTCGCATGCCGACATCCGTGTCAGTTTTAGGCGGTATTAACGTGGGCACAATCCGGGCTGCAACTCACATTTCAATCTCCCCGAGCAATTCCTCCTCACCTTCGTTCTCCACTACCGCCTTAATTCTTCCGTCTCTGACCTCGTACTCTCCTCGATATCAATATGATTTGAATACATTCGATCATCTGCGAAATATTTCTTGGGCGGATCCGGACCCTACAGGCGCTGAGCCTGTGAACATAATAATCGGCGCTGATCTGTATAATGATATCCTTCTCGACGGAGTGAGGAAGGGTAAACAAGGGCAACCTGTCGCGCAGCTCTCGATTTTTGGATGGATCATCTCCGGTCGTCTCAATTCAAGCGATCGTGAATCAAATTCCCTTTCTTGCAATCTAATAGCTGATCACCCCGAGCCTTCTTTCCGTTCTGTTCATCACTGCTTCGAGTCCGCCTCTCTTGAAGCAGACATTCAACGTTTTTGGGAAATCGAAGAGATTCCGTCCCACTCACTTCAAACTCCTCTCGAAGCTCAGTGTGAAGAGCACTTCCGCGCCACGCATTCGCGTGACGCAAGCGGTCGGTATATAGTACGCCTACCTTTCCGGCACGGTCCGCCTATTGATATAGGTAAGTCGCGCAGTACCGCCGAAAAACTCATCGTTTCTCTGTCTCGCCGATTCCGCTGTAATTCAGAATTAGAGCAAGAATATCGGTGTTTTCTACGCGAATATGAAGAACTCGGTCATATGCAACCCGCTCCGACTTCTTCCCAATTAAGTGACCAAGTCACCTTTATTCCGCATCATCCAGTTCTTCGCGAAGGCAGTTCAACTTCCCATCTCCGCGTCGTGTTCAATGCTTCCAGTGCCACCTCAAACGGTTCTTCTCTTAACGACCATCTGTTGGCCGGCCCGAAACTGCAATCGGACATCTCCGCCGTCATTCTAAATTGGCGACGCTGGAAGTTTGTTTATACGGCCGACATTGCGAAAATGTATCGGCAAATTCAAGTGGACACACGTGACATTGATTTCCAAAGAATTTTATGGTATCCCCCGCATTCCGACAAATTAAGCGATTATCAATTGCTCACCGTCACTTACGGGATGTCCTGTGCTCCTTTTCTGGCGCTTCGCGTCATAAACCAGTTAATCGAGGATGAAGGCAAGGGCTTCCCTCTCGCGGCCAAAATCCTTCAAGACAATATCTATGTAGACGATGTCCTCTTCGGCGCGGATGATGCGAAACAACTCCGCGCGATCCGCGATCAATTGATCGCGCTGCTGAAGCGCGGCGGGTTCCACCTCCGCAAATGGACAGGCAACTCTGCTGATCTTCTCTTTGACATCGACATATCCGACTTCGGCTTAGCTTGTGATAAGTCTCTCGCTACCGATGAGCGAGTCAAAATTCTCGGGTTGGGGTGGTCTCCCTCATCGGATGTGTTCCGGTATCAAGTCTCTCTCTCTGAAAGTCCGATTGAGACTAAACGTTCTGTCCTTTCATCGATCGCAAAGCTATACGATCCGTCCGGCTGGGTAACACCTGTTACAATCACTGCAAAAATATTCATGCAGCAATTATGGCGAGAAAAGCTCGGGTGGGATGACCCTCTTCCGCAACATCTCAGTAGTAAATGGGTGAAAATGTATTCCCAACTGAGGCATCTCAATGGCCTTCAAATTCCTCGGTGGACTGGGCTTACCTCGAATCCACATTCCGTGGAGCTTCATGGGTTTGCTGACGCTTCGAATGTCGCCTACGCCGCCGTCGTTTATCTCAAAACCATCTCCGACACCGGCGAGGTAACGATCTCCTTGCTCACCGGGAAATCCAAAGTCGCGCCCTTGGCGCCTCTCAGCGTTCCGCGCTTAGAATTGTCGGCCGCAGTTCTTCTGGCTCGTCTCATCGAATTTGTGCTCAACACTCTCACTTTCTCGCCCATTCCTGTCTACTGTTGGTCAGATTCCACCGTCGTTCTCTGGTGGCTCCGCCAACACCCATCGCAATGGAAAACGTTTGTGGCAAATCGTGTAGGCAATATTCTTTCCCGCATTCCAATGGCTCAATGGAGTCACGTGCCCACTTCCGAGAATCCGGCCGACTGTGCTTCCCGGGGAATTCTCGGAAACGAGCTGCTCGGGCATGCGCTATGGTGGCACGGCCCGTCATGGCTGAAACTCTCTAGCGTTCACTGGCCAAAAAACGCACTCCTCCCACCTCCCGAGGCCGATTGTGAAGCGAAGGCTACTACTCATCAATGCTCGGTTTCTCCACCGACATGGGATCTTTCGTCTCGTTTTTCTTCATGGCCGAAATTGCTTCGCGTGACCGGTTATGTCCTCAAATTCATTCGGTGCTGTCGTCGCTCAAAATGTGACCTTCACTCCAACGTTGCCGGTCTTGCCCTTTCGGCAGAGGATTGCCGAAAAGCGAAGGTATTCTGGCTCAAGCACATTCAGAGTTGCATCTTTCCCCAAGTAATCGCAGCTCTTTCGCAATCTCGCTCGATTCCATCTCACAGTCCCATCCTGAGCTTCCGTCCCTTCCTTGATCGCGACGGAATTGTGCGCGTGGGCGGGCGGCTTAAAAATGCGCCCGTCAATTTCCTTGTCCGGCACCCCGTTATCCTTGCCTCTCATCCGCTCACCACGCTGATCGTTCGACAAGCCCACTCGCGAGCCTTACACGCCGGACTTCAACTCACGATGAGCATTCTCAGGCGCGATTTCTGGATAATTCGCGGGCGCGCGATCGTAAGGGCCGTAATTCATCAGTGCGTTACATGCACTCGCGAACGTGCTGCGATTCCGGAACAGATCATGGGAGATCTTCCCGCGATGCGTGTGACTCCCTCGGCTCGCTGCTTCCAACATTGCGGCGTTGACTACGCAGGGCCCGTTCAAGTTCGCTCGTCTCCTGGCCGCGGAATCCAATCGCGAAAAGCATATATCGCGCTGTTCGTTTGCTTGGCTACGAGAGCCATTCATTTAGAACTTGTCGGAGATTACTCAACTTCGGCGTTCTTGAACGCATTCTCCCGTTTTTGCGCTCGTCGCGGCCTTCCTCAAGCAATGTACTCGGACAATGGTACTACGTTTACCGGCGCCGACCGCGAATTGACGAAGGCATATCGCGCTTCGATCCGCGACCGCGATTTTCAAAATTCCACCGCGTCCGATAACATTGCGTGGAACTTCATTCCGCCGTCTGCTCCACATTTCGGGGGCATATGGGAAGCGGGAGTTCGCAGCGTCAAACACCACTTGCGCCGAGTATTAGGTAGCCACACTCTCACTTTCGAAGAGTTCTACACGCTCCTCTGTAGGATCGAAGCGTGCCTAAATTCGCGCCCGATCGCGCCTTTACGCGACACTCTCGACGACTACGAGTGTCTCACGCCAGGTCACTTTCTGGTCGGTTCCGCCCTCACCGTTAATCCGGAACCAACGCTGCTCGACGTGAGCGAAAACCGTCTTACGCGATGGCAATTACTCCGCCACATTACGGAGCGTTTTTGGAAGCTCTGGCATAACGATTATGTCAACACCCTGCAGCAACGGGTTAAGTGGAAAAGCGTAAAACCACCTCTTTCGACAGGACAACTCGTCCTTTTGCGGAATCCCTCACTTCCTCCTTGTAAGTGGGAACTCGGACGCATCACGCGATGCCACCCAGGGTCCGATGGTCTTACCCGCGTCGTCACCGTCAAAACCGCGGCGGCCGAGTACAAGCGTCCCATTGTCAAACTCTGCGTCTTACCTGTGCATTGCGAATCACCTTGTAAATAAAGAGAACACCCTGCGAATCCATTTCCATAGCGTAGTATTTTGTTTAAGCTATCCGTTAAGTTTCAGTCAGATCGTTGCATTTTGTCCAAAATCAATAAATCTGCGTTTTATTTCTTTAGCAAATTAATTTAAGGTTCCGTCAGGGTGAGCGGAAACAGCGTGCGTTCGCCGTTCTATAATGCGACTCATTGTATGAGTTTACGCGGACATTGCGAACCTCCGTTCGCGGCGGGCGGTATGTTTAGTCGTCTGGTTTATAAGAATATATGTTTTTTTTTAATTTTTCTATTAGCGGTTAAGGGCGCGTCGGGAGCGCGGCTCGTCCCTGCGCGCTCACGTGGCTCGTCGAGCGAATGAGCCCGCAGCGCGTGTTATGTCAACGCAAATCCTGATTCGGGGATTCCACGCGTGACGTCATCCGCTCGGTCTTCTCGGAAGACCGTTGCGAGTTCCGAGAAATTTTAGTTACTCAGAGCAGTGACAAACAGCGAGCGAACTAGTACAGCGAAAATTTCAGTCTTGTTTATTTCAAATAAATCTTCTTCATCTCTGTTATCAGTTTTAAGTGTGTGTTTTTTTTTCATTCGAACGTTAGTGATTGTCCACTGTGTTTTCATAAAAGCGTCACATTATTTAAGAAAAGGGGTTTTCATCCAAAATCGAAGTGCTCCTTCCAACGAGGCCTCGGCCTTGTGCAACACATTCGTCGCGCCCTGCGCTGGGCGATCTAATTTCCTTCCACCACGAAGCGAGCGACCAGTCTCGCGACGATAATAAACACTGTGCTTGCTGCCTGTGTTTGCTGTGCTGCCTGTGCTTGCTGCCTGTGCTTGCTGCCTATGCTTGCTGTGCTGCCTGTGCTTGCAGCATGTGCTTGCTGTGCTGCCTGTGCTTGCTGCCTGTGCTTGCTGTGCTGCCTGTGCTTGCTGCCTGTGCTTGCTGTGCTGCCTGTGCTTGCTGCCTGTGCTTGCTGTGCTGCCTGTGTTTGCTGTGCTGCCTGTGCTTGCTGCCTGTGCTTGCTGTGCTGCCTGTGTTTGCTGCCTGTGCTTGCTGTGCTGCCTGTCCCTGCTGCCTGTGCTTGCTGTGCTGCCTGTGCTTGCTGCCTGTGTTTGCTGTGCTGCCTGTGCTTGCTGCCTGTGCTTGCTGTGCTGCCTGTGCTTGCTGCCTTTGCTTGCAGTGCTGCCTGTGCTTGCTGTGCTGCCTGTGCTTGCTGCCTGTGCTTGCTGCCTGTGCTTGCTGCCTGTGCTTTCTGTGCTGCCTGTGCCTGCTGCCTGTGCTTGCTGCCTGTGCTGCTGTGCTGCCTGTGCTTGCTATGCTGCCTGTGCAAGCTGCCTGTGCTTGCTGTGCTGCCTGTGCTGCCTGTGCTTGCTGCCTGTGCTTGCTGCCTGTGCTTGCTGCCTGTGCTTGCTGTGCTGCCTGTGCTTGCTGCCTGTGCTTGCTGTGCTGCCTGTGCTTGCTGTGCTGCCTGTGCTTGCTGCCTGTGCTGCTGTGCTGCCTGTACTTGCTGTGCTGCCTGTGCTTGCTGTGCTGCCTGTGCCTGCTGTGCTGCCTGTGCTTGCTGCCTGTGCTTGCTGCCTGTGCTTGCTGTGCTGCCTGTGCTTGCTGCCTGTGCTGCTGTGCTGCCTGTACTTGCTGTGCTGCTTGTGCTTGCTGCCTGTGCTTGCTGTGCTGCCTGTGCTTGCAGCATGTGCTTGCTGTGCTGCCTGTGCTTGCTGCCTGTGCTTGCTGCCTGTGCTTGCTGTGCTGCCTGTGTTTGCTGTGCTGCCTGTGCTTGCTGCCTGTGCTTGCTGTGCCGCCTGTGCTTGCTGCCTGTGCTTGCTGCCTGTGCTTGCTGTGTTGCCTGTGCTTGCTGCCTGTGCTGCCAGTGCTTGCTGTCTGTGCTTGCTGTGCTGCCTGAGCTGCCTGTGCTTGCTGTGCTGCCTGAGCTGCCTGTGCTTGCTGCCTGTGCTTGCTGTGCTGCCTGTGCTTGCTGTGCTGCTTGTGCTTGCTGCCTGTGCTTGCTGTGCTGTCTGTGCTTGCTGCGCTGCGTGTGCTTGCTGTGCTGCCTGTGCTTGCTGCCTGTGCTTGCTGTGCTGCCTGTGCTTGCTGCCTGTGCTTGCTGTGCCGCCTGTGCTTGTTGTGCTGCCTGTGCTTGCTATGCTGCCTGTGCAAGCTGCCTGTGCTTGCTGTGCTGCCTGTGCTTGCTGCATGTGCATTCTGTGCTGCCTGTGCTTGCTGTGCTGCCTGTGCTTGCTGTGCTGCCTGAGCTGCCTGTGCTTGCTGCCTGTGCTTGCTGTGCTGCCTGTGTTTGCTGTGCTGCCTGTGCTTGCTGCCTGTGCTTGCTCTACTGCCTGTGCTTGCTGCCTGTGCTTGCTGTGCTGCCTGTGCTGTGCTGCCTGTGCTTGCTGAGCTGAGTGTGTTTGCTGCCTGTGCTGCTTGTGCTTGCTGTGCTGCCTGTCCTTGCTGCCTGTGCTTGCTGTGCTGCCTGTGCGTGCGGCCTGTGCTGCCTGTGCTTGCTGCCTGTGCTTGCTGTGCTGTCTGAGCTGCCTGTGCTTGCTGTCTGTGCTTGCTGTGCTGCATGTGCTTGCTGCGCTGCCTGTGCTTGCTGCCTGTGCTTGCTGTGCTGCCTGTGCTTGCTGCCTGTGCTTGCTGACCTGAGTGTGTTTGCTGCCTGTGCTGTCTGTGCTTGCTGTGCTGCTTGTGCTTGCTGCCTGTGCTTGCTGTGCTGTCTGTGCTTGCTGTGCTGCCTGTGCTTGCTGCGCTGCGTGTGCTTGCTGTGCTGCCTGTGCTTGCTGCCTGTGCTTGCTGTGCTGCCTGTGCTTGCTGCCTGTGCTTGCTGTGCCGCCTGTGCTTGTTGTGCTGCCTGTGCTTGCTGTGCTTGCTATGCTGCCTGTACTTGCTGTGCTGCCTGTGCTTGCTGCCTGTGTTTGCTGTGCTGCCTGTGCTTGCTGCCTGTGCTTGCTGCCTATGCTTGCTGTGCTGCCTGTGCTTGCAGCATGTGCTTGCTGTGCTGCCTGTTCTTGCTGTGCTGCCTGTGCTTGCTGCGCTGCCTGTGCTTGCTGCCTGTGCTTGCTGTGCTGCCTGTGCTTGCTGCCTGTGCTGCTGTGCTGCCTGTACTTGCTGTGCTGCCTGTGCTTGCTGCCTGTGCTTGCTGCCTGTGCTTGCCCTGCTGCCTGTGCTTGCTGCCTGTGCTTGCTGTGCTGCCTGTGCTTGCTGCCCGTGCTTGCTGTGCTGCCGGTGCTTGCTGTGCTGCCTGTGCTTGCTGCCTGTGCTTGCTGTGCTGCCTGAGCTGCCTGTGCTTGCTGTGCTGCCTGTGCTTGCTATGCTGCCTGTGCAAGCTGCCTGTGCTTGCTGTGCTGCCTGTGCTGCCTGTGCTTGCTGCCTGTGCTTGCTGCCTGTGCTTGCTGTGCTGCCTGTTCTTGCTGTGCTGCCTGTGCTTGCTGCGCTGCCTGTGCTTGCTGCCTGTGCTTGCTGTGCTGCCTGTGCTTGCTGCCTGTGCTGCTGTGCTGCCTGTACTTGCTGTGCTGCCTGTGCTTGCTGCCTGTGCTTGCTGCCTGTGCTTGCCCTGCTGCCTGTGCTTGCTGCCTGTGCTTGCTGTGCTGCCTGTGCTTGCTGCCCGTGCTTGCTGTGCTGCCGGTGCTTGCTGTGCTGCCTGTGCTTGCTGCCTGTGCTTGCTGTGCTGCCTGAGCTGCCTGTGCTTGCTGTGCTGCCTGTGCTTGCTATGCTGCCTGTGCAAGCTGCCTGTGCTTGCTGTGCTGCCTGTGCTGCCTGTGCTTGCTGCCTGTGCTTGCTGCCTGTGCTTGCTGTGCTGCCTGTGCTTGCTGCCTGTGCTTGCTGTGCTGCCTGTGCTTGCTGCCTGTGCTTGCTGCCTGTGCTTGCTCTGCTGCCTGTGCTTGCTGCCTGTGCTTGCTCTGCTGCCTGTGCTTGCTGTGCTGCCTGTGCTTGCTGCCCGTGCTTGCTGTGCTGCCGGTGCTTGCTGTGCTGCCTGTGCTTGCTGCCTGTGCTTGCTGTGCTGCCTGAGCTGCCTGTGCTTGCTGTGCTGCCTGTGCTTGCTATGCTGCCTGTGCAAGCTGCCTGTGCTTGCTGTGCTGCCTGTGCTGCCTGTGCTTGCTGCCTGTGCTTGCTGCCTGTGCTTGCTGTGCTGCCTGTGCTTGCTGCCTGTGCTTGCTGTGCTGCCTGTGCTTGCTGCCTGTGCTTGCTGCCTGTGCTTGCTGTGCTGTCTGTGCTTGCTGCCTGTGCTGCTGTGCTGCCTGTACTTGCTGTGCTGCCTGTGCTTGCTGTGCTGTCTGTGCTTGCTGTGCTGCCTGTGCTTGCTGCCTGTGCTTGCTGCCTGTGCTTGCTGTGCTGCCTGTGCTTGCTGCCTGTGCTTGCTGCCTGTGCTTGCTGTGCTGCCTGTGCTTGCTGCCTGTGCTGCTGTGCTGCCTGTACTTGCTGTGCTGCCTGTGCTTGCTGCCTATGTTTGCTGTGCTGCCTGTGCTTGCTGCCTGTGCTTGCTGCCTGTGCTTGCCCTGCTGCCTGTGCTTGCTGCCTGTGCTTGCTACCTGTGCTTGCTCTGCTGCCTGTGCTTGCTGCCTGTGCTTGCTGCCTGTGCTTGCTGTGCTGCCTGTGCTTGCTGCCTGTGCTGCTGTGCTGCCTGTACTTGCTGTGCTGCCTGTGCTTGCTGTGCTGCCTGTGCTTGCTGCCTGTGCTTGCTGTGCTGCCTGTGCTTGCTGTTTGTGCTTGCTGTGCTGCCTGTGCTGTCTGTGCTGCCTGTGCTTGCTGCCTGTGCTTGCTGTCTGTGCTTGCTGTGCTGCCTGTGCTTGCTGTGCTGCCTGTGCTTGCTGCCTGTGTTTGCTGTGCTGCCTGTGCTTGCTGCCTGTGCTTGCTCTGCTGCCTGTGCTTGCTGCCTGTGCTTGCTGTGCTGCCTGTGCTGTGCTGCCTGTGCTTGCTGAGCTGAGTGTGTTTGCTGCCTGTGCTGCTTGTGCTTGCTGTGCTGCCTGTCCTTGCTGCCTGTGCTTGCTGTGCTGCCTGTGCGTGCGGCCTGTGCTGCCTGTGCTTGCTGTGCTGCCTGTGCTTGCTGCCTGTGCTTGCTGTGCTGTCTGAGCTGCCTGTGCTTGCTGCCTGTGCTTGCTGTGCTGCCTGTGCTTGCTGTCTGTGCTTGCTGTGCTGCCTGTGCTTGCTGCCTGTGCTTGCTGCCTGTGCTTGCTGTGCTGCCTGAGCTGCCTGTGCTTGCTGTGCTGCCTGTGCTTGCTATGCTGCCTGTGCAAGCTGCCTGTGCTTGCTGTGCTGCCTGTGCTGCCTGTGCTTGCTGCCTGTGCTTGCTGCCTGTGCTTGCTGTGCTGCCTGTGCTTGCTGCCTGTGCTTGCTGCCTGTGCTTGCTCTGCTGCCTGTGCTTGCTGCCTGTGCTTGCTCTGCTGCCTGTGCTTGCTGTGCTGCCTGTGCTTGCTGCCCGTGCTTGCTGTGCTGCCTGTGCTGTCTGTGCTGCCTGTGCTTGCTGCCTGTGCTTGCTGTCTGTGCTTGCTGTGCTGCCTGTGCTTGCTGTGCTGCCTGTGCTTGCTGCCTGTGTTTGCTGTGCTGCCTGTGCTTGCTGCCTGTGCTTGCTCTGCTGCCTGTGCTTGCTGCCTGTGCTTGCTGTGCTGCCTGTGCTGTGCTGCCTGTGCTTGCTGAGCTGAGTGTGTTTGCTGCCTGTGCTGCTTGTGCTTGCTGTGCTGCCTGTCCTTGCTGCCTGTGCTTGCTGTGCTGAGTGTGTTTGCTGCCTGTGCTGCTTGTGCTTGCTGTGCTGCCTGTCCTTGCTGCCTGTGCTTGCTGTGCTGCCTGTGCGTGCGGCCTGTGCTGCCTGTGCTTGCTGTGCTGCCTGTGCTTGCTGCCTGTGCTTGCTGTGCTGTCTGAGCTGCCTGTGCTTGCTGCCTGTGCTTGCTGTGCTGCCTGTGCTTGCTGTCTGTGCTTGCTGTGCTGCCTGTGCTGTCTGTGCTGCCTGTGCTTGCTGCCTGTGCTTGCTGTCTGTGCTTGCTGTGCTGCCTGTGCTTGCTGTGCTGCCTGTGCTTGCTGCGCTGCCTGTGCTTGCTGCCTGTGCTTGCTGTGCTGCCTGTGCTTGCTGCCTGTGCTTGCTGAGCTGAGTGTGTTTGCTGCCTGTGCTGTCTGTGCTTGCTGTGCTGCTTGTGCTTGCTGCCTGTGCTTGCTGTGCTGTCTGTGCTTGCTGTGCTGCCTGTGCTTGCTGCGCTGCGTGTGCTTGCTGTGCTGCCTGTGCTTGCTGCCTGTGCTTGCTGTGCTGCCTGTGCTTGCTGCCTGTGCTTGCTGTGCCGCCTGTGCTTGTTGTGCTGCCTGTGCTTGCTGTGCTTGCTATGCTGCCTGTACTTGCTGTGCTGCCTGTGCTTGCTGCCTGTGTTTGCTGTGCTGCCTGTGCAAGCTGCCTGTGCTTGCTGTGCTGCCTGTGCTGCCTGTGCTTGCTGCCTGTGCTTGCTGCCTGTGCTTGCTGCCTGTGCTTGCTGTGCTGCCTGTGCTTGCTGCCTGTGCTTGCTGTGCTGCCTGTGCTTGCTGTGCTGCCTGTGCTTGCTGCCTGTGCTGCTGTGCTGCCTGTACTTGCTGTGCTGCCTGTGCTTGCTGTGCTGCCTGTGCTTGCTGTGCTGCCTGTGCTTGCTGCCTGTGCTTGCTGCCTGTGCTTGCTGTGCTGCCTGTGCTTGCTGCCTGTGCTGCTGTGCTGCCTGTACTTGCTGTGCTGCTTGTGCTTGCTGCCTGTGCTTGCTGCCTGTGCTTGCAGCATGTGCTTGCTGTGCTGCCTGTGCTTGCTGCCTGTGCTTGCTGCCTGTGCTTGCTGTGCTGCCTGTGTTTGCTGTGCTGCCTGTGCTTGCTGCCTGTGCTTGCTGTGCCGCCTGTGCTTGTTGTGCTGCCTGTGCTTGCTGTGCTTGCTATGCTGCCTGTGCAAGCTGCCTGTGCTTGCTGTGCTGCCTGTGCTTGCTGCATGTGCATTCTGTGCTGCCTGTGCTTGCTGCCTGTGCTTGCTGTGCTGCCTGTGCTTGCTGTGCTGCCTGTGCTTGCTGCCTGTGCTTGCTGTGCTGCCTGTGCTTGCTGTTTGTGCTTGCTGTGCTGCCAGTGCTTGCTGCCTGTGCTTGCTGTGCTGCCTGTGCTTGCTGCCTGTTCTTGCTATGCTGCCTGTGCAAGCTGCCTGTGCTTGCTGTGCTTGCTGTGCTGCCTGTGCTTGCTGTGCTGCATGTGCTTGCTGCCTGTGCTGCTGTGCTGCCTGTACTTGCTGTGCTGCCTGTGCTTGCTGTGCTGCCTGTGCTTGCTGCCTGTGCTTGCTGCCTGTGCTTGCTGAGCTGAGTGTGTTTGCTGCCTGTGCTGTCTGTGCTTGCTGTGCTGCTTGTGCTTGCTGCCTGTGCTTGCTGTGCTGTCTGTGCTTGCTGTGCTGCCTGTGCTTGCTGCGCTGCGTGTGCTTGCTGTGCTGCCTGTGCTTGCTGCCTGTGCTTGCTGTGCTGCCTGTGCTTGCTGCCTGTGCTTGCTGTGCCGCCTGTGCTTGTTGTGCTGCCTGTGCTTGCTGTGCTTGCTATGCTGCCTGTACTTGCTGTGCTGCCTGTGCTTGCTGCCTGTGTTTGCTGTGCTGCCTGTGCAAGCTGCCTGTGCTTGCTGTGCTGCCTGTGCTGCCTGTGCTTGCTGCCTGTGCTTGCTGCCTGTGCTTGCTGCCTGTGCTTGCTGTGCTGCCTGTGCTTGCTGCCTGTGCTTGCTGTGCTGCCTGTGCTTGCTGTGCTGCCTGTGCTTGCTGCCTGTGCTGCTGTGCTGCCTGTACTTGCTGTGCTGCCTGTGCTTGCTGTGCTGCCTGTGCTTGCTGTGCTGCCTGTGCTTGCTGCCTGTGCTTGCTGCCTGTGCTTGCTGTGCTGCCTGTGCTTGCTGCCTGTGCTGCTGTGCTGCCTGTACTTGCTGTGCTGCTTGTGCTTGCTGCCTGTGCTTGCTGCCTGTGCTTGCTGTGCTGCCTGTGCTTGCAGCATGTGCTTGCTGTGCTGCCTGTGCTTGCTGCCTGTGCTTGCTGCCTGTGCTTGCTGTGCTGCCTGTGTTTGCTGTGCTGCCTGTGCTTGCTGCCTGTGCTTGCTGTGCCGCCTGTGCTTGTTGTGCTGCCTGTGCTTGCTGTGCTTGCTATGCTGCCTGTGCAAGCTGCCTGTGCTTGCTGTGCTGCCTGTGCTTGCTGCATGTGCATTCTGTGCTGCCTGTGCTTGCTGCCTGTGCTTGCTGTGCTGCCTGTGCTTGCTGTGCTGCCTGTGCTTGCTGCCTGTGCTTGCTGTGCTGCCTGTGCTTGCTGTTTGTGCTTGCTGTGCTGCCAGTGCTTGCTGCCTGTGCTTGCTGTGCTGCCTGTGCTTGCTGCCTGTTCTTGCTATGCTGCCTGTGCAAGCTGCCTGTGCTTGCTGTGCTTGCTGTGCTGCCTGTGCTTGCTGTGCTGCCTGTGCTTGCTGCCTGTGCTGCTGTGCTGCCTGTACTTGCTGTGCTGCCTGTGCTTGCTGTGCTGCCTGTGCTTGCTGCCTGTGCTTGCTGCCTGTGCTTGCTGTGCTGCCTGTGCTTGCTGCCTGTGCTGCTGTGCTGCCTGTACTTGCTGTGCTGCTTGTGCTTGCTGCCTGTGCTTGCTGCCTGTGCTTGCTGTGCTGCCTGTGCTTGCAGCATGTGCTTGCTGTGCTGCCTGCGCTTGCTGCCTGTGCTTGCTGTGCTGCCTGTGCTTGCTGTGCTGCCTGTGCTTGCTGCCTGTGCTTGCTGTGCTGCCTGTGCTTGCTGTTTGTGCTTGCTGTGCTGCCAGTGCTTGCTGCCTGTGCTTGCTGTGCTGCCTGTGCGTGCGGCCTGTGCTGCCTGTGCTTGCTGCCTGTGCTTGCTGTGCTGTCTGAGCTGCCTGTGCTTGCTGTCTGTGCTTGCTGTGCTGCCTGTGCTTGCTGCGCTGCCTGTGCTTGCTGCCTGTGCTTGCTGTGCTGCCTGTGCTTGCTGCCTGTGCTTGCTGACCTGAGTGTGTTTGCTGCCTGTGCTGTCTGTGCTTGCTGTGCTGCTTGTGCTTGCTGCCTGTGCTTGCTGTGCTGTCTGTGCTTGCTGTGCTGCCTGTGCTTGCTGCGCTGCGTGTGCTTGCTGTGCTGCCTGTGCTTGCTGCCTGTGCTTGCTGTGCTGCCTGTGCTTGCTGCCTGTGCTTGCTGTGCCGCCTGTGCTTGTTGTGCTGCCTGTGCTTGCTGTGCTTGCTATGCTGCCTGTACTTGCTGTGCTGCCTGTGCTTGCTGCCTGTGTTTGCTGTGCTGCCTGTGCTTGCTGCCTGTGCTTGCTGCCTATGCTTGCTGTGCTGCCTGTGCTTGCAGCATGTGCTTGCTGTGCTGCCTGTTCTTGCTGTGCTGCCTGTGCTTGCTGCGCTGCCTGTGCTTGCTGCCTGTGCTTGCTGTGCTGCCTGTGCTTGCTGCCTGTGCTGCTGTGCTGCCTGTACTTGCTGTGCTGCCTGTGCTTGCTGCCTGTGCTTGCTGCCTGTGCTTGCCCTGCTGCCTGTGCTTGCTGCCTGTGCTTGCTGTGCTGCCTGTGCTTGCTGCCCGTGCTTGCTGTGCTGCCGGTGCTTGCTGTGCTGCCTGTGCTTGCTGCCTGTGCTTGCTGTGCTGCCTGAGCTGCCTATGCTTGCTGTGCTGCCTGTGCTTGCTATGCTGCCTGTGCAAGCTGCCTGTGCTTGCTGTGCTGCCTGTGCTGCCTGTGCTTGCTGCCTGTGCTTGCTGCCTGTGCTTGCTGTGCTGCCTGTTCTTGCTGTGCTGCCTGTGCTTGCTGCGCTGCCTGTGCTTGCTGCCTGTGCTTGCTGTGCTGCCTGTGCTTGCTGCCTGTGCTGCTGTGCTGCCTGTACTTGCTGTGCTGCCTGTGCTTGCTGCCTGTGCTTGCTGCCTGTGCTTGCCCTGCTGCCTGTGCTTGCTGCCTGTGCTTGCTGCCCGTGCTTGCTGTGCTGCCGGTGCTTGCTGTGCTGCCTGTGCTTGCTGCCTGTGCTTGCTGTGCTGCCTGAGCTGCCTGTGCTTGCTGTGCTGCCTGTGCTTGCTATGCTGCCTGTGCAAGCTGCCTGTGCTTGCTGTGCTGCCTGTGCTGCCTGTGCTTGCTGCCTGTGCTTGCTGCCTGTGCTTGTTGTGCTGCCTGTGCTTGCTGCCTGTGCTTGCTGTGCTGCCTGTGCTTGCTGCCTGTGCTTGCTGCCTGTGCTTGCTCTGCTGCCTGTGCTTGCTGCCTGTGCTTGCTCTGCTGCCTGTGCTTGCTGTGCTGCCTGTGCTTGCTGCCCGTGCTTGCTGTGCTGCCGGTGCTTGCTGTGCTGCCTGTGCTTGCTGCCTGTGCTTGCTGTGCTGCCTGAGCTGCCTGTGCTTGCTGTGCTGCCTGTGCTTGCTATGCTGCCTGTGCAAGCTGCCTGTGCTTGCTGTGCTGCCTGTGCTGCCTGTGCTTGCTGCCTGTGCTTGCTGCCTGTGCTTGCTGTGCTGCCTGTGCTTGCTGCCTGTGCTTGCTGTGCTGCCTGTGCTTGCTGCCTGTGCTTGCTGCCTGTGCTTGCTGTGCTGTCTGTGCTTGCTGCCTGTGCTGCTGTGCTGCCTGTACTTGCTGTGCTGCCTGTGCTTGCTGTGCTGCCTGTGCTTGCTGTGCTGTCTGTGCTTGCTGCCTGTGCTTGCTGCCTGTGCTTGCTGTGCTGCCTGTGCTTGCTGCCTGTGCTTGCTGCCTGTGCTTGCTGTGCTGCCTGTGCTTGCTGCCTGTGCTGCTGTGCTGCCTGTACTTGCTGTGCTGCCTGTGCTTGCTGCCTATGTTTGCTGTGCTGCCTGTGCTTGCTGCCTGTGCTTGCTGCCTGTGCTTGCCCTGCTGCCTGTGCTTGCTGCCTGTGCTTGCTGCCTGTGCTTGCTACCTGTGCTTGCTCTGCTGCCTGTGCTTGCTGCCTGTGCTTGCTGCCTGTGCTTGCTGTGCTGCCTGTGCTTGCTGCCTGTGCTGCTGTGCTGCCTGTACTTGCTGTGCTGCCTGTGCTTGCTGTGCTGCCTGTGCTTGCTGTGCTGCCTGTGCTTGCTGCCTGTGCTTGCTGTGCTGCCTGTGCTTGCTGTTTGTGCTTGCTGTGCTGCCTGTGCTGTCTGTGCTGCCTGTGCTTGCTGCCTGTGCTTGCTGTCTGTGCTTGCTGTGCTGCCTGTGCTTGCTGTGCTGCCTGTGCTTGCTGCCTGTGTTTGCTGTGCTGCCTGTGCTTGCTGCCTGTGCTTGCTCTGCTGCCTGTGCTTGCTGCCTGTGCTTGCTGTGCTGCCTGTGCTGTGCTGCCTGTGCTTGCTGAGCTGAGTGTGTTTGCTGCCTGTGCTGCTTGTGCTTGCTGTGCTGCCTGTCCTTGCTGCCTGTGCTTGCTGTGCTGCCTGTGCGTGCGGCCTGTGCTGCCTGTGCTTGCTGTGCTGCCTGTGCTTGCTGCCTGTGCTTGCTGTGCTGTCTGAGCTGCCTGTGCTTGCTGCCTGTGCTTGCTGTGCTGCCTGTGCTTGCTGTCTGTGCTTGCTGTGCTGCCTGTGCTGTCTGTGCTGCCTGTGCTTGCTGCCTGTGCTTGCTGCCTGTGCTTGCTGTGCTGCCTGAGCTGCCTGTGCTTGCTGTGCTGCCTGTGCTTGCTATGCTGCCTGTGCAAGCTGCCTGTGCTTGCTGTGCTGCCTGTGCTGCCTGTGCTTGCTGCCTGTGCTTGCTGCCTGTGCTTGCTGTGCTGCCTGTGCTTGCTGCCTGTGCTTGCTGTGCTGCCTGTGCTTGCTGCCTGTGCTTGCTGCCTGTGCTTGCTCTGCTGCCTGTGCTTGCTGCCTGTGCTTGCTCTGCTGCCTGTGCTTGCTGTGCTGCCTGTGCTTGCTGCCCGTGCTTGCTGTGCTGCCGGTGCTTGCTGTGCTGCCTGTGCTTGCTGCCTGTGCTTGCTGTGCTGCCTGAGCTGCCTGTGCTTGCTGTGCTGCCTGTGCTTGCTATGCTGCCTGTGCAAGCTGCCTGTGCTTGCTGTGCTGCCTGTGCTGCCTGTGCTTGCTGCCTGTGCTTGCTGCCTGTGCTTGCTGCCTGTGCTTGCTGTGCTGCCTGTGCTTGCTGCCTGTGCTTGCTGTGCTGCCTGTGCTTGCTGCCTGTGCTTGCTGCCTGTGCTTGCTGTGCTGTCTGTGCTTGCTGCCTGTGCTGCTGTGCTGCCTGTACTTGCTGTGCTGCCTGTGCTTGCTGTGCTGTCTGTGCTTGCTGTGCTGCCTGTGCTTGCTGCCTGTGCTTGCTGCCTGTGCTTGCTGTGCTGCCTGTGCTTGCTGCCTGTGCTTGCTGCCTGTGCTTGCTGTGCTGCCTGTGCTTGCTGCCTGTGCTGCTGTGCTGCCTGTACTTGCTGTGCTGCCTGTGCTTGCTGCCTATGTTTGCTGTGCTGCCTGTGCTTGCTGCCTGTGCTTGCTGCCTGTGCTTGCCCTGCTGCCTGTGCTTGCTGCCTGTCCTTGCTACCTGTGCTTGCTCTGCTGCCTGTGCTTGCTGCCTGTGCTTGCTGCCTGTGCTTGCTGTGCTGCCTGTGCTTGCTGCCTGTGCTGCTGTGCTGCCTGTACTTGCTGTGCTGCCTGTGCTTGCTGTGCTGCCTGTGCTTGCTGTGCTGCCTGTGCTTGCTGTGCTGCCTGTGCTTGCTGCCTGTGCTTGCTGTGCTGCCTGTGCTTGCTGTTTGTGCTTGCTGTGCTGCCTGTGCTGTCTGTGCTGCCTGTGCTTGCTGCCTGTGCTTGCTGTCTGTGCTTGCTGTGCTGCCTGTGCTTGCTGTGCTGCCTGTGCTTGCTGCCTGTGTTTGCTGTGCTGCCTGTGCTTGCTGCCTGTGCTTGCTCTGCTGCCTGTGCTTGCTGCCTGTGCTTGCTGTGCTGCCTGTGCTGTGCTGCCTGTGCTTGCTGAGCTGAGTGTGTTTGCTGCCTGTGCTGCTTGTGCTTGCTGTGCTGCCTGTCCTTGCTGCCTGTGCTTGCTGTGCTGAGTGTGTTTGCTGCCTGTGCTGCTTGTGCTTGCTGTGCTGCCTGTCCTTGCTGCCTGTGCTTGCTGTGCTGCCTGTGCGTGCGGCCTGTGCTGCCTGTGCTTGCTGTGCTGCCTGTGCTTGCTGCCTGTGCTTGCTGTGCTGTCTGAGCTGCCTGTGCTTGCTGCCTGTGCTTGCTGTGCTGCCTGTGCTTGCTGTCTGTGCTTGCTGTGCTGCCTGTGCTGTCTGTGCTGCCTGTGCTTGCTGCCTGTGCTTGCTGTCTGTGCTTGCTGTGCTGCCTGTGCTTGCTGTGCTGCCTGTGCTTGCTGCGCTGCCTGTGCTTGCTGCCTGTGCTTGCTGTGCTGCCTGTGCTTGCTGCCTGTGCTTGCTGAGCTGAGTGTGTTTGCTGCCTGTGCTGTCTGTGCTTGCTGTGCTGCTTGTGCTTGCTGCCTGTGCTTGCTGTGCTGTCTGTGCTTGCTGTGCTGCCTGTGCTTGCTGCGCTGCGTGTGCTTGCTGTGCTGCCTGTGCTTGCTGCCTGTGCTTGCTGTGCTGCCTGTGCTTGCTGCCTGTGCTTGCTGTGCCGCCTGTGCTTGTTGTGCTGCCTGTGCTTGCTGTGCTTGCTATGCTGCCTGTACTTGCTGTGCTGCCTGTGCTTGCTGCCTGTGTTTGCTGTGCTGCCTGTGCAAGCTGCCTGTGCTTGCTGTGCTGCCTGTGCTGCCTGTGCTTGCTGCCTGTGCTTGCTGCCTGTGCTTGCTGCCTGTGCTTGCTGCCTGTGCTTGCTGCCTGTGCTTGCTGTGCTGCCTGTGCTTGCTGCCTGTGCTTGCTGTGCTGCCTGTGCTTGCTGTGCTGCCTGTGCTTGCTGCCTGTGCTGCTGTGCTGCCTGTACTTGCTGTGCTGCCTGTGCTTGCTGTGCTGCCTGTGCTTGCTGCCTGTGCTTGCTGCCTGTGCTTGCTGTGCTGCCTGTGCTTGCTGCCTGTGCTGCTGTGCTGCCTGTACTTGCTGTGCTGCTTGTGCTTGCTGCCTGTGCTTGCTGCCTGTGCTTGCTGTGCTGCCTGTGCTTGCAGCATGTGCTTGCTGTGCTGCCTGTGCTTGCTGCCTGTGCTTGCTGCCTGTGCTTGCTGTGCTGCCTGTGTTTGCTGTGCTGCCTGTGCTTGCTGCCTGTGCTTGCTGTGCCGCCTGTGCTTGCTGTGCTGCCTGTGCTTGCTGCCTGTGCTTGCTGTCTGTGTTTGCTGTGCTGCCTGTGCTTGCTGCCTGTGCTTGCTGTCCTGCCTGTGCTGCCTGTGCTTGCTGTGCTGCCTGTGCTTGCTGCCTGTACTTGCTGTCTGTGCTTGCTGTGCTGCCTGTGTTTGCTGTGCTGCCTGTGCTTGCTGCCTGTGCTTGCTGTGCTGCCAGTGCTTGCTGCCAGTGCTTGCTGCCTGTGCTTGCTGTGCTGCCTGTGCTTGCTGCCTGTGCTTGATGTGCTGCCTGTGCTGCCTGTGCTGCCTGTGCTTGCTGTGCTGCCTGTGCTTGCTGCCTGTGCTTGCTGTGCTGCCTGTGCTTGCTGCCTGTGCTTGCTGTGCTGCCTGTGCTTGCTGTGCTGCCTGTGCTTGCTGCCTGTGCTTGCTGTGCTGCCTGTTCTTGCTGTGCTGCCTGTGCTTGCTGCGCTGCCTGTGCTGCCTGTGCTTGCTGCCTGTGCTTGCTGTGCTTGCTGCCTGTGCTTGCTGTGCTTGCTATGCTGCCTGTGCAAGCTGCCTGTGCTTGCTGTGTTGCCTGTGCTTGCTGCCTGTGCTTGCTGTGCTGCCTGTGCTTGCTGTGCTGTCTGTGCTTGCTGCCTGTGCTTGCTGTGCTGCCTGTGCTTGCTGCCTGTGCTTGCTGTGCTGCCTGTCCTTGCTGCCTGTTCTTGCTGTGCTGCCTGTGCTTGCTGTGCTGCCTGTGCTTGCTGCCTGTGCTTGCTGTGCTCCCTGTGCTGCCTGTGCTTGCTGTCCTGCCTGTGCTGCCTGTGCTTGCTGTGCTGCCTGTGCTTGCTGCCTGTGCTTGCTGTCTGTGCTTGCTGTGCTGCCTGTGTTTGCTGTGCTGCCTGTGCTTGCTGCCTGTGCTTGCTGCGCTGCCTGTGCTTGCTGCCTGTGCTTGCTGTGCTGCCTGTGCTTGCTGCCTGTGCTTGCTGTGCTGAGTGTGTTTGCTGCCTGTGCTTGCTGTGCTGCCAGTGCTTGCTGCCTGTGCTTGTTGTGCTGCCTGTGCTTGCTGCCTGTGCTTGCTGTGCTGCCTGTGCTGCCTGTGCTTGCTGCCTGTGCTTGCTGTGCTGCCTGTGCTTGCTGCCTGTGCTTGCTGTGCTGCCTGTGCTTGCTGCCTGTGCTTGCTATGCTGCCTGTGCAAGCTGCCTGTGCTTGCTGTGTTGCCTGTGCTTGCTGCCTGTGCTTGCTGTGCTGCCTGCCCTTGCTGCCTGTTCTTGCTGTGCTGCCTGTGCTTGCTGTGCTGTCTGTGCTTGCTGCCTGTGCTTGCTGTGCTGCCTGTGCTTGCTGCCTGTGCTTGCTGTCTGTGTTTGCTGTGCTGCCTGTGCTTGCTGCCTGTGCTTGCTGTGCTGCCTGTGCTGCCTGTGCTTGCTGCCTGTGCTTGCTGTGCTCCCTGTGCTGCCTGTGCTTGCTGTCCTGCCTGTGCTGCCTGTGCTTGCTGTGCTGCCTGTGCTTGCTGCCTGTACTTGCTGTCTGTGCTTGCTGTGCTGCCTGTGCTTGCTGTGCTGCCTGTGCAAGCTGCCTGTGCTTGCTGTGCTTGCTGCCTGTGCTTGCTGTGCTGCCTGTGCTTGCTGCCTGTGCTTGCTGTGCTGCCTGTGCTTGCTGCCTGTGCTTGCTGTGCTGCCTGTGCTTGCTGCCTGTGCTTGCTGCCTGTGCTTGCTGCCTGTGCTTGCTGTCTGTGTTTGCTGTGCTGCCTGTGCTTGCTGCCTGTGCTTGCTGTGCTGCCTGTGCTGCCTGTGCTTGCTGCCTGTGCTTGCTGTGCTCCCTGTGCTGCCTGTGCTTGCTGTCCTGCCTGTGCTGCCTGTGCTTGCTGTGCTGCCTGTGCTTGCTGCCTGTACTTGCTGTCTGTGCTTGCTGTGCTGCCTGTGCTTGCTGCGCTGCCTGTGCTTGCTGCCTGTGCTTGCTGTGCTGCCTGTGCTTGCTGCCTGTGCTTGCTGTGCTGAGTGTGTTTGCTGCCTGTGCTTGCTGTGCTGCCAGTGCTTGCTGCCTGTGCTTGTTGTGCTGCCTGTGCTTGCTGTGCTGCCTGTGCTTGCTGCCTGTGCTTGCTGTGCTGCCTGTGCTTGCTGCCTGTGCTTGCTGTGCTGCCTGTGCTTGCTGCCTGTGCTTGCTGTGCTGCCTGTGCTTGCTGCCTGTGCTTGCTGTGCTTGCTATGCTGCCTGTGCAAGCTGCCTGTGCTTGCTGTGTTGCCTGTGCTTGCTGCCTGTGCTTGCTGTGCTGCCTGTCCTTGCTGCCTGTTCTTGCTGTGCTGCCTGTGCTGTCTGTGCTTGCTGCCTGTGCTGCCTGTGCTTGCTGCCTGTGCTTGCTGTCTGTGTTTGCTGTGCTGCCTGTGCTTGCTGCCTGTGCTTGCTGTGCTGCCTGTGCTGCCTGTGCTTGCTGCCTGTGCTTGCTGTGCTCCCTGTGCTGCCTGTGCTTGCTGTCCTGCCTGTGCTGCCTGTGCTTGCTGTGCTGCCTGTGCTTGCTGCCTGCACTTGCTGTCTGTGCTTGCTGTGCTGCCTGTGCTTGCTGTGCTGCCTGTGCTTGCTGCCTGTGCTTGCTGTGCTGAGTGTGTTTGCTGCCTGTGCTTGCTGTGCTGCCAGTGCTTGCTGCCTGTGCTTGTTGTGCTGCCTGTGCTTGCTGCCTGTGCTTGCTGTGCTGCCTGTGCTGCCTGTGCTTGCTGCCTGTGCTTGCTGTGCTGCCTGTGCTTGCTGTGCTGCCTGTGCTTGCTGCCTGTGCTTGCTGTGCTGCCTGTGCTTGCTGCCTGTGCTTGCTATGCTGCCTGTGCAAGCTGCCTGTGCTTGCTGTGTTGCCTGTGCTTGCTGCCTGTGCTTGCTGTGCTGCCTGCCCTTGCTGCCTGTTCTTGCTGTGCTGCCTGTGCTTGCTGTGCTGTCTGTGCTTGCTGCCTGTGCTTGCTGTGCTGCCTGTGCTTGCTGCCTGTGCTTGCTGTCTGTGTTTGCTGTGCTGCCTGTGCTTGCTGCCTGTGCTTGCTGTGCTGCCTGTGCTGCCTGTGCTTGCTGCCTGTGCTTGCTGTGCTCCCTGTGCTGCCTGTGCTTGCTGTCCTGCCTGTGCTGCCTGTGCTTGCTGTGCTGCCTGTGCTTGCTGCCTGTACTTGCTGTCTGTGCTTGCTGTGCTGCCTGTGCTTGCTGTGCTGCCTGTGCAAGCTGCCTGTGCTTGCTGTGCTTGCTGCCTGTGCTTGCTGTGCTGCCTGTGCTTGCTGCCTGTGCTTGCTGTGCTGCCTGTGCTTGCTGCCTGTGCTTGCTGTGCTGCCTGTGCTTGCTGCCTGTGCTTGCTGCCTGTGCTTGCTGTCTGTGTTTGCTGTGCTGCCTGTGCTTGCTGCCTGTGCTTGCTGTGCTGCCTGTGCTGCCTGTGCTTGCTGCCTGTGCTTGC
Source organism: Priocnemis perturbator (assembly GCA_963942575.1). Taxonomy (NCBI): domain Eukaryota; kingdom Metazoa; phylum Arthropoda; class Insecta; order Hymenoptera; family Pompilidae; genus Priocnemis; species Priocnemis perturbator. The sequence goes on from CAWWDK010000440.1 coordinate 167,596, forward strand.
TGTGCTCCCTGTGCTGCCTGTGCTTGCTGTCCTGCCTGTGCTGCCTGTGCTTGCTGTGCTGCCTGTGTGTTTTCGCGAGGAGGCCCGAATTAGAGCGGGAGACTCCGTAGCGAACGGACGAGGGCGAAACCCAACGGTCGTTTCGCTGTTGTGGCGAAGGACAAGGACAGGACGAAGGACAGACGGGACGTAACGAACACGCGATTAGGCTAACGTAATTTTAATGATAAACTAAATATATACAGTTAAGAACTACGCGAATATACAACGATCTAAGAAATAAAGGTATATGTACAATGATCTTAACTCTAAGGACGAAACGGAAATCAAAAGTGCAACTAGGCAAACGTTAAAGCTAAAGTAAGGTAAAGTAAAGATCGTAAAAATAAGGTAAAGCAAGAAAAGCAAAGAAAAGAAAGAAAAGCAAAAGGCGAAAGTGAGGCGAGGCGAGAGGGAAAGCAAAGGAAAGTGAAGGCGAAAGCGAAAGATAAGGCAAAGAAAGAAGGAGGCACAACGGCGGTGTCTAACGGCTCAAATGCAAAAACTCTTACTTGCGGCTTCTCAGAATCACGGCTCGTTTACTAAGAACGGGGAAGCCGTTAGTCACCGTCGTTGTGCCGAAAATCGGACCCCCCTCGCCTCTCCCCGACCGACCACCGAGCTGCTCGATCCACCCGATGTCGGCCGAGGTTCGGCGAGGAGCTCCGAAGACGCTTGCTGCCGGCAACACATGTCGCCGGCACGCGCGAATTACAAATCCGAACATCCCGCCCGCCTCAAACGAAGAAAAGTTAAAGAAAAGTTAAAGCTAAATGCAGCGGGGTTGGGGCCGCGTCGGGCCGCCCGCCGTGAACGCAGCGGCCGGGAGTGTTGCTGATGCAGGTGTCGGGTTGTCGTCTCCCGCCGTGGCGATGGGGAGCGGGCAAAGGCGCACCACCGACCGCTTCAGGATGTTGGTGGCAGTGCGGATGGTCACCACACGGACGATGCCATCGGGTCCCGGGTGCACGGCCGTCACTCTGGCGAGCGCCCACTTGGTGGCCGGAAGGTTGTCGTCCTTCACCAGTACCATGCGGCCGACACACAGATTGGTGGCCGGCGTCGTCCACTTGCCACGGGTCTGCAGGTGATGCAGATACTCTCGCTGCCACCTGCGCCAAAAATGATCCCGCATGTTAGTGATTTGCAGCCACCGGGTGAGGTGGCTCGGTCGTTCCAGGGCCAGATCGGGCTCTGGGACGGCCGTCAAAGGTTCGCCAACCAGGAGATGGCCGGGCGTGAGTGCTGCCAGGTCAGAGGGATCTTCCGACAGGGGACACAGCGGGCGTGAGTTCAGACACGCCTCGACCTGGCATAAAAGGGTGGACATCTCCTCGAACGTTAGTGAGTGGTCGCCTATGACCCGGCGGAGATGGTGCTTCGTTGCCTTTACCCCGGCTTCCCACAGCCCTCCGAAGTGCGGCGAGTGCGGGGGAATGAAGCGCCAGTCGGTTCCGTCGTTGGCCAAGCACGCGGCGACGTCCTGGTAGAAGGCCGATGCCTTCCGGAACAGGTCGCGGAGCTCCTTGTCGGCGCCGCGAAAGGTGGTGCCGTTATCGCTCCACAAGAGGCTGCAGCGACCCCTGCGGGAAATAAAGCGACGGAATGCGGCCAAGAACGCCTGGGAAGTGAGGTCCGACACGACTTCGAGATGTACGGCCTTTGATGCAAGGCACACAAAGAGGCAGATGTACCCCTTGCGAGACTTGTGGCCCCTGCCGGACGTGGTGCGTAGTTGCACGGGCCCGGCATAGTCCAACCCTGTGTTGGTGAAGGGGCGGGTCGGTCGTACCCGTTCGGCAGGCAGCTGACCCATGCTGGGGCACGGGGAGGCCCCCCGGAAGCGGGCACAACGCACGCAGGAATGCACGATGCGCCTGACGAGGATGGAGCCCCTGGGTATCCAGATGCTGCGAAGGAGGTGACTGCGAGTCAGCTGGGGGCCCCCGTGCAGGGTGGCATAATGTGCGTGCCAAGTCAGCATTGCAGCGAGTGGGTTTTGGCGAGCCACAATGAAGGGATGTCTCTCATCGTAGGGCAGCAGGGTACCCTGAAGGCGACCTCCAACTCTCAGGAGGCCTTCGGAGTCCAGAAAGGGCAAAAGTGAGCGGATGGCAGAACTGGGTGAGACGGCGCTGCCCTTGGAGAGCAGGCTGATCTCCGGTGCGAAGTCCACCGCCTGAGCCTGCCGTATCCAGGAGCGGAGGCTGTCCTGCAACTCCCCTGAAGTAAGCAGGCCCGTTCGTTTGTCGTCCACATGGCGGACATTGTGCAGGAAGCGTCTGCAAAGTGAGGTGAAACGTAACAGCTTCGTGAGGTTAGAAAAGCGTGTCAGTATGTCATTCTGCTCAGGAGCTAGAGCCGTCGCGCAGGATATGCTCTTTCGTTCCTCCGTACGCTCCAGATCCGCGGAGTCAGCAGTGGAGCGTGGCCAGGAATCCGCGGGCTGTTGGAGCCACGCAGGGCCGTGCCACCAAGAGGAGTCGGCTGACAGCTGGTCAGGCGGGATGCCGCGGGTGGCCAGGTCAGCAGGGTTCTGCGCTGTCCCAACGTGTCGCCAGAGTCCGGCGGGCAGCGAGGACTGGATTTCGGAAACCCTGTTGGCGACGAAGGGGGTCCAGCGGGACGCGTGACTGCGCAGCCAGGCAAGCACAACAGCTGAGTCCGTCCAAGCGTGGACCTGAAAATGAAGCGGCGCCATGCCAACGATAAAGTTTGCCACGAGCCGTGATGCCAGTAGAGCTCCGTTGAGTTCGAGCCGGGGGATGCTGAGGGTTTTGACCGGGGCCACCCGCGTTTTTGCCCCCAGAAGGTGAGCCTGAAATCTCCCCGGCGCAGTCTCATGGCGGAGGTAAAGGGCGGCTGAAAAGGCACGTGCTGAGGCGTCGCAGAACACGTGAAGTTCCAAGTTGGCGGTCGTGGAATGGAGCCCCAACCACCTGGGTATGGCGATATCCTGCAGGAGGCCCAAATCGTGGCGGAACGCCTCCCACTCTGCTGCCATCGGGGGTGGGACTGGTTCGTCCCATCCAGTGCCCAGGAGCCAAAGGTCCTGGAGCATGATCTTCGCCCGAATGAGCACGGGCGCCATCCAACCCATGGGGTCGAAAAGGCGGGCGACCGCGGAGAGGATTCCCCGCTTAGTCACCGGTCCTGAGGGGGGATCCCGGTCGGAGATCCTCACTGAGAATGAGTCCGTGGTCGGGCTCCAGCGGAGGCCCAGCGTGTAGACTCCTGGGTGCTCGTCGAACGACTTGTCCGGCTGTGAGGAGTCCGGGCAAAGTCGCGGGTCGCTGGAGGCCCATTTAGAAAGCGGGAAGCCACCCGCCAGCAGAATGCCCTCCAGCTGCTGGCGTACGATGGTGGCCTGTGCGACGTCGTCTGCCCCGGTGAAAATATCGTCGACATAGGCATTGCCGACAAGGGCCGCAGCTCCCAACGGGAACCGGGCGCGTTCGTCCTCGGCGAGTTGTTGCAGCGTCCGAAGGGCGAGAAAAGGAGCCGACGCAGTCCCGTAAGTAACGGTGGTGAGGCGGAACTCCTCCATGGGGAGGGACGGGTCCGCCCGCCATACGATCCTCTGCAGGTCGGTATCGTCGGGATGAATGCGGATCTGCCGAAACATTTTTACAATGTCGGCCGTGAAGGCGACGCCGAAGGTCCTCCACCGAGTCAGAATGAGCCACAGATCCTTCTGTAGCTTGGGTCCTGGCAAAAGGCAATCATTAAGACTTACCCCGGTGGAGGTGGCGGCCGAGGCGTTAAAGACGACCCGGATTTTTCCATCGGGGTCGTTCGCCTTCTCCACCGAGTGATGGGGTATGTAGTATGCCCCTGATGTTTCGAGGGGCGCCCTCTCCATGTGGCCCATCTCCAGGTATTCGGCCATGAACGTGGAGTACTTCGCCTCCAGATTTGGCGCCTTGGAGCGGCGGCGCTCCCCCGACAACAAAGTTCGAACGGCCGGAACACGGGAATCGCCCAAGGTGCCGATGAGGTCTCCCCGCCGGGGAAGGCGCACCTGATATCGGCCGGTGTCGTCCCTGGAATGGGTCGTCGCGAAGGACTCCTCCGCTGCCGCATCCTCGGGGGAGGGGACGGCGTCAGTGGGCAGCTCTTCGGTCGTCCAGAAGCGCTGCAGTGCCTGCGAAAGGGGGTCCTCGCGCCTGCAAGAAAAGGCCGACACACGCCCCGGGGCCTCCCCGGGGCAAGGAGTCGTGATCTGCCCAAGGAGCACCCATCCGAACGTGGTGCGGATTGCTGTCGGGGTGCCCGACGGCCCACGGCGCAGGCCCTGCAGAAGGATCGCCGGGTAGGCGTCGGCACCGAGCACTACGTCCACTCGCGAGGGTGCGGAAAAGTCCGGGTCGGCTAAAGTTAGTCCGCGTAAATGAGGCCAAGGTTTGGTCGGAATGGTTTTCGACGGCGTCACGGTCAATGTTTTAAGCACTAGTGCTTGGAGCGTCACCAGCGAGGCGGGGTCCACTTGGGATCCCACCGTCACTTCCACCTCGGAGGTGGCCGTACCGGACGCGGCGTTTTGTAGTCCCGAAACGGCAACGTTGACGCGCGTACGGGGGAGGCGAAGTGTCTGCGCGAGGCGTTCCGTGACGAAGGTCGCCTCGGAGCCCGGGTCGAGGAGAGCGCGGACGACGTGATCTTCCCCCGTAGATGACCGGACGCGGATCATCGCGGTCGAAAGGAGAATGGTGCGGCACGCGTGCGTCGCGTGCGATGACACTCCCGATGACGGAGTGTCGCGAGGGGCGACGTCTGGAAGCGCGTCCCGCGAAACGGTATCCTCTCGCACAGGTAAGCCGTGACGTGAGCCGTGAAGCAGCGTGTGGTGCTTCGCTTGACACTGCAAGCACCGTCTCTCCGTAGGGCAAGCCGACTGGAGATGACCGGACCGGAGGCAGTTGAGGCAAACCCCCAATTTCATTGCCTCTTCCTTGCGCGCATTCGGAGAAAGCTGTTTGAAGCGGTCGCAGTATCCGAGCACGTGCTATGGCGACCGGCAAAGGGGGCAGGCGGGTCCCCGGGGTGCGGGCGGCCGCGCCGTTGCCGCGTGCGTAACAGTGCGCGTTTTCTTCGCCGTCGTCACACGCGTTTCCCTCGGCGCGCTCGCGGGAGCGGGCGCGTGTATCGATACCGCGGAGGCCAATGCACGAATGCGCGTCTCAAGATATTCCACCAAAAAGTCAAAGGTTGGGTGTTCGCGGCTGTCCGGGAGAGCCGTCTCCCACAAGACGCGCTCGGCAGAGTCTAATTTGTGGGTGACGATATGGACGAACCAATCGTCCCATTGCGCGACCGGACGCCCGAGAGAGGCAAAGGCACGCCGCGATTGACGCGACACTGTAAGAAGCCGTTTAAATTCCGACGCCGATTGACTGGCGGCGCGGGGTGCATTAAGCAGATTGTTCATATGAGCTGCGAGCGTGATTCTGTCGTTGTCGTACCTTTGCAGTAGATCTTCCCAGGCGCCCTGAAACGACGAGTCTGTAACCGGCACGTTGGCAATAACGTCAGCGGCCTCTCCTGAGAGGCTTGACTTAAGATATTGCAGCTTGTGCACATTCGGAACGGTGGGAACATCCACCACGAGCGACCGAAACAAGTCGCGAAAGTCTTCCCATCGCAGCTGATCGCCGTCGAAGGTGGGGAGGTGGATGCGTGGTAGTGGCACCCGATCACTTGGAGTGGGGGCAAAGCCCGTTGACGTCATCGGAGCAGTCGCGTCGGCAGGAGCTGCTCGCAACGACTGGACGGCGTTCGAAAATTGCGCAGACGCAGTAAAGCACGCCTCTTCCGTTTGGCCAAAGACGTCCTTCAGGAAGTAATCGGCCTTGGCGTGATCCGGGAAAGCCACCAACTTGAAGTGTTTGGACAAAAACATGTCCCAGTACTGGTCGAGCTTCTCTCGACGCGTTTGTAGGACGGCGAGCGTGATGTTATCCCGTCCCAATTTCAGCGTGTTCGCCCACATGCGCTGGATGAGGCCGGCCGTAACCAGCTGCTCTTCCAGAAGCTGCTCCATTTTTACACGCACTGTCCGAACACAGATCGGCAAAGGTCACAGCGCGCACGTGGCGAGACGCTCCGTAGAGTCACTCCCGAACACGAAACTGGGCTCGTAATGCACCACAAGTCACTTGAGCGTTAGGTTTCGAAATGATCCGGCTCGAAGGACCAAATGTTTTCGCGAGGAGGCCCGAATTAGAGCGGGAGACTCCGTAGCGAACGGACGAGGGCGAAACCCAACGGTCGTTTCGCTGTTGTGGCGAAGGACAAGGACAGGACGAAGGACAGACGGGACGTAACGAACACGCGATTAGGCTAACGTAATTTTAATGATAAACTAAATATATACAGTTAAGAACTACGCGAATATACAACGATCTAAGAAATAAAGGTATATGTACAATGATCTTAACTCTAAGGACGAAACGGAAATCAAAAGTGCAACTAGGCAAACGTTAAAGCTAAAGTAAGGTAAAGTAAAGATCGTAAAGATAAGGTAAAGCAAGAAAAGCAAAGAAAAGAAAGAAAAGCAAAAGGCGAAAGTGAGGCGAGGCGAGAGGGAAAGCAAAGGAAAGTGAAGGCGAAAGCGAAAGATAAGGCAAAGAAAGAAGGAGGCACAACGGCGGTGTCTAACGGCTCAAATGCAAAAACTCTTACTTGCGGCTTCTCAGAATCACGGCTCGTTTACTAAGAACGGGGAAGCCGTTAGTCACCGTCGTTGTGCCGAAAATCGGACCCCCCTCGCCTCTCCCCGACCGACCACCGAGCTGCTCGATCCACCCGATGTCGGCCGAGGTTCGGCGAGGAGCTCCGAAGACGCTTGCTGCCGGCAACACATGTCGCCGGCACGCGCGAATTACAAATCCGAACACTGTGCTTGCTGCCTGTACTTGCTGTCTGTGCTTGCTGTGCTGCCTGTGCTTGCTGCGCTGCCTGTGCTTGCTGCCTGTGCTTGCTGTGCTGCCTGTGCTTGCTGCCTGTGCTTGCTGTGCTGAGTGTGTTTGCTGCCTGTGCTTGCTGTGCTGCCAGTGCTTGCTGCCTGTGCTTGTTGTGCTGCCTGTGCTTGCTGTGCTGCCTGTGCTTGCTGCCTGTGCTTGCTGTGCTGCCTGTGCTTGCTGCCTGTGCTTGCTGTGCTGCCTGTGCTTGCTGCCTGTGCTTGCTGTGCTGCCTGTGCTTGCTGCCTGTGCTTGCTGTGCTTGCTATGCTGCCTGTGCAAGCTGCCTGTGCTTGCTGTGTTGCCTGTGCTTGCTGCCTGTGCTTGCTGTGCTGCCTGTCCTTGCTGCCTGTTCTTGCTGTGCTGCCTGTGCTGTCTGTGCTTGCTGCCTGTGCTGCCTGTGCTTGCTGCCTGTGCTTGCTGTCTGTGTTTGCTGTGCTGCCTGTGCTTGCTGCCTGTGCTTGCTGTGCTGCCTGTGCTGCCTGTGCTTGCTGCCTGTGCTTGCTGTGCTCCCTGTGCTGCCTGTGCTTGCTGTCCTGCCTGTGCTGCCTGTGCTTGCTGTGCTGCCTGTGCTTGCTGCCTGTACTTGCTGTCTGTGCTTGCTGTGCTGCCTGTGTTTGCTGTGCTGCCTGTGCTTGCTGCCTGTGCTTGCTGTGCTGCCAGTGCTTGCTGCCAGTGCTTGCTGCCTGTGCTTGCTGTGCTGCCTGTGCTTGCTGCCTGTGCTTGATGTGCTGCCTGTGCTTGCTGTGCTGCCTGTGCTGCCTGTGCTTGCTGTGCTGCCTGTGCTTGCTGCCTGTGCTTGCTGTGCTGCCTGTGCTTGCTGCCTGTGCTTGCTGTGCTGCCTGTGCTTGCTGCCTGTGCTTGCTGTGCTGCCTGTTCTTGCTGTGCTGCCTGTGCTTGCTGCGCTGCCTGTGCTGCCTGTGCTTGCTGCCTGTGCTTGCTGTGCTTGCTGCCTGTGCTTGCTGTGCTTGCTATGCTGCCTGTGCAAGCTGCCTGTGCTTGCTGTGTTGCCTGTGCTTGCTGCCTGTGCTTGCTGTGCTGCCTGTGCTTGCTGTGCTGTCTGTGCTTGCTGCCTGTGCTTGCTGTGCTGCCTGTGCTTGCTGCCTGTGCTTGCTGTGCTGCCTGTCCTTGCTGCCTGTTCTTGCTGTGCTGCCTGTGCTTGCTGTGCTGCCTGTGCTTGCTGCCTGTGCTTGCTGTGCTCCCTGTGCTGCCTGTGCTTGCTGTCCTGCCTGTGCTGCCTGTGCTTGCTGTGCTGCCTGTGCTTGCTGCCTGTGCTTGCTGTCTGTGCTTGCTGTGCTGCCTGTGTTTGCTGTGCTGCCTGTGCTTGCTGCCTGTGCTTGCTGTGCTGCCAGTGCTTGCTGCCAGTGCTTGCTGCCTGTGCTTGCTGTGCTGCCTGTGCTTGCTGCCTGTGCTTGCTGTGCTGCCTGTGCTTGCTGCCTGTGCTTGCTGTGCTGCCTGTGCTTGCTGCCTGTGCTTGCTCCGATCTTCTGCGAGATTCACTCTCGCATTTGTTTACAATGCTTACTCTTACTGAGACGCAGGTCAATGCACCGGCCGCCGAGGTAAACATATGATCCGCGACTCTCGGCGCCTCCAAAAACAGGTGACACAGCAACGCACTGTCGTGTGCCACTGTCGAATTACCGCGTGTTATGGGCGAAATCAAATGCATCGCTAACAGGCAGCACAGCAAGCACAGGCAGCATAGCAAGCACAGGCAGCAAGCACAGGCAGCACAGCAAGCACAGGCAGCACAGCAAGCACAGACAGCAAGCACAGGCAGCATAGCAAGCACAGGCAGCAAGCACAGGCAGCACAGCAAGCACAGGCAGCACAGCAAGCACAGGCAACACAGCAAGCACAGGCAGCAAGCACAGGCAGCACAGCAAGCACAGGCAGCAAGCAAAGGCATGTCAGGAACCCGCAAAATAGCTCGACGAGATGTGTTCGTTTTAGCGATTCTGGGGGAAGTGCAGAGGGGTCAAGCTCCGTCCTCTTTCCAACCGGCAAAGCCTGCTCCGACCTTCTGCGAGATTCACTCTCGCATTTGTTTACAATGCTTACTCTTACTGAGACGCAGGTCAATGCACCGGCCGCCGAGGTAAACATATGATCCGCAACTCTCGGCGCCTCCAAAAACAGGTGACACAGCAACGCACTGTCGTGTGCCACTGTCGAATTACCGCGTGTTATGGGCGAAATCAAATGCATCGCTAACAGGCAGCACAGCAAGCACAGGCAGCATAGCAAGCACAGGCAGCAAGCACAGGCATCACAGCAAGCACAGACAGCAAGCACAGGCAGCATAGCAAGCACAGGCAGCAAGCACAGGCAGCACAGGCAGCAAGCACAGGCAGCACAGGCAGCAAGCACCGGCAGCACAGCAAGCACAGGCAGCACACCAAGCACAGGCAGCACAGCAAGCACAGGCAGCACAGCAAGCACAGGCAGCACAGCAAACACAGGCAGCACAGCAAGCACAGGCAGTACAGCAAGCACAGACAGCAAGCACAGGCAGCACAGGCAGCACACCAAGCACAGGCAGCACAGCAAGCACAGGCAGCACAGGCAGCACAGCAAACATAGGCAGCACAGCAAGCACAGGCAGCAAGCACAGGCAGCAAGCACAGGCAGCACAGCAAGCACAGGCAGCAAGCACAGGCAGGACAGCAAGCATAGGCAGCAAACACAGGCAGCACAGCAAGCACAGGCAGCACAGCAAGCACAGGCAGCACAGGCAGCACAGCAAACATAGGCAGCACAGCAAGCACAGGCAGTAAGCACAGGCAGCAAGCACAGGCAGCACAGCAAGCACAGGCAGCAAGCACAGGCAGCACAGCAAGCACAGGCAGCAAGTACAGGCAGCACAGCAAGCACAGGCAGCAAACACAGGCAGCACAGCAAGCACAGGCAGCAAGCACAGGCAGCACAGCAAGCATAGGCAGCAAACACAGGCAGCACAGGCAGCACAGCAAGCACAGGCAGCACAGCAAACACAGGCAGCACAGCAAGCACAGGCAGCACAGCAAACACAGGCAGCACCTCAAGCACAGGCAGTACAGCAAGCACAGACAGCAAGCACTGGCAGCACAGGCAGCACACCAAGCACAGGCAGCACAGCAAGCACAGGCAGCACAGGCAGCACAGCAAACATAGGCAGCACAGCAAGCACAGGCAGCAAGCACAGGCAGCAAGCACAGGCAGCACAGCAAGCACAGGCAGCACAGCAAACATAGGCAGCACAGCAAGCACAGGCAGCAAGCACAGGCAGCACAGCAAGCACAGGCAGCAAGCACAGGCAGCACAGCAAGCACAGGCAGCACAGCAAACACAGGCAGCACAGCAAGCACAGGCAGCAAGCACAGGCAGCACAGCAAGCACAGGCAGCACAGCAAACATAGGCAGCACAGCAAGCACAGGCAGCAAGCACAGGCAGCACAGCAAGCACAGGCAGCAAGCACAGGCAGCACAGCAAGCACAGGCAGCAAGCACAGGCAGCACAGCAAGCACAGGCAGCAAGTACAGGCAGCAAACACAGGCAGCACAGCAAGCACAGGCAGCAAGCACAGGTAGCACAGCAAGCATAGGCAGCAAACACAGGCAGCACAGCAAGCACAGGCAGCACAGCAAGCACAGGCAGCACAGCAAACACAGGCAGCACAGCAAGCACAGGCAGCACAGCAAACACAGGCAGCACCTCAAGCACAGGCAGTACAGCAAGCACAGACAGCAAGCACTGGCAGCACAGGCAGCACACCAAGCACAGGCAGCACAGGCAGCACAGCAAACATAGGCAGCACAGCAAGCACAGGCAGCAAGCACAGGCAGCACAGCAAGCACAGGCAGCAAGCACAGGCAGCACAGCAAGCACAGGCAGCACAGCAAACACAGGCAGCACAGCAAGCACAGGCAGCAAGCACAGGCAGCACAGCAAGCATAGGCAGCAAACGCAGGCAGCACAGCAAGCACAGGCAGCAAGCACAGGCAGCACAGCAAACACAGGCAGCACAGCAAGCACAGGCAGCAAGCACAGGCAGCACAGCAAACACAGGCAGCAAGCTCAGGCAGCACAGCAAGCACAGGCAGCAAGCACAGGCAGCACAGCAAGCACAGGCAGCAAGTACAGGCAGCAAGCACAGGCAGCACAGCAAGCACAGGCAGCAAGCACAGGCAGCAAGCACAGGCAGCACAGCAAGCACTGGCAGCAAGCACAGGCAACACAGCAAGCACAGGCAGCAAGCACAGGCATGTTAGAAACCCGCAAAATAGCTCGACGAGATGTGTTCGTTTTAGCGATTCTGGGGGAAGTGCAGAGGGGTCAAGCTCCGTCCTCTTTCCAACAGGCAAAGCCTGCTCCGATCTTCGGCGAGATTCACTCTCGCATTTGTTTACAATGCTTACTCTTACTGAGACACAGGTCAATGCAACGGCCGCCGAGGTAAACATATGTTCCGCGACTCTCGGCGCCTCCAAAAACAGGTGACACAGCAACGCACTGTCGTGTGCCACTGTCGAATTACCGCGTGTTATGGGCGAAATCAAATGCATCGCTAACAGGCAGCACAGCAAGCACAGGCAGCAAGCACAGGCAGCACAGCAAGCACAGGCAGTACAGCAAACATAGGCAGCACAGCAAGCACAGGCAGCAAGCACAGGCAGCACAGCAAGCACAGGCAGCAAGCACAGGCAGCACAGCAAACACAGGCAGCGCAGCAAGCACAGGCAGCAAGCACAGGCAGCACAGCTAGCACAGGCTGCACAGCAAACACAGGCAGCACAGCAAGCACAGGCAGCACAGCAAGCACAGGCAGCAAGCACAGGCATGTTAGAAACCCGCAAAATAGCTCGACGAGATGTGTTCGTTTTAGCGATTCTGGGGGAAGTGCAGAGGGGTCAAGCTCCGTCCTCTTTTCAACAGGCAAAGCCTGCTCCGATCTTCGGCGAGATTCACTCTCGCATTTGTTTACAATGCTTAATCATACTGAGACGCAGGTCAATGCACCGGCCGCCGAGGGAAACATATGATCCGCGACTCTCGGCGCCTCCAAAAACAGGTGACACAGCAACGCACTGTCGTATGCCACTGTCGAATTACCGCGTGTTATGGGCGAAATCAAATGCATCGCTAACAGGCAGCACAGCAAGCACAGGCAGTACAGCAAGCACAGACAGCAAGTACAGGCAGCACAGGCAGCACAGCAAGCACAGGCAGCAAGCAAACATAGGCAGCACAGCAAGCACAGGCAGTAAGCACAGGCAGCAAGCACAGGCAGCACAGCAAGCACAGGCAGCAAGCACAGGCAGCACAGCAAGCACAGGCAGCAAGTACAGGCAGCACAGCAAGCACAGGCAGCAAACACAGGCAGCACAGCAAGCACAGGCAGCACAGCAAACACGGGCAGCACAGCAAGCACAGGCAGCACAGCAAGCACAGGCAGCAAGCACAGGCAGCAAGCACAGGCAGCAAGCACAGGCAGCACAGCAAGCACAGGCAGCAAGCACAGGCAGCACAGCAAGCACAGGCAGCACAGCAAGCACAGGCAGCAAGCAAAGGCAGCACAGCAAGCACAGGCAGCAAGCACAGGCAGCACAGCAAGCACAGACAGCAAGCACAGGCAGCACAGGCAGCACAGCAAGCACAGGCAGCAAGCACAAGCAGCACAGGCAGCACAGCAAGCACAGGCAGCAAGCACAGGCAGCACAGCAAGCACAGGCAGCACAGGCAGCACAGCAAGCACAGGCAGCAAGCACAGGCAGCGCAGCAAGCACAGGCAGCACAGGGAGCAAGCACAGGCAGCACAGCAAGCACAAACAGCAAGCACAGGCAGCACAGCAAGCACAGGCAGCAAGCACAGGCAGCACAGCAAGCACAGGCAGCAAGCACAGGCAGCACAGCAAGCACAGCCAGCAAGCACAGCCAGCACAGCAAGCACAGGCAGCAAGCACAGGCAGCACAGCAAGCACAGACAGCAAGCACAGGCAGCAAGCACAGGCAGCAAGCACAGGCAGCGCAGCAAGCACAGGCAGCACAGCAAGCACAGGCAGCACAGCAAGCACAGGCAGCAAGTACAGGCAGGACAGCAAGCACAGGCAACAAGCACAGGCAGCACAGCAAGCACAGGCAGCACAGGCAGCATAGCAAGCACAGGCAGCAAGCACAGGCAGCACAGCAAGCACAGGCAGCAAGCACAGACAGCAAGCACAGGCAGCACAGCAAGCACAGGCAGCAAGCACAGGCAGCACAGCAAGCACAGGCAGCTCAGGCAGCACAGCAAGCACAGGCAGCAAGCACAGGCAGCACAGGCAGCACAGCAAGCACAGGCAGCAAGGACAGGCAGCACAGCAAGCACAGGCAGCAAGCACAGGCAGCAAACACACTCAGCACAGGAAGCACAGGCAGCACAGCAAGCACAGGCAGCAATGCAAGCACAGACAGCAAGCACAGGCAGCACAGGCAGCACAGCAAGCACAGGCAGCACAGGCAGCGCAGCAAGCACAGGCAGCACAGCAAGCACAGGGAGCAAGCACAGGCAGCACAGCAAGCACAAACAGCAAGCACAGGCAGCAAGCACAGGCAGCACAGCAAGCACAGGCAGCAAGCACAGGCAGCATGCACAGGCAGCACAGCAAGCACAGGCAACAAGCACAGGCAGCACAGCAAGCACAGGCAGCACAGGCAGCATAGCAAGCACAGCAAGCACAGGCAGCAAGCACAGGCAGCACAGCATGCACAGACAGCAAGCACAGGCAGCACAGCAAGCACAGGCAGCAAGCACAGGCAGCACAGCAAGCACAGGCAGCTTTCGCAGGCAGCATAGCAAGCACAGCAAGCACAGGCAGCAAGCACAGGCAGCACAGCAAGCACAGGCAGCAAGCAAAGGCAGCACAGCAAGCACAGGCAGCAAGCACAGGCAGCACAGGCAGCAAAGCAAGCACAGCAAGCACAGGCAGCAAGCACAGGCAGCACAGCAAGCACAGGCAGCAAGCACAGGCAGCAGAGCAAGCACAGGCAGCAAAGCAAGCACAGCAAGCACAGGCAGCAAGCACAGGCAGCACAGCAAGCACAGGCAGCACAGCAAGCACAGACAGCAAGCACAGGCAGCAAGCACAGGCAGCACAGCAAGCACAGACAGCAAGCACAGGCAGCATGCACAGGCAGCACAGCAAGCACAGGCAACAACCACAGGCAGCACAGCAAGCACAGGCAGCACAGGCAGCATAGCAAGCACAGCAAGCACAGGCAGCAAGCACAGGCAGCACAGCATGCACAGACAGCAAGCACAGGCAGCACAGCAAGCACAGGCAGCAAGCACAGGCAGCACAGCAAGCACAGGCAGCTTTCGCAGGCAGCATAGCAAGCACAGGCAGCAAGCACAGGCAGCACAGCAAGCACAGGCAGCACAGCAAGCACAGGCAGCAAGCACAGGCAGCACAGCAAGCACAGGCAGCAAGCAAAGGCAGCACAGCAAGCACAGGCAGCAAGCACAGGCAGCACAGCAAGCACAGGCAGCACAGCAAGCACAGACAGCAAGCACAGGCAGCACAGGCAGCACAGCAAGCACAGGCAGCAAGCACAAGCAGCACAGGCAGCACAGCAAGCACAGGCAGCAAGCACAGGCAGCAAGCACAGGCAGCAAGCACAGGCAGCACAGCAAGCACAGGCAGCACAGGCAGCACAGCAAGCACAGGCAGCAAGCACAGGCAGCGCAGCAAGCACAGGCAGCACAGGGAGCAAGCACAGGCAGCACAGCAAGCACAAACAGCAAGCACAGGCAGCACAGCAAGCACAGGCAGCAAGCACAGGCAGCACAGCAAGCACAGGCAGCAAGCACAGGCAGCACAGCAAGCACAGGGAGCAAGCACAGCCAGCACAGCAAGCACAGGCAGCAAGCACAGGCAGCACAGCAAGCACAGACAGCAAGCACAGGCAGCAAGCACAAGCACAGGCAGCAAGCACAGGCAGCGCAGCAAGCACAGGCAGCACAGCAAGCACAGGCAGCACAGCAAGCACAGGCAGCAAGTACAGGCAGGACAGCAAGCACAGGCAACAAGCACAGGCAGCACAGCAAGCACAGGCAGCACAGGCAGCATAGCAAGCACAGGCAGCAAGCACAGGCAGCACAGCAAGCACAGGCAGCAAGCACAGACAGCAAGCACAGGCAGCACAGCAAGCACAGGCAGCAAGCACAGGCAGCACAGCAAGCACAGGCAGCTCAGGCAGCACAGCAAGCACAGGCAGCAAACACAGGCAGCACAGGCAGCAGAGCAAGCACAGGCAGCAAGGACAGGCAGCACAGCAAGCACAGGCAGCAAGCACAGGCAGCAAACACACTCAGCACAGCAAGCACAGGCAGCACAGCAAGCACAGGCAGCAATGCAAGCACAGACAGCAAGCACAGGCAGCACAGGCAGCACAGCAAGCACAGGCAGCACAGGCAGCGCAGCAA
Source organism: Priocnemis perturbator (assembly GCA_963942575.1). Lineage (NCBI taxonomy): Eukaryota > Metazoa > Arthropoda > Insecta > Hymenoptera > Pompilidae > Priocnemis > Priocnemis perturbator. The sequence goes on from CAWWDK010000440.1 coordinate 183,040, forward strand.
GCACAGGCAGCACAGCAAGCACAGGGAGCAAGCACAGGCAGCACAGCAAGCACAAACAGCAAGCACAGGCAGCACAGCAAGCACAGGCAGCAAGCATAGGCAGCACAGCAAGCACAGGCAGCAAGCACAGGCAGCAAGCACAGGCAGCACAGCAAGCACAGGCAGCATGCACAGGCAGCACAGCAAGCACAGGCAACAAGCACAGGCAGCACAGCAAGCACAGGCAGCACAGGCAGCATAGCAAGCACAGCAAGCACAGGCAGCAAGCACAGGCAGCACAGCATGCACAGACAGCAAGCACAGGCAGCACAGCAAGCACAGGCAGCAAGCACAGGCAGCACAGCAAGCACAGGCAGCTTTCGCAGGCAGCATAGCAAGCACAGCAAGCACAGGCAGCAAGCACAGGCAGCACAGCAAGCACAGGCAGCAAGCACAGGCAGCACAGCAAGCACAGGCAGCAAGCAAAGGCAGCACAGCAAGCACAGGCAGCAAGCACAGGCAGCACAGCAAGCACAGGCAGCAAAGCAAGCACAGGCAGCAAGCACAGGCAGCACAGCAAGCACAGGCAGCAAGCACAGGCAGCAGAGCAAGCACAGGCAGCAAAGCAAGCACAGGCAGCAAGCACAGGCAGCACAGCAAGCACAGGCAGCACAGCAAGCACAGGCAGCAAGCACAGGCAGCACAGCAAACACAGACAGCAAGCACAGGCAGCACAGCAAGCACAGGCAGCAAGCACAGGCAGCAAGCACAGGCAGCACAGCAAGCACAGGCAGCAAGCACAGGCAGCAAGCACAGGCAGCACAGCAAGCACAGGCAGCACAGCAAGCACAGACAGCAAGCACAGGCAGCACAGGCAGCACAGCAAGCACAGGCAGCACAGCAAACACAGGCAGCATAGCAAGCACAGGCAGCAAGCACAGGCAGCACAGCAAGCACAAACAGAAAGCACAGGCAGCACAGCAAGCACAGGCAGCAAGCACAGGCACCTCAGGCAGCACAGCAAGCACAGGCAGCAAGCACAGGCAGCACAGCAATCACAGGCAGCACAGCAAGCACAGGCAGCAAGCACAGGCAGCACAGCAAGCACAGGCAGCACAGACAGCAAGCACAGGCAGCAAGCACAAGCAACACAGGCAGCACAGCAAGCACAGGCAGCAAGCACAGGCAGCTTGCACAGGCAGCATAGCAAGCACAGCAATCACAGGCAGCACAGCAAGCACAGGCAGCAAGCACAGGCAGCACAGCAAGCACAGGCAGCGCAGCAAGCACAGGCAGCAAGCACAGGCAGCACAGCAAGCACAGGCAGCAAGCACAGGCAGCGCAGCAAGCACAGGCAGCACAGCAAGCACAGGGAGCAAGCACAGGCAGCACAGCAAGCACAAACAGCAAGCACAGGCAGCACAGCAAGCACAGGCAGCAAGCACAGGCAGCACAGCAAGCACAGGCAGCAAGCACAGGCAGCACAGCAAGCACAGGCAGCACAGCAAGCACAGGCAACAAGCACAGGCAGCACAGCAAGCACAGGCAGCACAGGCAGCATAGCAAGCACAGGCAGCAAGCACAGACAGCACAGCAAGCACAGACAGCAAGCACAGGCAGCACAGCAAGCACAGGCAGCAAGCACAGTGAGCACAGCAAGCACAGGCAGCACAGGCAGCTTTCGCAGGCAACATAGCAAGCACAGCAAGCACAGGCAGCAAGCACAGGCAGCACAGCAAGCACAGGCAGCAAGCACAGGCAGCACAGCAAGCACAGCAAGCACAGGCAGCAAGCACAGGCAGCACAGCAAGCACAGGCAGCAAGCACAGGCACCTCAGGCAGCACAGCAAGCACAGGCAGCAAGCACAGGCAGCAAGCACAGGCAGCACAGCAAGCACAGGCAGCAAGCACAGGCAGCACAGCAAGCACAGGCAGCACAGCAAGCACAGGCAGCAAGCAAAGGCAGCACAGCAAGCACAGGCAGCACAGCAAGCACAGGCAGCAAGCACAGGCAGCACAGCAAACACAGGCAGCACAGCAAGCACAGGCAGCAAGTACAGGCAGCACAGCAAGCACAGGCAGCAAGCACAGGCAGCACAGCAAGCACAAACAGCAAGCAAAGGCAGCACAGCAAGCACAGGCAGCACAGCAAGCACAGGCAGCATAGCAAGCACAGGCAGCAAGCACAGGCAGCACAGCAAGCACAAACAGCAAGCACGGGCAGCACAGCAAGCACAGGCAGCAAGCACAGGCACCTCAGGCAGCACAGCAAGCACAGGCAGCCAGCACAGGCAGCACAGCAAGCACAGGCAGCAAGTACAGGCAGGACAGCAAGCACAGGCAACAAGCACAGGTAGGACAGCAAGCACAGGCAACAAGCACAGGCAGCACAGCAAGCACAGGCAGCACAGGCAGCATAGCAAGCACAGGCAGCAAGCACAGGCCGCACAGCAAGCACAGGCAGCAAGCACAGGCAGCGCAGCAAGCACAGGCAGCACAGCAAGCACAGGGAGCAGGCACAGGCAGCACAGCAAGCACAAACAGCAAGCACAGGCAGCACAGCAAGCACAGGCAGCAAGCACAGGCAGCACAGCAAGCACAGGCAGCAAGTACAGGCAGGACAGCAAGCACAGGCAACAAGCACAGGCAGGACAGCAAGCACAGGCAACAAGCACAGGCAGCACAGCAAGCACAGGCAGCACAGGCAGCATAGCAAGCACAGGCAGCAAGCACAGGCCGCACAGCAAGCACAGGCAGCAAGCACAGGCAGCGCAGCAAGCACAGGCAGCACAGCAAGCACAGGGAGCAGGCACAGGCAGCACAGCAAGCACAAACAGCAAGCACAGGCAGCACAGCAAGCACAGGCAGCAAGCACAGGCAGCACAGCAAGCACAGGCAGCAAGCACAGGCAGCACAGCAAGCACAGGCAGCAAGCACAGGCAGCACAGCAAGCACAGGCAACAAGCACAGGCAGCACAGCAAGCACAGGCAGCAAGCACAGGCAGCACAGGCAGCTTGCACAGGCAGCATAGCAAGTACAGCAAGCACAGGCAGCAAGCACAGGCAGCACAGCAAGCACAGACAGCAAGCACAGGCAGCACAGCAAGCACAGGCAGCAAGCACAGGCAGCACAGGCAGCAAGCACAGGCAGCACAGCAAGCACAGGCAGCACAACAAGCACAGGCGGCACAGCAAGCACAGGCAGCAAGCACAGGCAGCAAGCAAAGGCAGCACAGCAAGCACAGGCAGCAAGCACAGGCAGCACAGCAAGCACAGGCAGCAAGCACAGGCAGCACAGCAAGCACAGGCAGCTCAGGCAGCACAGCAAGCACAGGCAGCAAGCACAGGCAGCACAGGCAGCACAGCAAGCACAGGAAGCAAGGACAGGCAGCACAGCAAGCACAGGCAGCAAGCACAGGCAGCAAACACACTCAGCACAGCAAGCACAGGCAGCAATGCAAGCACAGGCAGCAAGCACAGGCAGCAATGCAAGCACAGGCAGCAAGCACAGGCAGCACAGCAAGCACAGACAGCAAGCACAGGCAGCACAGGCAGCACAGCAAGCACAGGCAGCACAGGCAGCGCAGCAAGCACAGGCAGCACAGCAAGCACAGGGAGCAAGCACAGGCAGCACAGCAAGCACAAACAGCAAGCACAGGCAGCACAGCAAGCACAGGCAGCAAGCACAGGCAGCACAGCAAGCACAGGCAGCAAGCACAGGCAGCACAGCAAGCACAAATAGCAAGCACAGGCAGCACAGCATGCACGGGCAGCAAGCACAGGCAGCAAGCACAGGCAGCACAGGCAGCTTGCACAGGCAGCATAGCAAGCACAGCAAGCACAGGCAGCAAGCACAGGCAGCACCGCAAGCACAGACAGCAAGCACAGGCAGCACAGGCAGCACAGCAAGCACAGGCAGCAAGCACAGGCAGCACAGGCAGCAAGCACAGGCAGCACAGCAAGCACAGGCAGCAAGCAAAGGCAGCACAGCAAGCACAGGCAGCAAGCACAGGCAGCACAGCAAGCACAGGCAGCAAGCAAAGGCAGCACAGCAAGCACAGGCAGCAAGCACAGGCAGCACAGCAAGCACACGCAGCGCAGCAAGCACAGGCAGCAAGCACAGGCAGCAAGCACAGGCAGCACAGCAAGCACAGGCAGCAAGCACAGGCAGCAAGCACAGGCAGCAAGCACAGGCAGCACAGCAAGCACAGGCAGCAAGCACAGGCAGCACAGCAAGCACAGGCAGCAAGCAAAGGCAGCACAGCAAGCACAGGCAGCACAGCAAGCACAGGCAGCATAGCAAGCACAGGCAGCAAGCACAGGCAGCACAGCAAGCACAGGCAGCAAGCACAGGCAGCAAGCACAGGCAGCACAGCAAGCACAGGCAGCAAGCACAGGCAGCACAGCAAGCACAGGCAGCACAGCAAGCACAGGCAGCAAGCAAAGGCAGCACAGCAAGCACAGGCAGCAAGCACAGGCAGCACAGCAAGCACAGGCAGCAAGCACAGGCAGCACAGCAAACACAGGCAGCACAGCAAGCACAGGCAGCAAGTACAGGCAGCACAGCAAGCACAGGCAGCAAGCACAGGCAGCACAGCAAGCACAAACAGCAAGCACAGGCAGCACAGCAAGCACAGGCAGCAAGCACAGGCAGCACAGGCAGCTTGCACAGGCAGCATAGCAAGCACAGCAAGCACAGGCAGCAAGCACAGGCAGCACAGCAAGCACAGACAGCAAGCACAGGCAGCACAGGCAGCACAGCAAGCACAGGCAGCAAGCACAGGCAGCACAGGCAGCAAGCACAGGCAGCACAGCAAGCACAGGCAGCACAACAAGCACAGGCGGCACAGCAAGCACAGGCAGCAAGCACAGGCAGCAAGCAAAGGCAGCACAGCAAGCACAGGCAGCAAGCACAGGCAGCACAGCAAGCACAGGCAGCTCAGGCAGCACAGCAAGCACAGGCAGCAAGCACAGGCAGCACAGGCAGCACAGCAAGCACAGGCAGCAAGGACAGGCAGCACAGCAAGCACAGGCAGCAAGCACAGGCAGCAAACACACTCAGCACAGCAAGCACAGGCAGCAATGCAAGCACAGGCAGCAAGCACAGGCAGCAATGCAAGCACAGGCAGCAAGCACAGGCAGCACAGCAAGCACAGACAGCAAGCACAGGCAGCACAGGCAGCACAGCAAGCACAGGCAGCACAGGCAGCGCAGCAAGCACAGGCAGCACAGCAAGCACAGGGAGCAAGCACAGGCAGCACAGCAAGCACAGGCAGCAAGCACAGGCAGCAAGCACAGGCAGCAAGCACAGGCAGCACAGCAAGCAGAGGCAGCAAGCACAGGCAGCACAGCAAGCACAGGCAGCAAGCAAAGGCAGCACAGCAAGCACAGGCAGCACAGCAAGCACAGGCAGCATAGCAAGCACAGGCAGCAAGCACAGGCAGCACAGCAAGCACAAACAGCAAGCACAGGCAGCACAGCAAGCACAGGCAGCAAGCACAGGCACCTCAGGCAGCACAGCAAGCACAGGCAGCAAGCACAGGCAGCAAGCACAGGCAGCACAGCAAGCACAGGCAGCAAGCACAGGCAGCACAGCAAGCACAGGCAGCACAGCAAGCACAGGCAGCAAGCAAAGGCAGCACAGCAAGCACAGGCAGCAAGCACAGGCAGCACAGCAAGCACAGGCAGCAAGCACAGGCAGCACAGCAAACACAGGCAGCACAGCAAGCACAGGCAGCAAGTACAGGCAGCACAGCAAGCACAGGCAGCAAGCACAGGCAGCACAGCAAGCACAAACAGCAAGCAAAGGCAGCACAGCAAGCACAGGCAGCACAGGCAGCATAGCAAGCACAGGCAGCAAGCACAGGCAGCACAGCAAGCACAAACAGCAAGCACAGGCAGCACAGCAAGCACAGGCAGCAAGCACAGGCACCTCAGGCAGCACAACAAGCACAGGCAGCCAGCACAGGCAGCACAGCAAGGACAGGCAGCAAGTACAGGCAGGACAGCAAGCACAGGCAACAAGCACAGGCAGGACAGCAAGCACAGGCAACAAGCACAGGCAGCACAGCAAGCACAGGCAGCACAGGCAGCATAGCAAGCACAGGCAGCAAGCACAGGCCGCACAGCAAGCACAGGCAGCAAGCACAGGCAGCGCAGCAAGCACAGGCAGCACAGCAAGCACAGGGAGCAGGCACAGGCAGCACAGCAAGCACAAACAGCAAGCACAGGCAGCACAGCAAGCACAGGCAGCAAGCACAGGCAGCACAGCAAGCACAGGCAGCAAATACAGGCAGGACAGCAAGCACAGGCAACAAGCACAGGCAGGACAGCAAGCACAGGCAACAAGCACAGGCAGCACAGCAAGCACAGGCAGCACAGGCAGCATAGCAAGCACAGGCAGCAAGCACAGGCCGCACAGCAAGCACAGGCAGCGCAGCAAGCACAGGCAGCACAGCAAGCACAGGGAGCAGGCACAGGCAGCACAGCAAGCACAAACAGCAAGCACAGGCAGCACAGCAAGCACAGGCAGCAAGCACAGGCAGCAAGCACAGGCAGCACAGCAAGCACAGGCAGCAAGCACAGGCAGCACAGCAAGCACAGGCAACAAGCACAGGCAGCACAGCAAGCACAGGCAGCACAGGCAGCATAGCAAGCACAGGCAGCAAGCACAGGCAGCACAACAAGCACAGACAGCAAGCACAGGCAGCACAGCAAGCACAGACAGCAAGCACAAGCAGCACAGGCAGCACAGGGAGCAAGCACAGGCAGCACAGCAAGCACAAACAGCAAGCACAGGCAGCAAGCACAGGCAGCAAGCACAGGCAGCACAGCAGGTACAGGCAGCAAGCACAGGCAGCACAGCAAGCACAGGCAACAAGCACAGGCAGCACAGCAAGCACAGGCAGCACAGGCAGCATAGCAAGCACAGGCAGCAAGCACAGGCAGCACAGCAAGCACAGACAGCAAGCACAGGCAGCACAGCAAGCACAGGCAGCAAGCACAGGCAGCACAACAAGCACAGGCAGCAAGCACAGGCAGCAAGTACAGGCAGGACAGCATGCACAGGCAGCACAGCAAGCACAGACAGCAAGCACAGGCAGCACAGGCAGCACAGCAAGCACAGGCAGCAAGCACAAGCAGCAAGCACAAGCAGCACAGGCAGCACAGCAAGCACAGGCAGGAAGCACAGGCAGCACAGCAAGCACAGGCAGCACAGCAAACACAGGCAGCATAGCTAGCACAGGCAGCAAGCACAGGCAGCACAGCAAGCACAAACAGCAAGCACAGGCAGCACAGCAAGCATAAGCAGCAAGCACAGGCAGCACAGCAAGCACAGGCAGCACAGGCAGCACAGCAAGCACAGGCAGCAAGCACAGGCAGCACAGCAAACACAGGCAGCACAGCAAGCACAGGCAGCAAGTACAGGCAGCACAGCAAGCACAGGCAGCACAGCAAGCACAGGCAGCAAGCACAGGCAGCAGAGCAAGCACAGGCAGCAAAGCAAGCACAGGCAGCAAGCACAGGCAGCACAGCAAGCACAGGCAGCACAGCAAGCACAGACAGCAAGCACAGGCAGCACAGGCAGCACAGCAAGCACAGGCAGCAAGCACAAGCAGCACAGGCAGCACAGCAAGCACAGGCAGCAAGCACAGGCAGCACAGCAAGCACAGGCAGCAAGCACAGGCAGCACAGCATGCACAGGCAGCAAGCACAGGCAGCACAGCAAGCACAGGCAGCACAACCAGCACAGGCGGCACAGCAAGCACAGGCAGCAAGCACAGGCAGCACAGCAAGCACAGGCAGCAAGCACAGGCAGCAAGCACAGGCAGCACAGCAAGCACAGGCAGCACAGCAAGCACAGGCAGCTAGCACAGGCAGCATAGCAAGCACAGGCAGCACAGCAAGCACAGGCAGCACAGCAAGCACAGACAGCAAGCACAGGCAGCACAGGCAGCACAGCAAGCACAGGCAGCACAGCAAGCACAGGCAGCAAGTACAGGCAGCACAGCAAGCACAGGCAGCACAGCAAGCACAGGCAGCAAGCACAGGCAGCAGAGCAAGCACAGGCAGCAAAGCAAGCACAGGCAGCAAGCACAGGCAGCACAGCAAGCACAGGCAGCACAGCAAGCACAGACAGCAAGCACAGGCAGCACAGGCAGCACAGCAAGCACAGGCAGCAAGCACAAGCAGCACAGGCAGCACAGCAAGCACAGGCAGCAAGCACAGGCAGCACAGCAAGCACAGGCAGCAAGCACAGGCAGCACAGCATGCACAGGCAGCAAGCACAGGCAGCACAGCAAGCACAGGCAGCACAACCAGCACAGGCGGCACAGCAAGCACAGGCAGCAAGCACAGGCAGCACAGCAAGCACAGGCAGCAAGCACAGGCAGCAAGCACAGGCAGCACAGCAAGCACAGGCAGCTAGCACAGGCAGCATAGCAAGCACAGGCAGCACAGCAAGCACAGGCAGCGCAGCAAGCACAGGCAGCAAGCACAGACAGCAAGCACAGGCAGCACAGCAAGCACAGGCCGCACAGCAAGCACAGGCAGCAAGCACAGACAGCAAGCACAGGCAGCCCAGCAAGCACAGGCAGCACAGCAAGCACAGGGAGCAAGCACAGGCAGCACAGCAAGCACAGGGAGCAAGCACAGGCAGCACAGCAAGCACAAACAGCAAGCACAGGCAGCACAGCAAGCACAGGCAGCAAGCACAGGCAGCAAGCACAGGCAGCAAGCACAGGCAGCACAGCAAGCACAGGCAGCAAGCACAGCCAGCACAGCGAGCACAAATAGCAAGCACAGGCAGCACAGCATGCACAGGCAGCACAGCAAGCACAGGCAGCAAGCACAGGCAGCACAGCTAGCACACGCAGCGCAGCAAGCACAGGCAGCAAGCACAGGCAGCACAGCAAGCACAGGCAGCAAGCACAGGCAGCAAGCACAGGCAGCAAGCACAGGCAGCACAGCAAGCACAGGCAGCAAGCACAGGCAGCACAGCAAGCACAGGCAGCAAGCAAAGGCAGCACAGCAAGCACAGGCAGCAAGCACAGGCAGCACAGCAAGCACAGGCAGCACAGCAAGCACAGGCAGCAAGCACAGACAGCACAGCAAACACAGGCAGCACAGCAAGCACAGACAGCAAGTACAGGCAGCACAGCAAGCACAGGCAGCAAGCACAGGCAGCACAGCAAGCACAGGCAGCACAGCAAGCACAGGCAGCAAGCACAGGCAGCACAGCAAGCACAGGCAGCACAGCAAGCACAGGCAGCACAGCAAGCACAGACAGCAAGCACAGGCAGCACAGTAAGCACAGGCAGCTAGCACAGGCAGCATAGCAAGCACAGCAAGCACAAGCAGCACAGCAAGCACAGGCAGCAAGCACAAGCAGCACAGCAAGCACAGGCAGCAAGTACAGGCAGGACAGCATGCACAGGCAACAAGCACAGGCAGCACAGCAAGCACAGGCAGCACAGGCAGCATAGCAAGCACAGGCAGCACAGCAAGCACAGGCAGCAAGCACAGGCAGCACAGCAAGCACAGGCAGCAAGCACAGGCAGCACAGCAAGCACAGGCAGCTCAGGCAGCACAGCAAGCACAGGCAGCAAGCACAGGCAGCACAGGCAGCACAGCAAGCACAGGCAGCAAGGACAGGCAGCACAGCAAGCACAGGCAGCAAGCACAGGCAGCAAACACATTCAGCACAGCAAGCACAGGCAGCAATGCAAGCACAGGCAGCAAGCACAGGCAGCACAGCAAGCACAGACAGCAAGCACAGGCAGCACAGGCAGCACAGCAAGCACAGGCAGCACAGGCAGCGCAGCAAGCACAGGCAGCACAGCAAGCACAGGGAGCAAGCACAGGCAGCACAGCAAGCACAAACAGCAAGCACAGGCAGCACAGCAAGCACAGGCAGCACAGCAAGCACAGGCAGCACAGCAAGCACAGGCAGCATGCACAGGCAGCACAGCAAGCACAGGCAACAACCACAGGCAGCACAGCAAGCACGGGCAGCACAGGCAGCATAGCAAGCACAGCAAGCACAGGCAGCAAGCACAGGCAGCACAGCAAGCACAGGCAGCAAGCACAGGCAGCACAGCAAGCACAGGCAGCAAGCAAAGGCAGCACAGCAAGCACAGGCAGCAAGCACAGGCAGCACAGCAAGCACAGGCAGCACAGCAAGCACAGGCAGCAAGCACAGACAGCACAGCAAACACAGGCAGCACAGCAAGCACAGACAGCAAGTACAGGCAGCACAGCAAGCACAGGCAGCAAGCACAGGCAGCACAGCAAGCACAGGCAGCACAGCAAGCACAGGCAGCAAGCACAGGCAGCACAGCAAGCACAGGCCGCACAGCAAGCACAGGCAGCAAGCACAGGCAGCACAGCAAGCACAGGCAGCAAGCACAGGCAGCAAACACATTCAGCACAGCAAGCACAGGCAGCAATGCAAGCACAGGCAGCAATGCAAGCACACGCAGCAAGCACAGGCAGCACAGCAAGCACAGACAGCAAGCACAGGCAGCACAGGCAGCACAGGCAGCACAGGCAGCGCAGCAAGCACAGGCAGCACAGCAAGCACAGGGAGCAAGCACAGGCAGCACAGCAAGCACAAACAGCAAGCACAGGCAGCACAGCAAGCACAGGCAGCAAGCACAGGCAGCACAGCAAGCACAGGCAGCAAGCACAGGCAGCATGCACAGGCAGCACAGCAAGCACAGGCAACAACCACAGGCAGCACAGCAAGCACGGGCAGCACAGGCAGCATAGCAAGCACAGCAAGCACAGGCAGCAAGCACAGGCAGCACAGCATGCACAGACAGCAAGCACAGGCAGCACAGCAAGCACAGGCAGCATGCACAGGCAGCACAGCAAGCACAGGCAACAACCACAGGCAGCACAGCAAGCACAGGCAGCACAGGCAGCATAGCAAGCACAGCAAGCACAGGCAGCAAGCACAGGCAGCACAGCATGCACAGACAGCAAGCACAGGCAGCACAGCAAGCACAGGCAGCAAGCACAGGCAGCACAGCAAGCACAGGCAGCTTCCGCAGGCAGCATAGCAAGCACAGCAAGCACAGGTAGCAAGCAAAGGCAGCACAGCAAGCACAGGCAGCAAGCAAAGGCAGCACAGCAAGCACAGGCAGCAAGCACAGGCAGCACAGCAAGCACACGCAGCGCAGCAAGCACGGCAGCAAGCACAGGCAGCACAGCAAGCACAGGCAGCAAAGCAAGCACAGCAAGCACAGGCACCAAGCACAGGCAGCACAGCAAGCACAGGCAGCAAGTACAGGCAGGACAGCAAGCACAGGCAACAAGCACAGGCAGGACAGCAAGCACAGGCAACAAGCACAGGCAGCACAGCAAGCACAGGCAGCACAGGCAGCATAGCAAGCACAGGCAGCAAGCACAGGCCGCACAGCAAGCACAGGCAGCAAGCACAGGCAGCGCAGCAAGCACAGGCAGCACAGCAAGCACAGGGAGCAGGCACAGGCAGCACAGCAAGCACAAACAGCAAGCACAGGCAGCACAGCAAGCACAGGCAGCAAGCACAGGCAGCAAGCACAGGCAGCACAGCAAGCACAGGCAGCAAGCACAGGCAGCACAGCAAGCACAGGCAACAAGCACAGGCAGCACAGCAAGCACAGGCAGCACAGGCAGCATAGCAAGCACAGCAAGCACAGGCAGCAAGCACAGACAGCACAGCAAGCACAGACAGCAAGCACAGGCAGCACAGCAAGCACAGGCAGCAAGCACAGGCAGTAAGCACAGGCAGCAAGCACAAGCAGCACAGGCAGCACAGGGAGCAAGCACAGGCAGCACAGCAAGCACAAACAGCAAGCACAGGCAGCAAGCACAGGCAGCAAGCACAGGCAGCACAGCAGGCACAGGCAGCAAGCACAGGCAGCACAGCAAGCACAGGCAACAAGCACAGGCAGCACAGCAAGCACAGGCAGCACAGGCAGCATAGCAAGCACAGGCAGCAAGCACAGGCAGCACAGCAAGCACAGACAGCAAGCACAGGCAGCACAGCAAGCACAGGCAGCAAGCACAGGCAGCACAGCAAGCACAGGCAGCAAGCACAGGCAGCAAGCACAGGCAACACAGCAAGCACAGGCAGCACAGCAAGCACAGACAGCAAGCACAGGCAGCACAGGCAGCACAGCAAGCACAGGCAGCAAGCACAAGCAGCAAGCACAAGCAGCACAGGCAGCACAGCAAGCACAGGCAGGAAGCACAGGCAGCACAGCAAGCACAGGCAGCACAGCAAACACAGGCAGCATAGCAAGCACAGGCAGCAAGCACAGGCAGCACAGCAAGCACAAACAGCAAGCACAGGCAGCACAGCAAGCATAGGCAGCAAGCACAGACAGCAAGCACAGGCAGCCCAGCAAGCACAGGCAGCACAGCAAGCACAGGGAGCAAGCACAGGCAGCACAGCAAGCACAGGGAGCAAGCACAGGCAGCACAGCAAGCACAAACAGCAAGCACAGGCAGCACAGCAAGCACAGGCAGCAAGCACAGGCAGCACAGCAAGCACAGGCAGCAAGCACAGGCAGCACAGCAAGCACAGGCAGCAAGCACAGCCAGCACAGCAAGCACAAATAGCAAGCACAGCCAGCACAGCATGCACAGGCAGCACAGCATGCACAGGCAGCACAGCAAGCACAGACAGCAAGCACAGGCAGCACAGGCAGCACAGCAAGCACAGGCAGCACAGGCAGCGCAGCAAGCACAGGCAGCACAGCAAACACAGGCAGCAAGCACAGGCAGCAAACACATTCAGCACAGCAAGCACAGGCAGCAATGCAAGCACAGGCAGCAAGCACAGGCAGCAATGCAAGCACAGGCAGCAAGCACAGGCAGCACAGCAAGCACAGACAGCAAGCACAGGCAGCTCAGGCAGCACAGCAAGCACAGGCAGCAAGCACAGGCAGCACAGGCAGCACAGCAAGCACAGGCAGCAAGGACAGGCAGCACAGCAAGCACAGGCAGCAAGCACAGGCAGCAAACACATTCAGCACAGCAAGCACAGGCAGCAATGCAAGCACAGGCAGCAAGCACAGGCAGCACAGCAAGCACAGACAGCAAGCACAGGCAGCACAGGCAGCACAGCAAGCACAGGCAGCACAGGCAGCGCAGCAAGCACAGGCAGCACAGCAAGCACAGGGAGCAAGCACAGGCAGCACAGCAAGCACAAACAGCAAGCACAGGCAGCACAGCAAGCACAGGCAGCACAGCAAGCACAGGCAGCAAGCACAGGCAGCATGCACAGGCAGCACAGCAAGCACAGGCAACAACCACAGGCAGCACAGCAAGCACGGGCAGCACAGGCAGCATAGCAAGCACAGCAAGCACAGGCAGCAAGCACAGGCAGCACAGCAAGCACAGGCAGCAAGCACAGGCAGCACAGCAAGCACAGGCAGCAAGCAAAGGCAGCACAGCAAGCACAGGCAGCAAGCACAGGCAGCACAGCAAGCACAGGCAGCACAGCAAGCACAGGCAGCAAGCACAGACAGCACAGCAAACACAGGCAGCACAGCAAGCACAGACAGCAAGTACAGGCAGCACAGCAAGCACAGGCAGCAAGCACAGGCAGCACAGCAAGCACAGGCAGCACAGCAAGCACAGGCAGCAAGCACAGGCAGCACAGCAAGCACAGGCCGCACAGCAAGCACAGGCAGCAAGCACAGGCAGCACAGCAAGCACAGGCAGCAAGCACAGGCAGCAAACACATTCAGCACAGCAAGCACAGGCAGCAATGCAAGCACACGCAGCAAGCACAGGCAGCACAGCAAGCACAGACAGCAAGCACAGGCAGCACAGGCAGCACAGGCAGCACAGGCAGCGCAGCAAGCACAGGCAGCACAGCAAGCACAGGGAGCAAGCACAGGCAGCACAGCAAGCACAAACAGCAAGCACAGGCAGCACAGCAAGCACAGGCAGCAAGCACAGGCAGCACAGCAAGCACAGGCAGCAAGCACAGGCAGCATGCACAGGCAGCACAGCAAGCACAGGCAACAACCACAGGCAGCACAGCAAGCACGGGCAGCACAGGCAGCATAGCAAGCACAGCAAGCACAGGCAGCAAGCACAGGCAGCACAGCATGCACAGACAGCAAGCACAGGCAGCACAGCAAGCACAGGCAGCATGCACAGGCAGCACAGCAAGCACAGGCAACAACCACAGGCAGCACAGCAAGCACAGGCAGCACAGGCAGCATAGCAAGCACAGCAAGCACAGGCAGCAAGCACAGGCAGCACAGCATGCACAGACAGCAAGCACAGGCAGCACAGCAAGCACAGGCAGCAAGCACAGGCAGCACAGCAAGCACAGGCAGCTTCCGCAGGCAGCATAGCAAGCACAGCAAGCACAGGTAGCAAGCAAAGGCAGCACAGCAAGCACAGGCAGCAAGCACAGGCCGCACAGCAAGCACAGGCAGCAAGCACAGGCAGCGCAGCAAGCACAGGCAGCACAGCAAGCACAGGGAGCAGGCACAGGCAGCACAGCAAGCACAAACAGCAAGCACAGCAAGCACAAACAGCAAGCACAGGCAGCACAGCAAGCACAGGCAGCAAGCACAGGCAGCAAGCACAGGCAGCAAGCACAGGCAGCACAGCAAGCACAGGCAACAAGCACAGGCAGCACAGCAAGCACAGGCAGCACAGGCAGCATAGCAAGCACAGCAAGCACAGGCAGCAAGCACAGACAGCACAGCAAGCACAGACAGCAAGCACAGGCAGCACAGCAAGCACAGGCAGCAAGCACAGGCAGTAAGCACAGGCAGCAAGCACAAGCAGCACAGGCAGCACAGGGAGCAAGCACAGGCAGCACAGCAAGCACAAACAGCAAGCACAGGCAGCAAGCACAGGCAGCAAGCACAGGCAGCACAGCAGGCACAGGCAGCAAGCACAGGCAGCACAGCAAGCACAGGCAACAAGCACAGGCAGCACAGCAAGCACAGGCAGCACAGGCAGCATAGCAAGCACAGGCAGCAAGCACAGGCAGCACAGCAAGCACAGACAGCAAGCACAGGCAGCACAGCAAGCACAGGCAGCAAGCACAGGCAGCACAGCAAGCACAGGCAGCAAGCACAGGCAGCAAGCACAGGCAGCACAGCAAGCACAGGCAGCACAGCAAGCACAGACAGCAAGCACAGGCAGCACAGGCAGCACAGCAAGCACAGGCAGCAAGCACAAGCAGCAAGCACAAGCAGCACAGGCAGCACAGCAAGCACAGGCAGGAAGCACAGGCAGCACAGCAAGCACAGGCAGCACAGCAAACACAGGCAGCATAGCAAGCACAGGCAGCAAGCACAGGCAGCACAGCAAGCACAAACAGCAAGCACAGGCAGCACAGCAAGCATAGGCAGCAAGCACAGACAGCAAGCACAGGCAGCCCAGCAAGCACAGGCAGCACAGCAAGCACAGGGAGCAAGCACAGGCAGCACAGCAAGCACAGGGAGCAAGCACAGGCAGCACAGCAAGCACAAACAGCAAGCACAGGCAGCACAGCAAGCACAGGCAGCAAGCACAGGCAGCACAGCAAGCACAGGCAGCAAGCACAGGCAGCACAGCAAGCACAGGCAGCAAGCACAGCAAGCACAAATAGCAAGCACAGGCAGCACAGCATGCACAGGCAGCACAGCATGCACAGGCAGCACAGCAAGCACAGACAGCAAGCACAGGCAGCACAGCAAGCACAGGCAGCAAGTACAGGCAGGACAGCAAGCACAGGCAGCAAGCACAGGCAGCACAGCAAGCACAGGCAGCTCAGGCAGCACAGCAAGCACAGGCAGCAAGCACAGGCAGCACAGGCAGCACAGCAAGCACAGGCAGCAAGGACAGGCAGCACAGCAAGCACAGGCAGCAAACACATTCAGCACAGCAAGCACAGGCAGCAATGCAAGCACAGGCAGCAAGCACAGGCAGCAATGCAAGCACAGGCAGCAAGCACAGGCAGCACAGCAAGCACAGACAGCAAGCACAGGCAGCACAGGCAGCACAGCAAGCACAGGCAGCACAGGCAGCGCAGCAAGCACAGGCAGCACAGCAAACACAGGCAGCATAGCAAGCACAGGCAGCAAGCATAGGCAGCACAGCAAGCACAAACAGCAAGCACAGCAAGCACAGGCAGCAAGCACAGCTGCACAGCAAGCACAGGCAGCACAACCAGCACAGGCGGCACAGCAAGCACAGGCAGCAAGCACAGGCAGCAAGCAAAGGCAGCACAGCAAGCACAGGCAGCAAGCAAAGGCAGCACAGCAAGCACAGGCAGCAAGCACAGGCAGCACAGCAAGCACACGCAGCGCAGCAAGCACAGGCAGCAAGCACAGGCAGCAAGCACAGGCAGCACAGCAAGCACAGGCAGCAAGCACAGGCAGCAAGCACAGGCAGCATAGCAAGCACAGCAAGCACAGGCAGCACAGCAAGCACAGGCAGCAAGCACAGGCAGCGCAGCAAGCACAGGCAGCAAGCACAGGCAGCACAGCAAGCACAGGCAGCTAGCACAGGCAGCATAGCAAGCACAGCAAGCACAGGCAGCACAGCAAGCACAGGCAGCAAGCACAGGCAGCACAGCAAGCACAGGGAGCAAGCACAGGCAGCACAGCAAGCACAAACAGCAAGCACAGGCAGCACAGTAAGCACAGGCAGCAAGCACAGGCAGCACAGCAAGCACAGGCAGCAAGCACAGGCAGCACAGCAAGCACAGGCAGCAAGTACAGGCAGGACAGCAAGCACAGGCAACAAGCACAGGCAGGACAGCAAGCACAGGCAACAAGCACAGGCAGCACAGCAAGCACAGGCAGCACAGGCAGCATAGCAAGCACAGGCAGCAAGCACAGGCAGCACAGCAAGCACAGGGAGCAGGCACAGGCAGCACAGCAAGCACAGGCAGCAAGCACAGGCCGCACAGCAAGCACAGGCAGCAAGCACAGGCAGCGCAGCAAGCACAGGCAGCACAGCAAGCACAGGGAGCAGGCACAGGCAGCACAGCAAGCACAAACAGCAAGCACAGGCAGCACAGCAAGCACAGGCAGCAAGCACAGGCAGCAAGCACAGGCAGCACAGCAAGCACAGGCAGCAAGCACAGGCAGCACAGCAAGCACAGGCAACAAGCACAGGCAGCACAGCAAGCACAGGCAGCACAGGCAGCATAGCAAGCACAGCAAGCACAGGCAGCAAGCACAGGCAGCACAGCAGGCACAGGCAGCAAGCACAGGCAGCACAGCAAGCACAGGCAACAAGCACAGGCAGCACAGCAAGCACAGGCAGCACAGGCAGCATAGCAAGCACAGGCAGCAAGCACAGGCAGCACAGCAAGCACAGACAGCAAGCACAGGCAGCACAGCAAGCACAGGCAGCAAGCACAGGCAGCACAGCAAGCACAGGCAGCAAGCACAGGCAGCAAGCACAGGCAGCACAGCAAGCACAGGCAGCACAGCAAGCACAGACAGCAAGCACAGGCAGCACAGGCAGCACAGCAAGCACAGGCAGCAAGCACAAGCAGCAAGCACAAGCAGCACAGGCAGCACAGCAAGCACAGGCAGGAAGCACAGGCAGCACAGCAAGCACAGGCAGCACAGCAAACACAGGCAGCATAGCAAGCACAGGCAGCAAGCACAGGCAGCACAGCAAGCACAAACAGCAAGCACAGGCAGCACAGCAAGCATAGGCAGCAAGCACAGACAGCAAGCACAGGCAGCCCAGCAAGCACAGGCAGCACAGCAAGCACAGGGAGCAAGCACAGGCAGCACAGCAAGCACAGGGAGCAAGCACAGGCAGCACAGCAAGCACAGGCAGCAAGCACAGGCAGCACAGCAAGCACAGGCAGCAAGCACAGCCAGCACAGCAAGCACAAATAGCAAGCACAGGCAGCACAGCATGCACAGGCAGCACAGCAAGCACAGACAGCAAGCACAGGCAGCACAGCAAGCACAGGCAGCAAGTACAGGCAGGACAGCAAGCACAGGCAGCAAGCACAGGCAGCACAGCAAGCACAGGCAGCTCAGGCAGCACAGCAAGCACAGGCAGCAAGCACAGGCAGCACAGGCAGCACAGCAAGCACAGGCAGCAAGGACAGGCAGCACAGCAAGCACAGGCAGCAAGCACAGGCAGCAAACACATTCAGCACAGCAAGCACAGGCAGCAATGCAAGCACAGGCAGCAAGCACAGGCAGCAATGCAAGCACAGGCAGCAAGCACAGGCAGCACAGCAAGCACAGACAGCAAGCACAGGCAGCACAGGCAGCACAGCAAGCACAGGCAGCACAGGCAGCGCAGCAAGCACAGGCAGCACAGCAAACACAGGCAGCATAGCAAGCACAGGCAGCAAGCATAGGCAGCACAGCAAGCACAAACAGCAAGCACAGCAAGCACAGGCAGCAAGCACAGCTGCACAGCAAGCACAGGCAGCACAACCAGCACAGGCGGCACAGCAAGCACAGGCAGCAAGCACAGGCAGCAAGCAAAGGCAGCACAGCAAGCACAGGCAGCAAGCAAAGGCAGCACAGCAAGCACAGGCAGCAAGCACAGGCAGCACAGCAAGCACACGCAGCGCAGCAAGCACAGGCAGCAAGCACAGGCAGCAAGCACAGGCAGCACAGCAAGCACAGGCAGCAAGCACTGGCAGCACAGCAAGCACAGGCAGCAAGCACAGGCAGCATAGCAAGCACAGCAAGCACAGGCAGCACAGCAAGCACAGGCAGCAAGCACAGGCAGCGCAGCAAGCACAGGCAGCAAGCACAGGCAGCACAGCAAGCACAGGCAGCTAGCACAGGCAGCATAGCAAGCACAGCAAGCACAGGCAGCACAGCAAGCACAGGCAGCAAGCACAGCAAGCACAGGCAGCACAGCAAGCACAGGCAGCAAGCACAGGCAGCACAGCAAGCACAGGGAGCAAGCACAGGCAGCACAGCAAGCACAAACAGCAAGCACAGGCAGCACAGTAAGCACAGGCAGCAAGCACAGGCAGCACAGCAAGCACAGGCAGCAAGCACAGGCAGCAAGTACAGGCAGGACAGCAAGCACAGGCAACAAGCACAGGCAGCACAGCAAGCACAGGCAGCACAGGCAGCATAGCAAGCACAGGCAGCAAGCACAGGCAGCACAGCAAGCACAGACAGCAAGCACAGGCAGCACAGCAAGCACAGGCAGCACAGCAAGCACAGACAGCAAGCACAGGCAGCACAGGCAGCACAGCAAGCACAGGCAGCAAGCACAAGCAGCAAGCACAAGCAGCACAGGCAGCACAGCAAGCACAGGCAGGAAGCACAGGCAGCACAGCAAGCACAGGCAGCACAGCAAACACAGGCAGCATAGCAAGCACAGGCAGCAAGCACAGGCAGCACAGCAAGCACAAACAGCAAGCACAGGCAGCACAGCAAGCATAGGCAGCAAGCACAGACAGCAAGCACAGGCAGCCCAGCAAGCACAGGCAGCACAGCAAGCACAGGGAGCAAGCACAGGCAGCACAGCAAGCACAGGGAGCAAGCACAGGCAGCACAGCAAGCACAAACAGCAAGCACAGGCAGCACAGCAAGCACAGGCAGCAAGCACAGGCAGCACAGCAAGCACAGGCAGCAAGCACAGGCAGCACAGCAAGCACAGGCAGCAAGCACAGCAAGCACAAATAGCAAGCACAGGCAGCACAGCATGCACAGGCAGCACAGCATGCACAGGCAGCACAGCAAGCACAGACAGCAAGCACAGGCAGCACAGCAAGCACAGGCAGCAAGTACAGGCAGGACAGCAAGCACAGGCAGCAAGCACAGGCAGCACAGCAAGCACAGGCAGCTCAGGCAGCACAGCAAGCACAGGCAGCAAGCACAGGCAGCACAGGCAGCACAGCAAGCACAGGCAGCAAGGACAGGCAGCACAGCAAGCACAGGCAGCAAACACATTCAGCACAGCAAGCACAGGCAGCAATGCAAGCACAGGCAGCAAGCACAGGCAGCAATGCAAGCACAGGCAGCAAGCACAGGCAGCACAGCAAGCACAGACAGCAAGCACAGGCAGCACAGGCAGCACAGCAAGCACAGGCAGCACAGGCAGCGCAGCAAGCACAGGCAGCACAGCAAACACAGGCAGCATAGCAAGCACAGGCAGCAAGCATAGGCAGCACAGCAAGCACAAACAGCAAGCACAGCAAGCACAGGCAGCAAGCACAGCTGCACAGCAAGCACAGGCAGCACAACCAGCACAGGCGGCACAGCAAGCACAGGCAGCAAGCACAGGCAGCAAGCAAAGGCAGCACAGCAAGCACAGGCAGCAAGCAAAGGCAGCACAGCAAGCACAGGCAGCAAGCACAGGCAGCACAGCAAGCACACGCAGCGCAGCAAGCACAGGCAGCAAGCACAGGCAGCAAGCACAGGCAGCACAGCAAGCACAGGCAGCAAGCACAGGCAGCAAGCACAGGCAGCATAGCAAGCACAGCAAGCACAGGCAGCACAGCAAGCACAGGCAGCAAGCACAGGCAGCGCAGCAAGCACAGGCAGCAAGCACAGGCAGCACAGCAAGCACAGGCAGCTAGCACAGGCAGCATAGCAAGCACAGCAAGCACAGGCAGCACAGCAAGCACAGGCAGCAAGCACAGGCAGCACAGCAAGCACAGGGAGCAAGCACAGGCAGCACAGCAAGCACAAACAGCAAGCACAGGCAGCACAGTAAGCACAGGCAGCAAGCACAGGCAGCACAGCAAGCACAGGCAGCAAGCACAGGCAGCACAGCAAGCACAGGCAGCAAGTACAGGCAGGACAGCAAGCACAGGCAACAAGCACAGGCAGGACAGCAAGCACAGGCAACAAGCACAGGCAGCACAGCAAGCACAGGCAGCACAGGCAGCATAGCAAGCACAGGCAGCAAGCACAGGCAGCACAGCAAGCACAGGGAGCAGGCACAGGCAGCACAGCAAGCACAGGCAGCAAGCACAGGCCGCACAGCAAGCACAGGCAGCAAGCACAGGCAGCGCAGCAAGCACAGGCAGCACAGCAAGCACAGGGAGCAGGCACAGGCAGCACAGCAAGCACAAACAGCAAGCACAGGCAGCACAGCAAGCACAGGCAGCAAGCACAGGCAGCAAGCACAGGCAGCACAGCAAGCACAGGCAGCAAGCACAGGCAGCACAGCAAGCACAGGCAACAAGCACAGGCAGCACAGCAAGCACAGGCAGCACAGGCAGCATAGCAAGCACAGCAAGCACAGGCAGCAAGCACAGGCAGCACAGCAGGCACAGGCAGCAAGCACAGGCAGCACAGCAAGCACAGGCAACAAGCACAGGCAGCACAGCAAGCACAGGCAGCACAGGCAGCATAGCAAGCACAGGCAGCAAGCACAGGCAGCACAGCAAGCACAGACAGCAAGCACAGGCAGCACAGCAAGCACAGGCAGCAAGCACAGGCAGCACAGCAAGCACAGGCAGCAAGCACAGGCAGCAAGCACAGGCAGCACAGCAAGCACAGGCAGCACAGCAAGCACAGACAGCAAGCACAGGCAGCACAGGCAGCACAGCAAGCACAGGCAGCAAGCACAAGCAGCAAGCACAAGCAGCACAGGCAGCACAGCAAGCACAGGCAGGAAGCACAGGCAGCACAGCAAGCACAGGCAGCACAGCAAACACAGGCAGCATAGCAAGCACAGGCAGCAAGCACAGGCAGCACAGCAAGCACAAACAGCAAGCACAGGCAGCACAGCAAGCATAGGCAGCAAGCACAGACAGCAAGCACAGGCAGCCCAGCAAGCACAGGCAGCACAGCAAGCACAGGGAGCAAGCACAGGCAGCACAGCAAGCACAGGGAGCAAGCACAGGCAGCACAGCAAGCACAGGCAGCAAGCACAGGCAGCACAGCAAGCACAGGCAGCAAGCACAGCCAGCACAGCAAGCACAAATAGCAAGCACAGGCAGCACAGCATGCACAGGCAGCACAGCAAGCACAGACAGCAAGCACAGGCAGCACAGCAAGCACAGGCAGCAAGTACAGGCAGGACAGCAAGCACAGGCAGCAAGCACAGGCAGCACAGCAAGCACAGGCAGCTCAGGCAGCACAGCAAGCACAGGCAGCAAGCACAGGCAGCACAGGCAGCACAGCAAGCACAGGCAGCAAGGACAGGCAGCACAGCAAGCACAGGCAGCAAGCACAGGCAGCAAACACATTCAGCACAGCAAGCACAGGCAGCAATGCAAGCACAGGCAGCAAGCACAGGCAGCAATGCAAGCACAGGCAGCAAGCACAGGCAGCACAGCAAGCACAGACAGCAAGCACAGGCAGCACAGGCAGCACAGCAAGCACAGGCAGCACAGGCAGCGCAGCAAGCACAGGCAGCACAGCAAACACAGGCAGCATAGCAAGCACAGGCAGCAAGCATAGGCAGCACAGCAAGCACAAACAGCAAGCACAGCAAGCACAGGCAGCAAGCACAGCTGCACAGCAAGCACAGGCAGCACAACCAGCACAGGCGGCACAGCAAGCACAGGCAGCAAGCACAGGCAGCAAGCAAAGGCAGCACAGCAAGCACAGGCAGCAAGCAAAGGCAGCACAGCAAGCACAGGCAGCAAGCACAGGCAGCACAGCAAGCACACGCAGCGCAGCAAGCACAGGCAGCAAGCACAGGCAGCAAGCACAGGCAGCACAGCAAGCACAGGCAGCAAGCACTGGCAGCACAGCAAGCACAGGCAGCAAGCACAGGCAGCATAGCAAGCACAGCAAGCACAGGCAGCACAGCAAGCACAGGCAGCAAGCACAGGCAGCGCAGCAAGCACAGGCAGCAAGCACAGGCAGCACAGCAAGCACAGGCAGCTAGCACAGGCAGCATAGCAAGCACAGCAAGCACAGGCAGCACAGCAAGCACAGGCAGCAAGCACAGCAAGCACAGGCAGCACAGCAAGCACAGGCAGCAAGCACAGGCAGCACAGCAAGCACAGGGAGCAAGCACAGGCAGCACAGCAAGCACAAACAGCAAGCACAGGCAGCACAGTAAGCACAGGCAGCAAGCACAGGCAGCACAGCAAGCACAGGCAGCAAGCACAGGCAGCAAGTACAGGCAGGACAGCAAGCACAGGCAACAAGCACAGGCAGCACAGCAAGCACAGGCAGCACAGGCAGCATAGCAAGCACAGGCAGCAAGCACAGGCAGCACAGCAAGCACAGACAGCAAGCACAGGCAGCACAGCAAGCACAGGCAGCAAGCACAGGCAGCACAGCAAGCACAGGCAGCAAGCACAGGCAGCAAGCACAGGCAGCACAGCAAGCACAGGCAGCACAGCAAGCACAGACAGCAAGCACAGGCAGCACAGGCAGCACAGCAAGCACAGGCAGCAAGCACAAGCAGCAAGCACAAGCAGCACAGGCAGCACAGCAAGCACAGGCAGGAAGCACAGGCAGCACAGCAAGCACAGGCAGCACAGCAAACACAGGCAGCATAGCAAGCACAGGCAGCAAGCACAGGCAGCACAGCAAGCACAAACAGCAAGCACAGGCAGCACAGCAAGCATAGGCAGCAAGCACAGGCAGCACAGCAAGCACAGGCAGCACAGCAAGCACAGGCAGCAAGCACAGGCACCACAGCAAACACAGGCAGCACAGCAAGCACAGGCAGCAAGTACAGGCAGCACAGCAAGCACAGGCAGCAAGCACAGGCAGCAGAGCAAGCACAGGCAGCAAAGCAAGCACAGGCAGCAAGCACAGGCAGCACAGCAAGCACAGGCAGCACAGCAAGCACAGACAGCAAGCACAGGCAGTACAGGCAGCACAGCAAGCACAGGCAGCAAGCACAAGCAGCACAGGCAGCACAGCAAGCACAGGCAGCAAGCACAGGCAGCACAGGCAGCACAGCAAGCACAGGCAGCAAGCACAGGCAGCACAGCATGCACAGGCAGCAAGCACAGGCAGCACAGCAAGCACAGGCAGCACAACCAGCACAGGCGGCACAGCAAGCACAGGCAGCAAGCACAGGCAGCACAGCAAGCACAGGCAGCAAGCACAGGCAGCAAGCACAGGCAGCACAGCAAGCACAGGCAGCACAGCAAGCACAGGCAGCTAGCACAGGCAGCATAGCAAGCACAGGCAGCACAGCAAGCACAGGCAGCGCAGCAAGCACAGGCAGCAAGCACAGACAGCAAGCACAGGCAGCACAGCAAGCACAGGCCGCACAGCAAGCACAGGCAGCAAGCACAGACAGCAAGCACAGGCAGCCCAGCAAGCACAGGCAGCACAGCAAGCACAGGGAGCAAGCACAGGCAGCACAGCAAGCACAGGGAGCAAGCACAGGCAGCACAGCAAGCACAAACAGCAAGCACAGGCAGCACAGCAAGCACAGGCAGCAAGCACAGGCAGCACAGCAAGCACAGGCAGCAAGCACAGGCAGCACAGCAAGCACAGGCAGCAAGCACAGCCAGCACAGCAAGCACAAATAGCAAGCACAGGCAGCACAGCATGCACAGGCAGCACAGCATGCACAGGCAGCACAGCAAGCACAGGCAGCAAGCAAAGGCAGCACAGCAAGCACAGGCAGCAAGCACAGGCAGCACAGCTAGCACACGCAGCGCAGCAAGCACAGGCAGCAAGCACAGGCAGCACAGCAAGCACAGGCAGCAAGCACAGGCAGCAAGCACAGGCAGCAAGCACAGGCAGCACAGCAAGCACAGGCAGCAAGCACAGGCAGCACAGCAAGCACAGGCAGCAAGCAAAGGCAGCACAGCAAGCACAGGCAGCAAGCACAGGCAGCACAGCAAGCACAGGCAGCACAGCAAGCACAGGCAGCAAGCACAGGCAGCACAGCAAGCACAGGCCGCACAGCAAGCACAGGCAGCAAGCACAGGCAGCACAGCAAGCACAGACAGCACGCACAGGCAGCTA
Organism: Priocnemis perturbator; assembly: GCA_963942575.1. Classification (NCBI taxonomy): domain Eukaryota; kingdom Metazoa; phylum Arthropoda; class Insecta; order Hymenoptera; family Pompilidae; genus Priocnemis; species Priocnemis perturbator. The sequence goes on from CAWWDK010000440.1 coordinate 207,873, forward strand.
GCACAGGCAGCATAGCAAGCACAGCAAGCACAAGCAGCACAGCAAGCACAGGCAGCAAGCACAAGCAGCACAGCAAGCACAGGCAGCAAGTACAGGCAGGACAGCATGCACAGGCAACAAGCACAGGCAGCACAGCAAGCACAGGCAGCACAGGCAGCACAGCAAGCACAGGCAGCAAGCACAGGCAGCACAGCAAGCACAGGCAGCAAGCACAGGCAGCACAGCAAGCACAGGCAGCTCAGGCAGCACAGCAAGCACAGGCAGCAAGCACAGGCAGCACAGGCAGCACAGCAAGCACAGGCAGCAAGGACAGGCAGCACAGCAAGCACAGGCAGCAAGCACAGGCAGCAAACACATTCAGCACAGCAAGCACAGGCAGCAATGCAAGCACAGGCAGCAAGCACAGGCAGCAATGCAAGCACAGGCAGCAAGCACAGGCAGCACAGCAAGCACAGACAGCAAGCACAGGCAGCACAGGCAGCACAGCAAGCACAGGCAGCACAGGCAGCGCAGCAAGCACAGGCAGCACAGCAAACACAGGCAGCATAGCAAGCACAGGCAGCAAGCATAGGCAGCACAGCAAGCACAAACAGCAAGCACAGCAAGCACAGGCAGCAAGCACAGCTGCACAGCAAGCACAGGCAGCACAACCAGCACAGGCGGCACAGCAAGCACAGGCAGCAAGCACAGGCAGCAAGCAAAGGCAGCACAGCAAGCACAGGCAGCAAGCAAAGGCAGCACAGCAAGCACAGGCAGCAAGCACAGGCAGCACAGCAAGCACACGCAGCGCAGCAAGCACAGGCAGCAAGCACAGGCAGCAAGCACAGGCAGCACAGCAAGCACAGGCAGCAAGCACTGGCAGCACAGCAAGCACAGGCAGCAAGCACAGGCAGCATAGCAAGCACAGCAAGCACAGGCAGCACAGCAAGCACAGGCAGCAAGCACAGGCAGCGCAGCAAGCACAGGCAGCAAGCACAGGCAGCACAGCAAGCACAGGCAGCTAGCACAGGCAGCATAGCAAGCACAGCAAGCACAGGCAGCACAGCAAGCACAGGCAGCAAGCACAGGCAGCACAGCAAGCACAGGGAGCAAGCACAGGCAGCACAGCAAGCACAAACAGCAAGCACAGGCAGCACAGTAAGCACAGGCAGCAAGCACAGGCAGCACAGCAAGCACAGGCAGCAAGCACAGGCAGCACAGCAAGCACAGGCAGCAAGTACAGGCAGGACAGCAAGCACAGGCAACAAGCACAGGCAGGACAGCAAGCACAGGCAACAAGCACAGGCAGCACAGCAAGCACAGGCAGCACAGGCAGCATAGCAAGCACAGGCAGCAAGCACAGGCAGCACAGCAAGCACAGGCAGCAAGCACAGGCAGCGCAGCAAGCACAGGCAGCACAGCAAGCACAGGGAGCAGGCACAGGCAGCACAGCAAGCACAAACAGCAAGCACAGGCAGCACAGCAAGCACAGGCAGCAAGCACAGGCAGCACAGCAAGCTCAGGCAGCAAGCACAGGCAGCACAGCAAGCACAGGCAGCAAGCACAGGCAGCACAGCAAGCACAGGTGTTACGTCCGGGCGAGGCTTATCACGACTTTGATGTTTGTCGAGACGGTCGATGAGAAATCCGCGAGCGGCCTGCCGTGCGACCGGTCGTAACGCTTGAATATTTTTGTTAATTTAATTACAATAAATCAACGGCGATCTAACTGAAGATCATCATTGCGGTATTCTAATCCCTTCCTGGAAGAGGAGGGATTTTCTAGTTTATTTGGTACAAGCTAAACGGAGAAGTTAAGTTAAAATCTAATATCGCGTTTAGTTGTTTGCAGGACTAATAGGATTCGTGTGTCTTCTCAAGACCCGTACAGGTCCCCAATTGTTCTCGCGAGGTTATGTTTCGGCCGGTGTACAATGCTATGGTATATGAGGTGTGACGTCACAACACAGATTAAATTAAAGAGAGTAATATAAGGGGAAAACAAAAGTAGTTATATTCAATTGAAAATAATCGTATAAAGAAAAGATAATATATATATATATAGAGAAAAGTAGAACAGATGTGTTACGAATTCGCTAAACTATGAAAGAATTACTGCAAGAGATGTTATCGCAGTATTGAGAAAAGTTCATGTGTAGTGCGCGACAATGATGCGCCTTAACACGAGCGCTTTCGGATATCAGTAATTACGCCTTTACAATCGACAAGTTAACAAGGAATCTTGCACGGTCAAATGACCGTGCCCGTGGGATCCCGCCGTGGCCTAAGCTCGGGTATGATCATACAATAAGATGGTAATTGTCGTCGTGTTTCGCGACTGGAGGTTCCTACCGTGTCGCTGGTCTTCGGTTACTGTCGTATAACTTCGGTTTGCGCACGCGCTCTTTCTCCTCCTCTCTGCTCTAGCACTCTCTCTCTCTCTCCTTAGCTCTCTCTCTATCTCTCTTTCTCTTTGGCGGTAGGTCGGTTGGAATTTCGGTGTTTAAACGATGATAGTACCTTCGAATCGTAATAGAATTTTAGTACTTTGAACCTCCTTGATTTGCCTATGCTCTGTGATAATTGAGCCGGGAACTAGTCCGTTACAAGGTTCGGCAAGTCGAGAGGTGCGAAGGTGTGCGCGTTACGTGCAGAACGTAACGCGCACACCTTCGCACTTTCACTAAATTAAAGAAAACTGAGTCTATGTCTCACTTAATAATTAGATTTTACAAGCTATTGTTTAACGAGGATTAATGAGTCCGTATTACTACACACTGCTAGAAGAATATGCACTTTAGGCTCAGAATTTAATGAAAACTAAGACACCCTCGGACAATCGACTACGTACCTCACGACTTTACAGCCAACTGCCCAGAGAAATCCGTCGTGAGACGGCTCCTGGGCTCGCTCTAGGCCAGTTTTTCATACCCTAACCATGGAAACGGTCGATCAGCGGTCGATTCAGTGTATAAATATTGTGTTACCGTGCTCGCTCGATGTTCAGCGAGAGACTTTCGTTTGCTCATTTATCCTCTTTTAATTATTCAGTTTTATTGCGAATAAAATATGATTGCCTTGACTCAGCTATTCAAAACTTTAGTAGTGCACGCTCCTGACTTATATGCTTGAACAGAATCAGGTTGATATCTGGGCAATGCCTTATTGCCACGAAAATCATAATTCATTTTAAAGAGAGCGAGAAACTAAAAATTAACACGCGGAACCTCATCGCGAATTCCTTAACCTACGCACACATACGTCCATACCGCACACACACACTCATACTATATTCACGCATTCATACCCGCTCGCACGCTTATGACTACTTACATCTACTTATATATATATATACGATGGGACGAATATGATTCCACGGTGAGGGAATTCCACTACATATTAACAACTCAACAGCACCACATATACGATGGGGCTAAACCGTAATACAAGTAATTCATATACGCGGCCTGGAGGAAAAATAGAATAACATGATTTTACAACTAATACTCTAACAGCGCACCGGAAGCGATGAGCCTAAGCCGTTATGAGTAATTCGTCATCCGGCGGCCGGAGTGAAGGAAAGGAAAGAGAGTTTAATTTAAAAGATAATAAAGAGAAGGAAAAATCAAAAAGTTACGCTGGGACGTAACATCCTCCCCCCCTTGGAATCATCATCGTCCCCGATGATGTGCCGCGCGCTTTAGTCTCACGCGTAGGGGTTAAGTGACGTCCGGTGGTAACGAATGAAAACGTGTAACGTGCGTCTGTCGCGACGATGGGGTACGGCGTTGGTTCCTCCTACCCTAAGGTAGAATCTGACCCCCCTGGTGTCTCCCCGGAATGTTTCTAGGACACAGTCAATCAGTGGTCGCCGTACGCTCAAACACCCCTCTACGTCAATCCTCTCGATGGTCACACAGTTCCTCACCAGCCCGCAAATATCATCGTCGGTCACCCCCTGATTGTCACGACACTCCAACTCCTCCAGAGCTCGTAGTCGCAGCAGAAACTGTGCACCCACAGTGGGATACATATGGCTGATGTCGAGATGTTTGAGATGAGGGAGGCCGCCAAGCGACTCCAAGGCGAACTGGCCGCGGATGTTCGTGCATGCCGTAATATTCAAGGACACCAGTTCCTTCATAAACTCCCCCACCTTGTCGATAAAGGTGACGTCCACCCAGCTACACCCCACAATGCACAGATGCGTTACCCTCGTGAACCGCGGGGGCAGCCACAACGCCTCCGTCACTGAGCCATACCCCAATTCTATAAAGTTCGCCACATTACCCTCCTCTTCTGCTTCCTCGAGTTCTCGCTCCAGCACCTCGTCTCTCTGGTCACAGTATTGGAATGTTAACCGCCTCATCGTCACTCCCAGCGCCTGATTGTGTCCAAGAGCCGCCAAAACGCTTTCCTCGAAATATACCGGTCGGTCTATGGTCAGATCGGTAAGGGAGGTGTTCGCCGCAATCAGCGCTGCCAGAGGGGCGGGCCTAATTTTGGTTTTAACCAATGTGAGGCTCTGGAGACAGGAGCTTAATGTGCGGAAGGACGTTCCCGTCATGTTCGTTTCTAACGCGGCGAATTTGGTGAGTTTCAACGCGGCGAACACCCACAACAACTCAGTGTCCACCGGACCCCCGCATTCCCCTACGGTGAGACTCGTCAAACGGGTGTTGTAGCTAGCCAACGCGCGCACTCCTGATGGGAGTATTCGGAGGCCCGAAACGTCTAGTTCCTCTACCTCTCTTGCCCATGATGCTATCACAGTCAAAATCTGGGGCCGCAGTGCCCTGCACGCGCATGTGTCTGCCAGGTGCACTACTCGGAGCCCTTGCGCGCAACGCCGCACCAACCAGTTGATGGAATCGTTAGTGGGGGCCGGTTCGCTTCGGTACGTCGGCCATCGCCAATCCTCCGTGCTGACCACCCTTTCCCTGGCTAGCGCCCGCCTCACCCCTTCCTGCCACTCCTTGTTGACCTGCTCCATCCTGCCAAGGTCACGGAAGGATAAGAAGGGCGCCAAGAGCGCCACCACTTCGACCGGGAGTGGCGGTGCATACGGCGCGTGATAACCAAGACCGTCGAACGGATGCATGGTGGCAACATCCACGGCGGTTGATGTGGTCGGTCCTCGATAGTGCCACGCATCGCACATCTGCACCCCCAGCACCCGCCTGCGCAGCGTGATGGGGTTGGTTTTTGCTGCTTCCACGGCCGCTACCGCCTCCTCTGTTGTCCGGAATGTCACGAACCCGGTCGCTCCCGTGTGGCCGCGTCGCACCACCGCCCCTATTGCCCCCATGGTCCGGAATGCTCCTAGGAGTTGCTCCTTTCTGGTGTTTGGTGACATTCGGGCGACGAATACTCGGTTTATCTCTAGATTTGCCGGCTCCATCTCGAGACTTACTAAGAGGTTACATGGTTATATTGTGGTTACAAGTTCAAAGGTTGTTTCATGCCGTCGCTTTTCCACGGGGAATCGACATTCGCAGGAAGCTGGCTGTAAAGATTATTATTGGTAAAGACGCCCGAGGCGAATGTGTGAAGCCCGTTCCTCGCTCTGAGGGAGAGAGTCTTAGTTCATAGGCAAGACTTTATCCGCGTGCTTAAGGAGACGTTTTCCCTCCTCCGTCTCCAGCAACACGGTATTTCCCTCCAGCCTTTTTACGACGCGGTAAGGACCCCGATATCGACTGCCAAATTTGCCCTTCTTGGGCTCGATAAGGACCCGCACCATGTCCCCTTCTTTCGCCTCAAGCGGCCGCGCGCGCGCGTCGTAGTGCACCTTGGATTTCTGCTTCGCCTTCAATAGATTTTCCCCTGCCACGATCTGCATTTCCGAAAGGTGGGGAATAAGCTCCCGTAGATACGCGGAGTACGTATCCCTCCTCTCGTCCACGCAGATCGAGCTTGGGTATCGCGCGATTCTACCATACACGAGCTCGTACGGTGTAAAATTCGTAGCTTCGTGTACCGAGGTGTTATATGAGAACATTGCAAACGGTACCAGCCTATCCCAGTCATCATATTCATCTAAGTAATGCTTTATGTATTCTGTAAGCACGATGTGGCTGCGTTCTAACGCACCATTAGACTGAGGGCGGTATCCTGACGTCGTCACATGATCGATATCAAAAAGTCGCGCGATTTCCCTAATTACTCTATTTATAAAGCTAGTGCCTCTATCTGTTAATATCGTTCGCGGCGCTCCGAATTGTAGTATGAGATTTGTAACCATCGCATGGGCTATTGTTTCCGCTTTTATATCCGACACGGGCACTGCAATGCAATATTTAGTGAGGTTATCCTGCATTGTCAATATGTGTTTGTTCCCTTCCGGCGTTGTGGGAAGCGGCCCGACAGTGTCTAAGGATATTTTAACAAAAGGTTCAATTGGCGTATCCGTTATGATCATTGGCTCGCGCGTTCTCGCGCGGACTAACTTTTTCTCTAAGCATCCCGTGCAAGTCCGAATAAAATTTTGAATCTCGTTCTTCATACCCGGCCAATAATATCGTTCGCGAATACGATGATAAGTCTTTGTCACACCTTTGTGACCACCCATACGCCCTGCGTGTAATTCGGATATTATTTTCGGTCGCAACGCCTCAGCTGGTATCGAGACGTTCCCGGTGAACAAGGTAATAGTTACTCCGGAATCTTCGAATATTTCGTTTAATAAGTCCGGATAAATTCCGCACGACAGTTTTTCCGTGATATCTCCTTTCAGTGATAGCCCGCACGATGTTTGCCCGTAGCTGGTTAAAACGTCCCGTAATCTAGTCAATCCGTCCCTGAATTCAGCAACGGTGGGGGTATCGTAAAATCTCTTTGCTACTACTATGCTGTAAATAAAATGTTTCTTGTAGCGTGTAACTAAAATTTTTCCTTCTTTTGGATTAACGGACTTCATGTCCTCGATGTTAATTGCACGCAATTCCGTTAACAACCGCGATACCGTATTGTCGAATTCGCAATCGGCTGTTATGAAATGGGCTATGTTCCCCCGTCGCGCTGTTAGATTCTCGCGCGAATATCGTGCAGGCTTTACTCCGCTCCTTAGGTTATCTCGTGGTAGGCTCTGTGGACGAGGCTGATCAAGCTCGCGAGGCACACTCTCGCTCACGGGAATCCCGACGATAGTTGTGTTCGGTGCTCGGTCAGCGTATAGTCGTCGTGACGGTACGTCTCTCGGTAATGTTTCCTTTGTCGGAGGGTTCGGTGTCGAAAGTGCCAGTGGTCGCGTCGCGGGAACAGGCGTCGGTATAAACGATCGTCGTATCGGTTTCGAAATTATAGTATCGTTAAGTTTCCCCGGCGCTTCCTCGGTTTCCTTGATAGGTGTTAAAGGCCCTGTAGAGGGACGCGCGATAGTCCCGGCACGGGCAGGACGGGTGGGGAACTCCATTGTGTCTAACGCATTTCCCGACCTGTCCGGCACTAAGATTTCCCCCACTTCCTCTACCGGTTCTCGTTCATGTAAGTCGTCAAAGAGTGTTGAATTTTGTTTATTCGCGCTGCTGTCGTCATGCGGCAGTTCGTCCGCGCTTTCGTCGTCAGTCCGTTGGTCATGTCTGAATAGAGCGTCGTGAAAACGTACGATCGAGTCGGACAACTCCTCCAGCGTAATCGGCCCTTCCGATTCTTCACTAGAAGATTCGCCCTCATCGGTCGCGTAGTGGTGCCGGGTGGGAACCTCCATGGTGGGTAGTGCGCTTCCCGGCGCCTCCACCTCTTCGCTCGCGCCCGGTTCTGTTTCTGGTATTTTGTCTGTCTCCGGCGGCGGTCGACTCGGTAGTCTCGGTTTTACACTAGGCAACACGTTCCTACGTTCAACGAATATTGGCGTGTCGGAAACGTCTGATGACGGGTCATCGCTGTCTGCTGTCGCCTCTGTCTGTGTCGACGGTACAACCGGAGCACGGTTACGCGTTCTTGATGCTACCGCGCTTGTATCTAAAGGATTTGGCAACCTCGGATTTACTCGAACTCTACCCGTTCTTTCCTCCGGTGGAGAAGAATCGCTTGTTGACACGCGTGGGTTATCCGAGCCTGATTCCGCGGTCCCTTGTCTCAACGGTAACACCTTCATTTCTGAACGCTCCTTACTTTCCTCGTCGGCACTTAGTATACTTGGTTTGACTGGATTACGCGACAACGCGTCGGCATTAGTATTGAGCTTTCCCGGTTTGTGCACGAACTCATATTCATAGTCCCTTAGTTTCAGTCTCCAACGTACAAGTCGTTGTCCCGGATCTTTTACAGAATCTATCCATTTCAATGGTTCGTGATCACTAAAGAGCGTGAACTTCCTACCGTATAAGTATGGTCTGAAATGCAGTACCGCGTAAAGAACAGCTAAGCACTCCTTTTCAGTGGTAGTATAATTCTGTTCCGGTTTTGTCAAGTTTCGCGACAAGTACGCAACGGGCAGATCATTACCGTTAGTATTCTGACTGAGCACTGCGCCTATCGCAACGTCTGAGGCGTCAGTTGTTAAAGTAAAGGGCTCATTAAAATTAGGAAACTGTAGAATAGGAGACTTGCACAATGCTCCGCGTAATATTTTAAAACTCTTAGTGTGTTCCGCGTTCCAATCAAACTTCGCGTTTTTCTTCAATAATTCAGTCAACGGTTTCGCGATCGCGGCGAAATTCTCTATAAAGCGACGATAGTAGCCTACTAAGCCTAGGAACTCCCGAACATTGCGCTGTGTCTGTGGATACGGAAAATTCTTCACAGCGCTTATTTTACCTGGGTCTGGGCGTACCCCGTTTCGACCTATTATGTGTCCTAGGTACGCTACTTCCGTACGCAGAAAGTCGCACTTATCCGGTTGCAATGTAAGTTTCGCGTCGCGTAGTCTATTAAATAACCGTTGTACTTTCCTCCGGTGTTCTTCCAGAGATTTGGCGTATACGACTATGTCATCTAAGTAAACGAAAACTTCTACTCCTTGCAATCCACGCAACACCTGATCCATTAATCGTTGGAAGGTCGCCGGCGCGTTCTTAAGCCCTTCCGGCATTCGTACATATTCGTAATGACCGTTCGGTGTCGTGAATGCAGTTTTCGCGCGATCTTTCGGTTCCATGCCGATTTGCTGAAACCCGCTTGCCAAATCAAATACTGAGAAATAACGCGCCTCGCCTAGGTGATCCATGATATCAGTGATATTGGGCAATGGATACGCGTCCCCGATCGTCTTCTCATTTAATTTCCTAAAATCTATCACCATACGCCAGCGTTTATTCCCGTGGGAATCTGGTTTTTTCGGTACTATCCAGAGTGGCGAATTGTACGGTGAGCTTGATGGTGTTATAATATTATCGGTTAATTTCAAGGAGATTTGCCGCGCGATCTCTTCTTTATGTATCGGTGGAAATCTGTATTGACGCGTATTAATCGGTAGGTCGTCTGTTGTCGGTATTGTGTGAGTGATGCACGGTGTCGATTGTAGTCTGTCACCCGGTAGATGGAAGGTTTTAGGGTATTCCTCTATCAAATCGATTACGTGCTCGCGTTCTTCGGCGTTAAGGTGTTCGAGCCGCAAACGAGAGAGCACCTCACTCACCCGATCAGTCGTCACCGGCTTTTCCGCGCGTTCGGAGTCTGTATCGAAATATTCCTGTTCTTCGGGAAAATTATGGTACTCGAACGGCACTATGTTTTGTGGCGGAATCTCAATTTCCACGCGCTTGTCTAAGGTGTTAATCGCCAGCACGTGGCACGCGCCCTGACTGACTGAGACGGCTGCTTCACCGATATAGATACCGTCTGCAATGTTCATTCGCGGCAAATAGCCCTCCGTTAAATCTCTCCCTTCGTCCACGTCGATCCTAAGTACTTGTCGCGCGCGCGGCTGCAGATGGTATACTCGCGTCGCTGGCGAGCTGCGTCGCGCGCTGTTCGGTTCGGATTCTCCGACGAATCGCATTGGTCTTATCGGATCGCTTTGTGTTACTAAGGTGTTGTGTGCAAATGAAATCTCTGCACGTTCTTGTCGCAGGTATTCTTTACCGAGAATTCCGTCGCTTCGTATTGGAAAGTTAGATCGTACTACGTGGAATTTTACTACTTGCCCGAGCAAGGTTAAAGTGGTCGTGCCTAGAGTTTCGGTTTGCTCCATAGTAATCCCTGTTATAATTACTGATTCGTCTAGCGCGACAGACACGTCTTCCCCGAGAGCTTTTAACTTTATTATATTTACATCTGCTCCAGTATCGATTAAAAAGTAGGCAAATTCCCGTCGCAATTCTACCGCGTGCATTTTAACCTGCGGTGAATCTCGGTTCGATTCGAAGCGTATTACTGCGGGTTTTCCTCCAGAAACCTCACGGTTGCTCGACGCTCCGTGCTGTGCGGGCTCGGCGGCGCGTCCGACCGACGAGCTCCTCGAGAGTTTAAATCTGGTTCCCTAGTCAATTCAGGTGACGCTTGTTCACGCCTTGGCGGTGGTTGCCATCGCGGTGGTGATCGCGAAGGTGGCGGAGAGTCATTTCGTCGCATTGGTTCGTAATCGCGGTTATTTCCCGGGCGGTTAGTTCCATAGCGATACTGGCGTTCTGGCGACATGGCGCGGGGCGGTGTCAAGCGTTGTGCGGCACATTGACAAGTGCACGGCGCAGCGTACGGTGTCGGCGGGTACAGTGCGTTCGGCGGCGGATAGTAACCCGTCGGTGGCAAACCCGAATGATGCGAGCTCAAAGGCGGCGATTTTAATATACTAGCAGACGCTCCCAGATGTTCGTGAGACGGTCCCGCTGCCCGCTGGTCGTAAGGGCTAAGCGGTCGGGGTGAAGGAGTACGCGACGGCACTTCCTCCTCTCTGCGCGATACGAGCAGTCTCGCCGACTCCAAACCCGTGTTTCTGGACGCCTTCATTCGGTGTTCTATTTGTGCCGCAATTCCTACGGCTGCATCTAGATCTTTTGGCGCACGCGCTTCTATTTCTCGCATCATTTCGTCCGGTAACCCCCGCACGAACCCCTCAAGGGCACTTTCCCTAACCGGAATTATCATTATTTCCGCCCCAGTCGGATGCGTTTCCTGCAGCGCTATCCTTGCCCCTGAGACGAGTGCCGATAATCTATCGTAAAACCCGTAAACCCCCTCATCGCGTCGCATCCTGATAGTAACGATATCCTTCATGTATTGCGCGAAAGTTCTGTGACCCCCAAAACGCGTCTTTAGATGTTTAATTAGCGAGTCGACGGTGGAAAAATCTTTTTCATAAGTGCTTACTCCCGCTCGACCCTCGAGTTTATTTATCACTCCGCGCACGAACGTGTCCTCCCAAGCCGGCGGTACGAGAGCCGCGCCTCCGCGTACTCTCCTAACGAATTCGCTCAATGGTATATTTGACCCGTCATAACTGGGTATCCCGACTAACCCCTGTTGGAGGGCATATATCTCCGCCATCATAGAGGTCGATGCATCGGGATCTGCGCCCGATCTACGCGTGGTGTTGTTCGCGGTCGATTCGTTTGGCTGACTCATTTTTGGCTAGTCGATACCGGGGCGCCTATTTCTAATTACGTGCAGCGCTCCTGTGCTATATCGACCGTAAAGGACAAGGCTAAACTAGGCGTTTATCGAATTCAAAACAACATGCACATAACCTAAAAATAAAATTATTACTCTGTCTTGATTCGTCACACCGTTAATCAGAAATATAACCTCAAAGGTGGAAAAGAAATTTAAGTAAATAAAAGGAAATATCCAATGAAAATTATAATTAATTATATAAATATAAAGAAGAAATAAAGAACAGAATTGGTGGCAACACAAAGATCTGACACTAATTCAGAAGTGGATATAATAGTAATAGAAATATGTAGTATAATAATATATATATTTGAAATAAAAAGAATGATGAAAAACCTAATTGGTGGAAGACACAAAATGTATCCCACTTCTGACACCAATTCAGCTGTTACGTCCGGGCGAGGCTTATCACGACTTTGATGTTTGTCAAGACGGTCGATGAGAAATCCGCGAGCGGCCTGCCGTGCGACCGGTCGTAACGCTTGAATATTTTTGTTAATTTAATTACAATAAATCAACGGCGATCTAACTGAAGATCATCATTGCGGTATTCTAATCCCTTCCTGGAAGAGGAGGGATTTTCTAGTTTATTTGGTACAAGCTAAACGGAGAAGTTAAGTTAAAATCTAATATCGCGTTTAGTTGTTTGCAGGACTAATAGGATTCGTGTGTCTTCTCAAGACCCGTACAGGTCCCCAATTGTTCTCGCGAGGTTATGTTTCGGCCGGTGTACAATGCTATGGTATATGAGGTGTGACGTCACAACACAGATTAAATTAAAGAGAGTAATATAAGGGGAAAACAAAAGTAGTTATATTCAATTGAAAATAATCGTATAAAGAAAAGATAATATATATATATATATATAGAGAAAAGTAGAACAGATGTGTTACGAATTCGCTAAACTATGAAAGAATTACTGCAAGAGATGTTATCGCAGTATTGAGAAAAGTTCATGTGTAGTGCGCGACAATGATGCGCCTTAACACGAGCGCTTTCGGATATCAGTAATTACGCCTTTACAATCGACAAGTTAACAAGGAATCTTGCACGGTCAAATGACCGTGCCCGTGGGATCCCGCCGTGGCCTAAGCTCGGGTATGATCATACAATAAGATGGTAATTGTCGTCGTGTTTCGCGACTGGAGGTTCCTACCGTGTCGCTGGTCTTCGGTTACTGTCGTATAACTTCGGTTTGCGCACGCGCTCTTTCTCCTCCTCTCTGCTCTAGCACTCTCTCTCTCTCTCCTTAGCTCTCTCTCTATCTCTCTTTCTCTTTGGCGGTAGGTCGGTTGGAATTTCGGTGTTTAAACGATGATAGTACCTTCGAATCGTAATAGAATTTTAGTACTTTGAACCTCCTTGATTTGCCTATGCTCTGTGATAATTGAGCCGGGAACTAGTCCGTTACAAGGTTCGGCAAGTCAGGAAGATAGTGCTTCTATTCAAATATCTCGATAATTAATTCCGACTTTAATCGCCATACGAGCGAGGAACAACCTTTCCGCGTTCCGTTCAAGTTAAAGAATAAAGAAAAAGTAATGTAAATGAAATCAAAAGGAAACTTAAGCTAACGTGTCCGACGCAATTTGTCGGCCACGTGCAGAACGTAACGCGCACACCTTCGCACTTTCACTAAATTAAAGAAAACTGAGTCTATGTCTCACTTAATAATTAGATTTTACAAGCTATTGTTTAACGAGGATTAATGAGTCCGTATTACTACACACTGCTAGAAGAATATGCACTTTAGGCTCAGAATTTAATGAAAACTAAGACACCCTCGGACAATCGACTACGTACCTCACGACTTTACAGCCAACTGCCCAGAGAAATCCGTCGTGAGACGGCTCCTGGGCTCGCTCTAGGCCAGTTTTTCATACCCTAACCATGGAAACGGTCGATCAGCGGTCGATTCAGTGTATAAATATTGTGTTACCGTGCTCGCTCGATGTTCAGCGAGAGACTTTCGTTTGCTCATTTATCCTCTTTTAATTATTCAGTTTTATTGCGAATAAAATATGATTGCCTTGACTCAGCTATTCAAAACTTTAGTAGTGCACGCTCCTGACTTATATGCTTGAACAGAATCAGGTTGATATCTGGGCAATGCCTTATTGCCACGAAAATCATAATTCATTTTAAAGAGAGAGAGAAACTAAAAATTAACACGCGGAACCTCATCGCGAATTCCTTAACCTACGCACACATACGTCCATACCGCACACACACACTCATACTATATTCACGCATTCATACCCGCTCGCACGCTTATGACTACTTACATCTACTTATATATATATATACGATGGGACGAATATGATTCCACGGTGAGGGAATTCCACTACATATTAACAACTCAACAGCACCACATATACGATGGGGCTAAACCGTAATACAAGTAATTCATATACGCGGCCTGGAGGAAAAATAGAATAACATGATTTTACAACTAATACTCTAACAGCGCACCGGAAGCGATGAGCCTAAGCCGTTATGAGTAATTCGTCATCCGGCGGCCGGAGTGAAGGAAAGGAAAGAGAGTTTAATTTAAAAGATAATAAAGAGAAGGAAAAATCAAAAAGTTACGCTGGGACGTAACACAGGCAACAAGCACAGGCAGCACAGCAAGCACAGGCAGCACAGGCAGCATAGCAAGCACAGCAAGCACAGGCAGCAAGCACAGGCAGCACAGCAAGCACAGGCAGCACAGCAAGCACAGGCAGCAAGCACAGGCAGCAAGCACAGGCAGCAAGCACAAGCAGCACAGGCAGCACAGGGAGCAAGCACAGGCAGCACAGCAAGCACAAACAGCAAGCACAGGCAGCAAGCACAGGCAGCAAGCACAGGCAGCACAGCAAGCACAGGCAGCAAGCACAGGCAGCACAGCAAGCACAGGCAGCAAGCACAGGCAGCACAGCAAGCACAGGCAGGAAGGACAGGCAGCAGAGCAAGCACAAGCAGCACAGGCAGCAAGCACAGGCAACACAGCAAGCACAGGCAGCAAGCACAGGCAGCACAGCAAGCACAGGCAGCAAGCACAGGCACCAAGCACAGGCAGCACAGCAAGCACAGGCAGTACAGCAAGCACAGGCAGCAAGCACAGGCAGCACAGCAAGCACAGGCAGCACAGCACAGGCAGCACAGCAAGCACAGACAGCAAGCACAGGCAGCACAGAAAGCACAGGCAGCAAGCACAGGCAGCACAGCAAGCACAGGCAGCAAACACAGGCAGCACAGCAAGAACAGGCAGCAAGCACAGGCAGCAAGCACAGGCAGCACAGCAAGCACAGGCAGCAAGCACAGGCAGCACAGCAAGCACAGGCAGCAAGCACAGGCAGCAAGCACAGGCAGCAAGCACAGGCAGCACAGAAAGCACAGCATGCACAGGCAGCAAGCACAGGCAGCATACCAAGCACAGGCAGCACAGCAAGCACAGGCAGCAAGCACAGGCAGCACAGCAAGCACAGGTAGCAAGCACAGGCAGCACACCAAGCACAGGCAGCACAGGCAGCACAGCAAGCACAGGCACCAAGCACAGGCAGCACAGCAAGCACAGGCAGCACAGCAAGTACAGGCAGCAAGCGCAGGCAGCACAGCAAGCACAGGCAGCAAGCACAGCCAGCTCAGGCAGCACAGCATGCACAGGCAGCAAGCACAGGCAGCACAGCAAGCACAGGCAGCAAGCACAGGCAGCAAGCACAGGCAGCAAGCACAGGCAGCACAGCAAGCACAGGCAGCAAGCACAGGCAGCACAGCAAGCACAGGCAGCAAGCACAGGCAGCACAGCAAGCACAGGCAGCACAGCAAGAACAGGCAGCAAGCACAGGCAGCACAGCAAGCACAGGCAGCAAGCACAGGCAGCACAGCAAGCACAGGCAGCACAGCAAGTACAGCAAGCACAGGCAGCAAGCACAGGCAGCACAGTAAGCACAGGCAGCAAGCACAGGCAGCTCAGGCAGCACAGAAAGCACAGGCAGCAAGCACAGGCAGCACACCAAGCACAGGCAGCACAGCAAGCACAGCAAGCACATGCAGCACACCAAGCACAGGCAGCAAGCACAGGCAGCACAGCAAGCACAGGCAGGAAGCACAGGCAGCACAGAAAGCACAGGCAGCAAACACAGGCAGCACAGCAAGAACAGGCAGCAAGCACAGGCAGCACAGCAAGCACAGGCAGCAAGCACAGGCAGCACAGCAAGCACAGGCAGCAAGCACAGGCAGCACAGCAAGCACAGGCAGCAAGCACAGGCAGCACAGCAAGCACAGGCAGCAAGCACAGGCATGTTAGAAACCCGCAAAATAGCTCGACGAGATGTGTTCGTTTTAGCGATTCTGGGGGAAGTGGAGAGGGGTCAAGCTCCGTCCTCTTTCCAACAGGCAAAGCCTGCCCCGATCTTCGGCGAGATTCACTCTCGCATTTGTTTACAATGCTTACTCTTACTGAGACGCAGGTCAATGCACCGGCCGCCGAGGTAAACATATGATCCGCGACTCTCGGCGCCTCCAAAAACAGGTGACACAGCAACGCACTGTCGTGTGCCACTGTCGAATTACCGCGTGTTATGTGCGAAATCAAATGCATCGCTAACAGGCAGCACAGCAAGCACAGCAAGCACAGGCAGCAAGCACAGGCAGCAAGCACAGGCAGCACAGCAAGCACAGGCAGCTCAGGCAGCACAGCAAGCACAGGCAGCAAGCACAGGCAGCTCAGGCAGCACAGCAAGCACAGGCAGCACACCAAGCACAGGCAGCACAGCAAGTACAGGCAGCAAGCACATGCAGCACAGCAAGCACAGGCCGCACAACAAGCACAGGCAGCAAGCACAGGCAGCACAGGCAGCAAGCACAGGCAGCACAGCAAGTAGAGCAAGCACAGGCAGCAAGCACAGGCAGCACAGCAAGCACAGGCAGCAAGCACAGGCAGCGCAGCAAGCACAGGCAGCACAGCAAGCACAGGCAGCAATTACAGGCAGCACAGCAAGCACAGGCAGCAAGCACAGGCATCACAGCAAGCACAGGCAGCAAGCACAGGCAGCACAGGCAGCACAGCAAGCACAGGCAGCAAGCACAGGCAGCACAGCAAGTACAGCAAGCACAGGCAGCACAGCAAGCACAGGCAGTAAGCAAGCACAGGCAGCAAGCACAGGCAGCACAGCAAGCACAACAAGCACAGGCAGCAAGCACAGTCAGCACAGCACAGGCAGCAAGCACAGGCAGCACACCCAGCACAGGCAGCACAACAAACACAGGCAGCACAGCAAGCACAGGCAGCAAGCACAGGCAGCAAGCACAGGCAGCACAGCAAGCACAGGCAGCAAGCACAGGCAGCACAGCAAGTACAGCAAGCACAGGCAGCAAGCACAGGCAGCACAGCAAGCACAGGCAGCAAGCACAGGCAGCACAGCAAGTACAGGCAGCAAGCACAGGCAGCGCAGCAAGCACAGGCAGCACAGCAAGCACAGGCAGCAAGCACAGGCAGCACAGCAAGTACAGCAAGCACAGGCAGCACAGCAAGCACAGGCAGCAAGCACAGGCAGCACAGCAAGCACAGGTAGCAAGCACAGGCAGCACACCAAGCACAGGCAGCACAGGCAGCACAGCAAGCACAGGCACCAAGCACAGGCAGCACAGCAAGCACAGGCAGCACAGCAAGTACAGGCAGCAAGCGCAGGCAGCACAGCAAGCACAGGCAGCAAGCACAGCCAGCTCAGGCAGCACAGCAAGCACAGGCAGCAAGCACAGGCAGCACAGCAAGCACAGGCAGCAAGCACAGGCAGCACAGCAAGCACAGGCAGCAAGCACAGGCAGCACAGCAAGCACAGGCAGCAAGCACAGGCAGCACAGCAAGCACAGGCAGCACAGCAAGAACAGGCAGCAAGCACAGGCAGCACAGCAAGCACAGGCAGCAAGCACAGGCAGCACAGCAAGCACAGGCAGCACAGCAAGTACAGCAAGCACAGGCAGCAAGCACAGGCAGCACAGTAAGCACAGGCAGCAAGCACAGGCAGCTCAGGCAGCACAGAAAGCACAGGCAGCAAGCACAGGCAGCACACCAAGCACAGGCAGCACAGCAAGCACAGCAAGCACATGCAGCACACCAAGCACAGGCAGCAAGCACAGGCAGCACAGCAAGCACAGGCAGGAAGCACAGGCAGCACAGAAAGCACAGGCAGCAAACACAGGCAGCACAGCAAGAACAGGCAGCAAGCACAGGCAGCACAGCAAGCACAGGCAGCAAGCACAGGCAGCACAGCAAGCACAGGCAGCAAGCACAGGCAGCACAGCAAGCACAGGCAGCAAGCACAGGCAGCACAGCAAGCACAGGCAGCAAGCACAGGCATGTTAGAAACCCGCAAAATAGCTCGACGAGATGTGTTCGTTTTAGCGATTCTGGGGGAAGTGGAGAGGGGTCAAGCTCCGTCCTCTTTCCAACAGGCAAAGCCTGCCCCGATCTTCGGCGAGATTCACTCTCGCATTTGTTTACAATGCTTACTCTTACTGAGACGCAGGTCAATGCACCGGCCGCCGAGGTAAACATATGATCCGCGACTCTCGGCGCCTCCAAAAACAGGTGACACAGCAACGCACTGTCGTGTGCCACTGTCGAATTACCGCGTGTTATGTGCGAAATCAAATGCATCGCTAACAGGCAGCACAGCAAGCACAGCAAGCACAGGCAGCAAGCACAGGCAGCAAGCACAGGCAGCACAGCAAGCACAGGCAGCTCAGGCAGCACAGCAAGCACAGGCAGCAAGCACAGGCAGCTCAGGCAGCACAGCAAGCACAGGCAGCACACCAAGCACAGGCAGCACAGCAAGTACAGGCAGCAAGCACATGCAGCACAGCAAGCACAGGCCGCACAACAAGCACAGGCAGCAAGCACAGGCAGCACAGGCAGCACAGCAAGTAGAGCAAGCACAGGCAGCAAGAGCAAGCACAGGCAGCAAGCACAGGCAGCACAGCAAGCACAGGCAGCAAGCACAGGCAGCGCAGCAAGCACAGGCAGCACAGCAAGCACAGGCAGCAATTACAGGCAGCACAGTAAGCACAGGCAGCAAGCACAGGCATCACAGCAAGCACAGGCAGCAAGCACAGGCAGCACAGGCAGCACAGCAAGCACAGGCAGCAAGCACAGGCAGCACAGCAAGTACAGCAAGCACAGGCAGCACAGCAAGCACAGGCAGTAAGCAAGCACAGGCAGCAAGCACAGGCAGCACAGCAAGCACAACAAGCACAGGCAGCAAGCACAGTCAGCACAGCACAGGCAGCAAGCACAGGCAGCACACCCAGCACAGGCAGCACAACAAACACAGGCAGCACAGCAAGCACAGGCAGCAAGCACAGGCAGCAAGCACAGGCAGCACAGCAAGCACAGGCAGCAAGCACAGGCAGCACAGCAAGTACAGCAAGCACAGGCAGCAAGCACAGGCAGCACAGCAAGCACAGGCAGCAAGCACAGGCAGCACAGCAAGTACAGGCAGCAAGCACAGGCAGCGCAGCAAGCACAGGCAGCACAGCAAGCACAGGCAGCAAGCACAGGCAGCACAGCAAGTACAGCAAGCACAGGCAGCACAGCAAGCACAGGCAGCAAGCACAGGCAGCACAGCAAGCACAGGTAGCAAGCACAGGCAGCACACCAAGCACAGGCAGCACAGGCAGCACAGCAAGCACAGGCACCAAGCACAGGCAGCACAGCAAGCACAGGCAGCACAGCAAGTACAGGCAGCAAGCGCAGGCAGCACAGCAAGCACAGGCAGCAAGCACAGCCAGCTCAGGCAGCACAGCAAGCACAGGCAGCAAGCACAGGCAGCACGGCAAGCACAGGCAGCAAGCACAGGCAGCACAGCAAGCACAGGCAGCAAGCACAGGCAGCAAGCACAGGCAGCACAGCAAGCACAGGCAGCACAGCAAGCACAGGCAGCAAGCACAGGCAGCACAGCAAGCACAGGCAGCACAGCAAGCACAGGCAGCAAGCACAGGCAGCACAGCAAGCACAGGCAGCACAGCAAGTACAGCAAGCACAGGCAGCAAGCACAGGCAGCACAGTAAGCACAGGCAGCAAGCACAGGCAGCTCAGGCAGCACAGAAAGCACAGGCAGCAAGCACAGGCAGCACACCAAGCACAGGCAGCACAGCAAGCACAGCAAGCACATGCAGCACACCAAGCACAGGCAGCAAGCACAGGCAGCACAGCAAGCACAGGCAGGAAGCACAGGCAGCACAGAAAGCACAGGCAGCAAACACAGGCAGCACAGCAAGAACAGGCAGCAAGCACAGGCAGCAAGCACAGGCAGCACAGGCAGCACAGCAAGCACAGACAGCAAGCACAGGCAGCACAGGCAGCACAGCAAGCACAGGCAGCAAGCACAAGCAGCAAGCACAAGCAGCACAGGCAGCACAGCAAGCATAGGCAGGAAGCTCAGGCAGCACAGCAAGCACAGGCAGCAAGCACAGGCAGCTCAGGCAGCACAGCAAGCACAGGCAGCACACCAAGCACAGGCAGCACACCAAGTACAGGCAGCAAGCACATGCAGCACAGCAAGCACAGGCCGCACAACAAGCACAGGCAGCAAGCACAGGCAGCACAGCAAGCACAGGCAGCAAGCACAGGCAGCGCAGCAAGCACAGGCAGCACAGCAAGCACAGGCAGCAATTACAGGCATCACAGCAAGCACAGGCAGCAAGCACAGGCAGCACAGGCAGCACAGCAAGCACAGGCAGCAAGCACAGGCAGCACAGCAAGCACAGGCAGCAAGCACAGGCAGCACAGCAAGTACAGCAAGCACAGGCAGCACAGCAAGCACAGGCAGTAAGCAAGCACAGGCAGCAAGCACAGGCAGCAAAGCAAGCACAACAAGCACAGGCAGCAAGCACAGTCAGCACAGCACAGGCAGCAAGCACAGGCAGCACACCCAGCACAGGCAGCACAACAAACACAGGCAGCACAGCAAGCACAGGCAGCAAGCACAGGCAGCACAGCAAGCAAAGGCAGCAAGCACAGGCAGCACAGCAAGCACAGGCAGCAAGCACAGGCAGCACAGCAAGTACAGCAAGCACAGGCAGCAAGCACAGGCAGCACAGCAAGCACAGGCAGCAAGCACAGGCAGCACAGCAAGTACAGGCAGCAAGCACAGGCAGCGCAGCAAGCACAGGCAGCACAGCAAGCACAGGCAGCAAGCACAGGCAGCACAGCAAGTACAGCAAGCACAGGCAGCAAGCACAGGCAGCACAGCAAGCACAGGCAGGAAGGACAGGCAGCAGAGCAAGCACAAGCAGCACAGGCAGCAAGCACAGGCAACACAGCAAGCACAGGCAGCAAGCACAGGCAGCACAGCAAGCACAGGCAGCAAGCACAGGCACCAAGCACAGGCAGCACAGCAAGCACAGGCAGTACAGCAAGCACAGGCAGCAAGCACAGGCAGCACAGCAAGCACAGGCAGCACAGCACAGGCAGCACAGCAAGCACAGGCAGCAAGCACAGGCAGCACAGCAAGCACAGGCAGCAATTGCAGGCAGCAATTGCAGGCAGCACAGCAAGCACAGGCAGCAAGCACATGCAGCACAGCAAGCACAGGCAGCAAGCACAGGCAGCAGAGCAAGCACAGGCAGCAAGCACAGGCAGCACACCAAGCACAGGCAGCACAGGCAGCACACTAAGCACAGGCGGCACAGCAAGCACAGGCAGCAAGCACAGGCAGCAAGCACAGGCAGCACAGCAAGCACAGGCAGCAAGCACAGGCAGCACACCAAGCACAGGCAGCACAGCAAGCACAGGCAGCCAGCACAGGCAGCACAGCAAGCACAGGCAGCAAAGCAAGTACAGCAAGCACAGGCAGCACAGCAAGCACAGGCAGCACAGGCAGCAAGCACAGGCATGTTAGAAACCCGCAAAATAGCTCGACGAGATGAGTTTGTTTTAGCGATTCTGGGGGAAGTGCAGAGGGGTCAAGCTCCGTCCTCTTTCCAACAGGCAAAGCCTGCTCCGATCTTCGGCGAGATTCACTTTCGCATTTGTTTACAATGCTTATTCTTACTGAGACGCAGGTCAATGCACCGGCCGCCGAGGTAAAAATATGATCCGCGACTTTCGGCGCCTCCAAAAACAGGTGACACAGCAACGCACTGTCGTGTGCCACTGTCGAATTACCGCGTGTTATGGGCGAAATCAAATGCATCGCTAACGGGCAGCACAGCAAGCACAGAAAGCACAGGCAGCAAGCACAGGCAGCAAGCACAGGCAGCACAGCAAGCACAGGCAGCAAGCACAGGCAGCTCAGGCAGCACAGCAAGCACAGGCAGCAAGCACAGGCAGCTCAGGCAGCACAGAAAGCACAGGCAGCAAGCACAGGCAGCACAGCAAGCACAGGCAGCAAACACAGGCAGCACAGCAAGAACAGGCAGCAAGCACAGGCAGCACAGCAAGCACAGGCAGCAAGCACAGGCAGCACAGCAAGCACAGGCAGCAAGCACAGGCAGCACAGCAAGCACAGGCAGCAAGCACAGGCAGCAAGCACAGGCAGCACAGCAAGCACAGGCAGCAAGCACAGGCAGCACAGCAAGCACAGACAGCAAGCACAGGCAGCACAGCAAGCACAGGCAGCAAGCACAGGCAGCAAGCACAGGCAGCAAGCACAGGCAGCACAGAAAGCACAGCAAGCACAGGCAGCAAGCACAGGCAGCATACCAAGCACAGGCAGCACAGCAAGCACAGGCAGCAAGCACAGGCAGCACAGCAAGCACAGGTAGCAAGCACAGGCAGCACACCAAGCACAGGCAGCACAGGCAGCACAGCAAGCACAGGCACCAAGCACAGGCAGCACAGCAAGCACAGGCAGCACAGCAAGTACAGGCAGCAAGCGCAGGCAGCACAGCAAGCACAGGCAGCAAGCACAGCCAGCTCAGGCAGCACAGCAAGCACAGGCAGCACAGCAAGCACAGGCAGCAAGCACAGGCAGCACAGCAAGCACAGGCAGCAAGCACAGGCAGCAAGCACAGGCAGCAAGCACAGGCAGCACAGCAAGCACAGGCAGCAAGCACAGGCAGCACAGCAAGCACAGGCAGCAAGCACAGGCAGCACAGCAAGCACAGGCAGCACAGCAAGAACAGGCAGCAAGCACAGGCAGCACAGCAAGCACAGGCAGCAAGCACAGGCAGCACAGCAAGCACAGGCAGCACAGCAAGTACAGCAAGCACAGGCAGCAAGCACAGGCAGCACAGTAAGCACAGGCAGCAAGCACAGGCAGCTCAGGCAGCACAGAAAGCACAGGCAGCAAGCACAGGCAGCACACCAAGCACAGGCAGCACAGCAAGCACAGCAAGCACATGCAGCACACCAAGCACAGGCAGCAAGCACAGGCAGCACAGCAAGCACAGGCAGGAAGCACAGGCAGCACAGAAAGCACAGGCAGCAAACACAGGCAGCACAGCAAGAACAGGCAGCAAGCACAGGCAGCACAGCAAGCACAGGCAGCAAGCACAGGCAGCACAGCAAGCACAGGCAGCAAGCACAGGCAGCACAGCAAGCACAGGCAGCAAGCACAGGCAGCAAGCACAGGCAGCACAGCAAGCACAGGCAGCAAGCACAGGCATGTTAGAAACCCGCAAAATAGCTCGACGAGATGTGTTCGTTTTAGCGATTCTGGGGGAAGTGGAGAGGGGTCAAGCTCCGTCCTCTTTCCAACAGGCAAAGCCTGCCCCGATCTTCGGCGAGATTCACTCTCGCATTTGTTTACAATGCTTACTCTTACTGAGACGCAGGTCAATGCACCGGCCGCCGAGGTAAGCATATGATCCGCGACTCTCGGCGCCTCCAAAAACAGGTGACACAGCAACGCACTGTCGTGTGCCACTGTCGAATTACCGCGTGTTATGTGCGAAATCAAATGCATCGCTAACAGGCAGCACAGCAAGCACAGCAAGCACAGGCAGCAAGCACAGGCAGCACAGCAAGCACAGGCAGCTCAGGCAGCACAGCAAGCACAGGCAGCAAGCACAGGCAGCTCAGGCAGCACAGCAAGCACAGGCAGCACACCAAGCACAGGCAGCACAGCAAGTACAGGCAGCAAGCACATGCAGCACAGCAAGCACAGGCCGCACAACAAGCACAGGCAGCAAGCACAGGCAGCACAGGCAGCACAGCAAGTAGAGCAAGCACAGGCAGCAAGCACAGGCAGCACAGCAAGCACAGGCAGCAAGCACAGGCAGCGCAGCAAGCACAGGCAGCACAGCAAGCACAGGCAGCAATTACAGGCAGCACAGCAAGCACAGGCAGCAAGCACAGGCATCACAGCAAGCACAGGCAGCAAGCACAGGCAGCACAGGCAGCACAGCAAGCACAGGCAGCAAGCACAGGCAGCACAGCAAGTACAGCAAGCACAGGCAGCACAGCAAGCACAGGCAGTAAGCAAGCACAGGCAGCAAGCACAGGCAGCACAGCAAGCACAACAAGCACAGGCAGCAAGCACAGTCAGCACAGCACAGGCAGCAAGCACAGGCAGCACACCCAGCACAGGCAGCACAACAAACACAGGCAGCACAGCAAGCACAGGCAGCAAGCACAGGCAGCAAGCACAGGCAGCACAGCAAGCACAGGCAGCAAGCACAGGCAGCACAGCAAGTACAGCAAGCACAGGCAGCAAGCACAGGCAGCACAGCAAGCACAGGCAGCAAGCACAGGCAGCACAGCAAGTACAGGCAGCAAGCACAGGCAGCGCAGCAAGCACAGGCAGCACAGCAAGCACAGGCAGCAAGCACAGGCAGCACAGCAAGTACAGCAAGCACAGGCAGCACAGCAAGCACAGGCAGCAAGCACAGGCAGCACAGCAAGCACAGGTAGCAAGCACAGGCAGCACACCAAGCACAGGCAGCACAGGCAGCACAGCAAGCACAGGCACCAAGCACAGGCAGCACAGCAAGCACAGGCAGCACAGCAAGTACAGGCAGCAAGCGCAGGCAGCACAGCAAGCACAGGCAGCAAGCACAGCCAGCTCAGGCAGCACAGCAAGCACAGGCAGCAAGCACAGGCAGCACAGCAAGCACAGGCAGCAAGCACAGGCAGCACAGCAAGCACAGGCAGCAAGCACAGGCAGCAAGCACAGGCAGCACAGCAAGCACAGGCAGCACAGCAAGCACAGGCAGCAAGCACAGGCAGCACAGCAAGCACAGGCAGCAAGCACAGGCAGCACAGCAAGCACAGGCAGCACAGCAAGTACAGCAAGCACAGGCAGCAAGCACAGGCAGCACAGTAAGCACAGGCAGCAAGCACAGGCAGCTCAGGCAGCACAGAAAGCACAGGCAGCAAGCACAGGCAGCACACCAAGCACAGGCAGCACAGCAAGCACATGCAGCACACCAAGCACAGGCAGCAAGCACAGGCAGCACAGCAAGCACAGGCAGGAAGCACAGGCAGCACAGAAAGCACAGGCAGCAAACACAGGCAGCACAGCAAGAACAGGCAGCAAGCACAGGCAGCACAGCAAGCACAGGCAGCAAGCACAGGCAGCACAGCAAGCACAGGCAGCAAGCACAGGCAGCAAGCACAGGCAGCAAGCACAGGCAGCACAGCAAGCACAGGCAGCAAGCACAGGCATGTTAGAAACCCGCAAAATAGCTCGACGAGATGTGTTCGTTTTAGCGATTCTGGGGGAAGTGGAGAGGGGTCAAGCTCCGTCCTCTTTCCAACAGGCAAAGCCTGCTCCGATCTTCGGCGAGATTCACTCTCGCATTTGTTTACAATGCTTACTCTTACTGAGACACAGGTCAATGCACCGGCCGCCGAGGTAAAAATATGATCCGCGAATTTCGGCGCCTCCAAAAACAGGTGACACAGCAACGCACTGTCGTGTGCCACTGTCGAATTACCGCGTGTTATGGGCGAAATCAAATGCATCGCTAACGGGCAGCACAGCAAGCACAGCAAGCACAGGCAGCAAGCACAGGCAGCAAGCACAGGCAGCACAGCAAGCACAGGCAGCAAGCACAGGCAGCTCAGGCAGCACAGCAAGCACAGGCAGCAAGCACAGGCAGCTCAGGCAGCACAGCAAGCACAGGCAGCAAGCACAGGCAGCACAGCAAGTAGAGCAAGCACAGGCAGCAAGCACAGGCAGCACAGCAAGCACAGGCAGCAAGCACAGGCAGCGCAGCAAGCACAGGCAGCACAGCAAGCACAGGCAGCAATTACAGGCAGCACAGCAAGCACAGGCAGCAAGCACAGGCATCACAGCAAGCACAGGCAGCAAGCACAGGCAGCACAGGCAGCACAGCAAGCACAGGCAGCAAGCACAGGCAGCACAGCAAGTACAGCAAGCACAGGCAGCACAGCAAGCACAGGCAGTAAGCAAGCACAGGCAGCAAGCACAGGCAGCACAGCAAGCACAACAAGCACAGGCAGCAAGCACAGTCAGCACAGCACAGGCAGCAAGCACAGGCAGCACACCCAGCACAGGCAGCACAACAAACACAGGCAGCACAGCAAGCACAGGCAGCAAGCACAGGCAGCAAGCACAGGCAGCACAGCAAGCACAGGCAGCAAGCACAGGCAGCACAGCAAGTACAGCAAGCACAGGCAGCAAGCACAGGCAGCACAGCAAGCACAGGCAGCAAGCACAGGCAGCACAGCAAGTACAGGCAGCAAGCACAGGCAGCGCAGCAAGCACAGGCAGCACAGGCAGCAAGCACAGGCAGCACAGCAAGTACAGCAAGCACAGGCAGCAAGCACAGGCAGCACAGCAAGCACAGGCAAGAAGGACAGGCAGCACAGCAAGCACAGGCAGCACAGGCAGCAAGCACAGGCAACACAGCAAGCACAGGCAGCAAGCACAGGCAGCACAGCAAGCACAGGCAGCAAGCACAGGCACCAAGCACAGGCAGCACAGGCAGTACAGCAAGCACAGGCAGCAAGCACAGGCAGCACAGCAAGCACAGCGAGCACAGGCAGCACAGCACAGGCAGCACAGCAAGCACAGGCAGCAAGCACAGGCAGCACAGCAAGCACAGGCAGCAATTGCAGGCAGCAATTGCAGGCAGCACAGCAAGCACAGGCAGCAAGCACATGCAGCACAGCAAGCACAGGCAGCAAGCACAGGCAGCAGAGCAAGCACAGGCAGCAAGCACAGGCAGCACACCAAGCACAGGCAGCACAGGCAGCACACTAAGCACAGGCGGCACAGCAAGCACAGGCAGCACAGCAAGCACAGGCAGCAAGCACAGGCAGCACACCAAGCACAGGCAGCACAGCAAGCACAGGCAGCCAGCACAGGCAGCACAGCAAGTACAGCAAGCACAGGCAGCACAGCAAGCACAGGCAGCACAGGCAGCAAGCACAGGCATGTTAGAAACCCGCAAAATAGCTCGACGAGATGAGTTCGTTTTAGCGATTCTGGGGGAAGTGCAGAGGGGTCAAGCTCCGTCCTCTTTCCAACAGGCAAAGCCTGCTCCGATCTTCGGCGAGATTCACTTTCGCATTTGTTTACAATGCTTATTCTTACTGAGACGCAGGTCAATGCACCGGCCGCCGAGGTAAAAATATGATCCGCGACTTTCGGCGCCTCCAAAAACAGGTGACACAGCAACGCACTGTCGTGTGCCACTGTCGAATTACCGCGTGTTATGGGCGAAATCAAATGCATCGCTAACGGGCAGCACAGCAAGCACAGCAAGCACAGGCAGCAAGCACAGGCAGCAAGCACAGGCAGCACAGCAAGCACAGGCAGCAAGCACAGGCAGCTCAGGCAGCACAGCAAGCACAGGCAGCAAGCACAGGCAGCTCAGGCAGCACAGCAAGCACAGGCAGCAAGCACAGGCAGCACAGCAAGCACAGGCAGCACACCAAGCACAGGCAGTACAGCAAGCACAGGCAGCAAGCACAGGCAGCACAGCAAGCACAGACAGCAAGCACAGGCAGCACAGCAAGCACAGGCAGCACAGCAAGCACAGGCAGCAAGCACATGCAGCACAGCAAGCACAGGCCGCACAGCCAGCACAGGCAGCAAGCACAGGCAGCACAGGCAGCAAGCTCAGGCAGCAGAGCAAGTACAGCAAGCACAGGCAGCAAGCACAGGCAGCACAGCAAGCACAGGCAGCAAGCACAGGCAGCGCAGCAAGCACAGGCAGCAATTACAGGCAGCACAGCAAGCACAGGCAGCAAGCACAGGCATCACAGCAAGCACAGGCAGCAAGCACAGGCAGCACAGGCAGCACAGCAAGCACAGGCAGCAAGCACAGGCAGCACAGCAAGTACAGCAAGCACAGGTAGTAAGCAAGCACAGGCAGCAAGCACAGGCAGCACAGCAAGCACAGGCAGCACAGCAAACACAGGCAGCTCAGCAAGCACAAGCAGCAAGCACAGGCAGCACAGCAAACACAGGCAGCAAGCACAGGCAGCACAGCAAGCACAGGCAGCAAGCACAGGCAGCAAGCACAGGCAGCACAGCAAGCACAGCAAGCACAGGCAGCAAGCACAGGCAGCACAGCAAGCACAAGCAGCAAGCACAGGCAGCACAGCAAGCACAGGCAGCACAGCAAGCACAGGCAGCAAGCACGGGCAGCACAGCAAGCACAGGCAGCAAGCACAGGCAGCAAGCACAGGCAGCACAGCAAGCACAGGCAGCAAGCACAGGCAGCACAGCAAGCACAGGCAGCTCAGGCAGCACAGCAAGCACAGGCAGCACAGCAAGCACAGGCAGCAAACACAGGCAGCACAGCAAGCTCAGGCAGCACAGCAAGCAGAGGCAGCAAGCACAGGCAGCACAGCAAGCACAGGCAGCAAGCACAGGCAGCAAGCACAGGCAGCACACCAAGCACAGGCAGCACAGCAAGCACAGGCAGCACAGCAAGCACAGGCAGCAAGCACAGGCAACACAGCAAGCACAGGCAGCACAGCAAGCACAGGCAGCAAGCACAGGCAGCACAGCAAGCACAGGCAGCAAGCACAGGCAGCACAGCAAGCACAGGCAGCCAGCACAGGCAGCACAGCAAGCACAGGCAGCACAGCAAGTACAGCAAGCACAGGCAGCACAGCAAGCACAGGCAGCACAGGCAGCAAGCACAGGCATGTTAGAAACCCGCAAAATAGCTCGACGAGATGAGTTCGTTTTAGCGATTCTGGGGGAAGTGCAGAGGGGTCAAGCTCCGTCCTCTTTCCAACAGGCAAAGCCTGCTCCGATCTTCGGCGAGATTCACTCTCGCATTTGTTTACAATGCTTACTCTTACTGAGACGCAGGTCAATGCACCGGCCGCCGAGGTAAACATATGATCCGCGACTCTCGGCGCCTCCAAAAACAGATGACACAGCAACGCACTGTCTTGTACCACTGTCGAATTACCGCGTGTTATGGGCGAAATCAAATGCATCGCTAACAGGCAGCACAGCAAGCACAGCAAGCACAGGCAGCAAGCACAGGCAGCACAGCAAGCACAGGCAGCAAGCACAGGCAGCACAGCAAGCACAGGCAGCACAGGCAGCACAGCAAGCACAGGCAGCAAGCACAGGCAGCACAGCAAGCACAGGCAGCAAGCACAGGCAGCACAGCAAGCACAGGCAGCAAGCACAGGCAGCACAGCAAGCACAGACAGCAAGCACAGGCAGCACAGCAAGCACAGGCAGCAA
Source organism: Priocnemis perturbator (assembly GCA_963942575.1). Lineage (NCBI taxonomy): Eukaryota > Metazoa > Arthropoda > Insecta > Hymenoptera > Pompilidae > Priocnemis > Priocnemis perturbator. Next base: position 237,014 of record CAWWDK010000440.1, read on the forward strand.
GCACAGGCAGCAAGCACAGGCAGCAAGCACAGGCAGCACAGCAAGCACAGGCAGCACAGCAAGCACAAGCAGCAAGCACAGGCAGCACAGCAAGCACAGGCAGCAAGCACAGGCAGCACAGCAAGCACAGGCGGCACAGCAAGCACAGGCAGCAAGCACAGGCAGCACAGCAAGCACAGGCAGCAAGCACAGGCAGCACAGCAAGCACAGGCAGCACAGCAAGTACAGCAAGCACAGGCAGCAAGCACAGGCAGCACAGTAAGCACAGGCAGCAAGCACAGGCAGCTCAGGCAGCACAGAAAGCACAGGCAGCAAGCACAGGCAGCACACCAAGCACAGGCAGCACAGCAAGCACAGCAAGCACATGCAGCACACCAAGCACAGGCAGCAAGCACATGCAGCACAGCAAGCACAGGCAGGAAGCACAGGCAGCACAGCAAGCACAGGCAGCAAACACAGGCAGCACAGCAAGAACAGGCAGCAAGCACAGGCAGCACAGCAAGCACAGGCAGCAAGCACAGGCAGCACAGCAAGCACAGGCAGCAAGCACAGGCAGCACAGCAAGCACAGGCAGTAAGCACAGGCAGCACAGCAAGCACAGGCAGCAAGCACAGGCAGCACAGCAAGCACAGGCAGCAAGCACAGGCATGTTAGAAACCCGCAAAATAGCTCGACGAGATGTGTTCCTTTTAGCGATTCTGGGGGAAGTGGAGAGGGGTCAAGCTCCGTCCTCTTTCCAACAGGCAAAGCCTGCCCCGATCTTCGGCGAGATTGACTCTCGCATTTGTTTACAATGCTTACTCTTACTGAGACGCAGGTCAATGCACCGGCCGCCGAGGTAAACATATGATCCGCGACTCTCGGCGCCTCCAAAAACAGGTGACACAGCAACGCACTGTCGTGTGCCACTGTCGAATTACCGCGTGTTATGTGCGAAATCAAATGCATCGCTAACAGGCAGCACAGCAAGCACAGCAAGCACAGGCAGCAAGCACAGGCAGCAAGCACAGGCAGCACAGCAAGCACAGGCAGCAAGCACAGGCAGCTCAGGCAGCACAGCATGCACAGGCAGCAAGCACAGGCAGCTCAGCAAGCACAGCAAGCACAGGCAGCAAGCACAGGCAGCACAGCAAGCACAGGCAGCACACCAAGCACAGGCAGCACAGCAAGTACAGCAAGCACAGGCAGCAAGCACAGGCAGCACAGCAAGCACAGACAGCAAGCACAGGCAGCACAGCAAGCACAGGCAGCAAGCACATGCAGCACAGCAAGCACAGGCCGCAAGCACAGGCAGCAAGCACAGGCAGCACAGGCAGCACAGCAAGCACAGGCAGCAAGCACAGGCAGCACAGCAAGTACAGCAAGCACAGGCAGCACAGCAAGCACAGGCAGCAAGCACAGGCAGCACAGCAAGCACAGGCAGCAAGCACAGGCAGCACAGCAAGCACAACAAGCACAGGCAGCAAGCACAGTCAGCACAGCACAGGCAGCAAGCACAGGCAGCACACCAAGCACAGGCAGCACAGCAAACACAGGCAGCACAGCAAGCACAGGCAGCAAGCACAGGCAGCACAGCAAGCACAGGCAGCAAGCACTGGCATGTTAGAAACCCGCAAAATAGCTCGACGAGATGTGTTCGTTTTAGCGATTCTGGGGGAAGTGGAGAGGGGTCAAGCTCCGTCCTCTTTCCAACAGGCAAAGCCTGCTCCGATCTTCGGCGAGATTCACTCTCGCATTTGTTTACAATGCTTACTCTTACTGAGACACAGGTCAATGCACCGGCCGCCGAGGTAAACATATGATCCGCGACTCTCGGCGCCTCCAAAAACAGGTGACACAGCAACGCACTGTCGTGTGCCACTGTCGAATTACCGCGTGTTATGTGCGAAATCAAATGCATCGCTAACAGGCAGCACAGCAAGCACAGCAAGCACAGGCAGCAAGCACAGGCAGCAAGCACAGGCAGCACAGCAAGCACAGGCAGCAAGCACAGGCAGCTCAGGCAGCACAGCAAGCACAGGCAGCAAGCACAGGCAGCTCAGCAAGCACAGCAAGCACAGGCAGCAAGCACAGGCAGCACAGCAAGCACAGGCAGCACACCAAGCACAGGCAGCACAGCAAGTACAGCAAGCACAGGCAGCAAGCACAGGCAGCACAGCAAGCACAGACAGCAAGCACAGGCAGCACAGCAAGCACAGGCAGCAAGCACATGCAGCACAGCAAGCACAGGCCGCAAGCACAGGCAGCAAGCACAGGCAGCACAGGCAGCACAGCAAGCACAGGCAGCAAGCACAGGCAGCACAGCAAGTACAGCAAGCACAGGCAGCACAGCAAGCACAGGCAGTAAGCAAGCACAGGCAGCAAGCACAGGCAGCACAGCAAGCACAGGCAGCAAGCACAGGCAGCACAGCAAGCACAACAAGCACAGGCAGCAAGCACAGTCAGCACAGCACAGGCAGCAAGCACAGGCAGCACACCAAGCACAGGCAGCACAGCAAACACAGGCAGCACAGCAAGCACAGGCAGCAAGCACAGGCAGCACGGCAAGCACAGGCAGCAAGCACAGGCATGTTAGAAACCCGCAAAATAGCTCGACGAGATGTGTTCGTTTTAGCGATTCTGGGGGAAGTGGAGAGGGGTCAAGCTCCGTCCTCTTTCCAACAGGCAAAGCCTGCTCCGATCTTCGGCGAGATTCACTCTCGCATTTGTTTACAATGCTTACTCTTACTGAGACACAGGTCAATGCACCGGCCGCCGAGGTAAACATATGATCCGCGACTCTCGGCGCCTCCAAAAACAGGTGACACAGCAACGCACTGTCGTGTGCCACTGTCGAATTACCGCGTGTTATGTGCGAAATCAAATGCATCGCTAACAGGCAGCACAGCAAGCACAGCAAGCACAGGCAGCAAGCACAGGCAGCACAGCAAGCACAGGCAGCACAGGCAGCAAGCACAGGCAGCACAGCAAGCACAGGCAGCACACCAAGCACAGGCAGCACAGCAAGTACAGCAAGCACAGGCAGCAAGCACAGGCAGCACAGCAAGCACAGACAGCAAGCACAGGCAGCACAGCAAGCACAGACAGCACAGCAAGCACAGGCAGCAAGCACATGCTGCACAGCAAGCACAGGCCGCACAGCAAGCACAGGCAGCAAGCACAGGCAGCACAGGCAGCAAGCACAGGCAGCACAGCAAGTAGAGCAAGCACAGGCAGCAAGCACAGGCAGCACAGCAAGCACAGGCAGCAAGCACAGGCAGCGCAGCAAGCACAGGCAGCAATTACAGGCAGCACAGCAAGCACAGGCAGCAAGCACAGGCATCACAGCAAGCACAGGGAGCAAGCACAGGCAGCACAGGCAGCACAGCAAGCACAGGCAGCAAGCACAGGCAGCACAGCAAGCACAGGCAGCAAGCACAGGCAGCACAGCAAGCACAGGCAGTAAGCAAGCACAGGCAGCAAGCACAGGCAGCACAGCAAGCACAGGCAGCAAGCACAGGCAGCAAGCACAGGCAGCACAGCAAGCACAGGCAGCAAGCACAGTCAGCACAGCACAGGCAGCAAGCACAGGCAGCACACCAAGCACAGGCAGCACAGCAAACACAGGCAGCACAGCAAGCACAGGCAGCAAGCACAGGCAGCACAGCAAGCACAGGCAGCAAGCACAGGCATCACAGCAAGCATAGGCAGCAAGCACAGGCAGCAAGCACAGGCAGCAAGCACAGGCAGCACAGCAAGCACAGGCAGCAAGCACAGGGAGCACAGCAAGCACAAGCAGCAAGCACAGGCAGCACAGCAAGCACAGGCAGCAAGCACAGGCAGCACAGCAAGCACAGGCTGCAAGCACAGGCAGCAAGCACAGGCAGCACAGCAAGCACAGGCAGCACAGCAAGCACAGGCAGCTCAGGCAGCACAGCAAGCACAGGCAGCAAGCACAGGCAGCACAGCAAGCACAGGCAGCAAACACAGGCAGCACAGCAAGCAGAGGCAGCACAGCAAGCAGAGGCAGCAAGCACAGGCAGCACAGCAAGCACAGGCAGCAAGCACAGGCAGCAAGCACAGGCAGCACAGCAAGCACAGGCAGCAAGCACAGGCAGCACAGCAAGCACAGGCAGCAAGCACAGGCAGCACACCAAGCACAGGCAGCACAGCAAGAACAGGCAGCAAGCACAGGCAGCACAGCAAGCACAGGCAGCAAGCACAGGCAGCACAGCAAGTACAGCAAGCACAGGCAGCAAGCACAGGCAGCAAGCACAGGCAGCACAGCAAGCACAGGCAGCAAGCACAGGCAGCACAGCAAGTACAGCAAGCACAGGCAGCAAGCACAGGCAGCACAGTAAGCACAGGCAGCAAGCACAGGCAGCTCAGGCAGCACAGAAAGCACAGGCAGCAAGCACAGGCAGCACACCAAGCACAGGCAGCACAGCAAGCACATGCAGCACACCAAGCACAGGCAGCAAGCACAGGCAGCACAGCAAGCACAGGCAGGAAGCACAGGCAGCACAGCAAGCACAGGCAGCAAACACAGGCAGCACAGCAAGAACAGGCAGCAAGCACAGGCAGCACAGCAAGCACAGGCAGCAAGCACAGGCAGCAAGCACAGGCAGCACAGCAAGCACAGGCAGCAAGCACAGGCAGCACAGCAAGCACAGGCAGCAAGCACAGGCAGCACAGCAAGCACAGGCAGCAAGCGCAGGCATGTTAGAAACCCGCAAAATAGCTCGACGAGATGTGTTCCTTTTAGCGATTCTGGGGGAAGTGGAGAGGGGTCAAGCTCCGTCCTCTTTCCAACAGGCAAAGCCTGCCCCGATCTTCGGCGAGATTCACTCTCGCATTTGTTTACAATGCTTACTCTTACTGAGACGCAGGTCAATGCACCGGCCGCCGAGGTAAACATATGATCCGCGACTCTCGGCGCCTCCAAAAACAGGTGACACAGCAACGCACTGTCGTGTGCCACTGTCGAATTACCGCGTGTTATGTGCGAAATCAAATGCATCGCTAACAGGCAGCACAGCAAGCACAGCAAGCACAGGCAGCAAGCACAGGCAGCAAGCACAGGCAGCACAGCAAGCACAGGCAGCAAGCACAGGCAGCTCAGGCAGCACAGCAAGCACAGGCAGCAAGCACAGGCAGCTCAGCAAGCACAGCAAGCACAGGCAGCAAGCACAGGCAGCACAGCAAGCACAGGCAGCACACCAAGCACAGGCAGCACAGCAAGTACAGCAAGCACAGGCAGCAAGCACAGGCAGCACAGCAAGCACAGACAGCAAGCACAGGCAGCACAGCAAGCACAGGCAGCAAGCACATGCAGCACAGCAAGCACAGGCCGCAAGCACAGGCAGCAAGCACAGGCAGCACAGGCAGCACAGCAAGCACAGGCAGCAAGCACAGGCAGCACAGCAAGTACAGCAAGCACAGGCAGCACAGCAAGCACAGGCAGTAAGCAAGCACAGGCAGCAAGCACAGGCAGCACAGCAAGCACAGGCAGCAAGCACAGGCAGCACAGCAAGCACAACAAGCACAGGCAGCAAGCACAGTCAGCACAGCACAGGCAGCAAGCACAGGCAGCACACCAAGCACAGGCAGCACAGCAAACACAGGCAGCACAGCAAGCACAGGCAGCAAGCACAGGCAGCACGGCAAGCACAGGCAGCAAGCACAGGCATGTTAGAAACCCGCAAAATAGCTCGACGAGATGTGTTCGTTTTAGCGATTCTGGGGGAAGTGGAGAGGGGTCAAGCTCCGTCCTCTTTCCAACAGGCAAAGCCTGCTCCGATCTTCGGCGAGATTCACTCTCGCATTTGTTTACAATGCTTACTCTTACTGAGACACAGGTCAATGCACCGGCCGCCGAGGTAAACATATGATCCGCGACTCTCGGCGCCTCCAAAAACAGGTGACACAGCAACGCACTGTCGTGTGCCACTGTCGAATTACCGCGTGTTATGTGCGAAATCAAATGCATCGCTAACAGGCAGCACAGCAAGCACAGCAAGCACAGGCAGCAAGCACAGGCAGCACAGCAAGCACAGGCAGCACAGGCAGCAAGCACAGGCAGCACAGCAAGCACAGGCAGCACACCAAGCACAGGCAGCACAGCAAGTACAGCAAGCACAGGCAGCAAGCACAGGCAGCACAGCAAGCACAGACAGCAAGCACAGGCAGCACAGCAAGCACAGACAGCACAGCAAGCACAGGCAGCAAGCACATGCTGCACAGCAAGCACAGGCCGCACAGCAAGCACAGGCAGCAAGCACAGGCAGCACAGGCAGCAAGCACAGGCAGCACAGCAAGTAGAGCAAGCACAGGCAGCAAGCACAGGCAGCACAGCAAGCACAGGCAGCAAGCACAGGCAGCGCAGCAAGCACAGGCAGCAATTACAGGCAGCACAGCAAGCACAGGCAGCAAGCACAGGCATCACAGCAAGCACAGGGAGCAAGCACAGGCAGCACAGGCAGCACAGCAAGCACAGGCAGCAAGCACAGGCAGCACAGCAAGTACAGCAAGCACAGGCAGCACAGCAAGCACAGGCAGTAAGCAAGCACAGGCAGCAAGCACAGGCAGCACAGCAAGCACAGGCAGCAAGCACAGGCAGCACAGCAAGCACAATAAGCACAGGCAGCAAGCACAGTCAGCACAGCACAGGCAGCAAGCACAGGCAGCACACCAAGCACAGGCAGCACAGCAAACACAGGCAGCACAGCAAGCACAGGCAGCAAGCACAGGCAGCACAGCAAGCACAGGCAGCAAGCACAGGCATCACAGCAAGCATAGGCAGCAAGCACAGGCAGCAAGCACAGGCAGCAAGCACAGGCAGCACAGCAAGCACAGGCAGCAAGCACAGGCAGCACAGCAAGCACAAGCAGCAAGCACAGGCAGCACAGCAAGCACAGGCAGCAAGCACAGGCAGCACAGCAAGCACAGGCTGCAAGCACAGGCAGCAAGCACAGGCAGCACAGCAAGCACAGGCAGCAAGCACAGGCAGCACAGCAAGCACAGGCAGCTCAGGCAGCACAGCAAGCACAGGCAGCAAGCACAGGCAGCACAGCAAGCACAGGCAGCAAACACAGGCAGCACAGCAAGCAGAGGCAGCACAGCAAGCAGAGGCAGCAAGCACAGGCAGCACAGCAAGCACAGGCAGCACAGCAAGCACAGGCAGCAAGCACAGGCAGCAAGCACAGGCAGCACAGCAAGCACAGGCAGCAAGCACAGGCAGCACAGCAAGCACAGGCAGGAAGCACAGGCAGCACACCAAGCACAGGCAGCACAGCAAGAACAGGCAGCAAGCACAGGCAGCACAGCAAGCACAGGCAGCAAGCACAGGCAGCACAGCAAGTACAGCAAGCACAGGCAGCAAGCACAGGCAGCAAGCACAGGCAGCACAGCAAGCACAGGCAGCAAGCACAGGCAGCACAGCAAGTACAGCAAGCACAGGCAGGAAGGACAGGCAGCACAGCCAGCACAGGCAGCACAGGCAGCAAGCACAGGCAACACAGCAAGCACAGGCAGCAAGCACAGGCAGCACAGCAAGCACAGGCAGCAAGCACAGGCAGCTCAGGCAGCACAGCAAGCACAGGCAGCACAGCAAGTACAGCAAGCACAGGCAGCAAGCACAGGCAGCACAGCAAGCACAGACAGCAAGCACAGGCAGCACAGCAAGAACAGGCAGCAAGCACAGGCAGCACAGCAAGCACAGGCAGCAAGCACAGGCAGCAAGCACAGGCAGCACAGCAAGCACAGGCAGCAAGCACAGGCAGCACAGCAAGCACAGGCAGCACACCAAGCACAGGCAGCACAGCAAGCACAGGCAGCAAACACAGGCAGCACAGCAAGAACAGGCAGCAAGCACAGGCAGCACAGCAAGCACAGGCAGCAAGCACAGGCAGCAAGCACAGGCAGCACAGCAAGCACAGGCAGCAAGCACAGGCAGCACAGCAAGCACAGGCAGCAAGCACAGGCAGCAAGCACAGGCAGCACAGCAAGCACAGGCAGCAAGCACAGGCAGCACAGCAAGCACAGGCAGCACAGCAAGCACAGGCAGCAAGCACAGGCAGCACAGCAAGCACAGGCAGCAAGCACAGGCATGTTAGAAACCCGCAAAATAGCTCGACGAGATGTGTTCCTTTTAGCGATTCTGGGGGAAGTGGAGAGGGGTCAAGCTCCGTCCTCTTTCCAACAGGCAAAGCCTGCCCCGATCTTCGGCGAGATTCACTCTCGCATTTGTTTACAATGCTTACTCTTACTGAGACGCAGGTCAATGCACCGGCCGCCGAGGTAAACATATGATCCGCGACTCTCGGCGCCTCCAAAAACAGGTGACACAGCAACGCACTGTCGTGTGCCACTGTCGAATTACCGCGTGTTATGTGCGAAATCAAATGCATCGCTAACAGGCAGCACAGCAAGCACAGCAAGCACAGGCAGCAAGCACAGGCAACAAGCACAGGCAGCACAGCAAGCACAGGCAGCAAGCACAGGCAGCTCAGGCAGCACAGCAAGCACAGGCAGCAAGCACAGGCAGCTCAGCAAGCACAGCAAGCACAGGCAGCAAGCACAGGCAGCACAGCAAGCACAGGCAGCACACCAAGCACAGGCAGCACAGCAAGTACAGCAAGCACAGGCAGCAAGCACAGGCAGCACAGCAAGCACAGACAGCAAGCACAGGCAGCAAGCACATGCAGCACAGCAAGCACAGGCAGCAAGCACAGGCAGCAAGCACAGGCAGCACAGCAAGCACAGGCAGCAAGCACAGGCAGCACACCAAGCACAGGCAGCACAGCAAGCACAGGCAGCCAGCACAGGCAGCACAGCAAGCACAGGCAGCACAGCAAGTACAGCAAGCACAGGCAGCACAGCAAGCACAGGCAGCACAGGCAGCAAGCACAGGCATGTTAGAAACCCGCAAAATAGCTCGACGAGATGAGTTCGTTTTAGCGATTCTGGGGGAAGTGCAGAGGGGTCAAGCTCCGTCCTCTTTCCAACAGGCAAAGCCTGCTCCGATCTTCGGCGAGATTCACTTTCGCATTTGTTTACAATGCTTATTCTTCCTGAGACGCAGGTCAATGCACCGGCCGCCGAGGTAAAAATATGATCCGCGACTTTCGGCGCCTCCAAAAACAGGTGACACAGCAACGCACTGTCGTGTGCCACTGTCGAATTACCGCGTGTTATGGGCGAAATCAAATGCATCGCTAACGGGCAGCACAGCAAGCACAGCAAGCACAGGCAGCAAGCACAGGCAGCAAGCACAGGCAGCACAGCAAGCACAGGCAGCAAGCACAGGCAGCTCAGGCAGCACAGCAAGCACAGGCAGCAAGCACAGGCAGCTCAGGCAGCACAGCAAGCACAGGCAGCAAGCACAGGCAGCACAGCAAGCACAGGCAGCACACCAAGCACAGGCAGCACAGCAAGTACAACAAGCACAGGCAGCAAGCACAGGCAGCACAGCAAGCACAGACAGCAAGCACAGGCAGCACAGCAAGCACAGACAGCACAGCAAGCACAGGCAGCAAGCACATGCAGCACAGCAAGCACAGGCCGCACAGCCAGCACAGGCAGCAAGCACAGGCAGCACAGGCAGCAAGCTCAGGCAGCAGAGCAAGTACAGCAAGCACAGGCAGCAAGCACAGGCAGCACAGCAAGCACAGGCAGCAAGCACAGGCAGCGCAGCAAGCACAGGCAGCAATTACAGGCAGCACAGCAATTACAGGCAGCACAGCAAGCACAGGCATCACAGCAAGCACAGGCAGCAAGCACAGGCAGCACAGGCAGCACAGCAAGCACAGGCAGCAAGCACAGGCAGCACAGCAAGTACAGCAAGCACAGGCAGCACAGCAAGCACAGGTAGTAAGCAAGCACAGGCAGCAAGCACAGGCAGCACAGCAAGCACAGGCAGCACAGCAAACACAGGCAGCACAGCAAGCACAGGCAGCAAGCACAGGCAGCACAGCAAACACAGGCAGCAAGCACAGGCAGCACAGCAAGCACAGGCAGCAAGCACAGGCAGCAAGCACAGGCAGCAAGCACAGGCAGCACAGCAAGCACAGCAAGCACAGGCAGCAAGCACAGGCAGCACAGCAAGCACAAGCAGCAAGCACAGGCAGCACAGCAAGCACAGGCAGCAAGCACAGGCAGCACAGCAAGCACAGGCAGCAAGCACAGGCAGCACAGCAAGCACAGGCAGCACAGCAAGCACAGGCAACAAGCACAGGCAGCACAGCAAGCACAGGCAGCAAGCACAGGCAGCACAGCAAGCACAGGCAGCAAGCACAGGCATGTTAGAAACCCGCAAAATAGCTCGACGAGATGAGTTCGTTTTAGCGATTCTGGGGGAAGTGCAGAGGGGTCAAGCTCCGACCTCTTTCCAACAGGCAAAGCCTGCTCCGATCTTCGGCGAGATTCACTCTCGCATTTGTTTACAATGCTTACTCTTACTGAGACGCAGGTCAATGCACCGGCCGCCGAGGTAAACATATGATCCGCGACTCTCGGCGCCTCCAAAAACAGATGACACAGCTACGCACTGTCTTGTACCACTGTCGAATTACCGCGTGTTATGGGCGAAATCAAATGCATCGCTAACAGGCAGCACAGCAAGCACAGCAAGCACAGGCAGCAAGCACAGGCAGCACAGCAAGCACAGGCAGCAAGCACAGGCAGCACAGCAAGCACAGGCAGCACAGGCAGCACAGCAAGCACAGGCAGCACAGCAAGCACAGGCAACAAGCACAGGCAGCACAGCAATTACAGGCAGCACAGCAAGCACAGGCAGCAAGCACAGGCAGCAAGCACAGGCAGCACAGCAAGCACAGGCAGCAAGCACAGGCAGCAAGCACAGGCAGCAAGCACAGGCAGCACAGCAAGCACAGGCAGCACAGCAAGCACAGGCAGCAAGCACAGGCAGCACAGCAAGCACAGGCAGCAAGCACAGGCAGCACAGCAAGCACAGGCAGCACAGCAAGAACAGGCAGCAAGCACAGGCAGCACAGCAAGCACAGGCAGCAAGCACAGGCAGCACAGCAAGCACAGGCAGCACAGCAAGTACAGCAAGCACAGGCAGCACAGTAAGCACAGGCAGCAAGCACAGGCAGCTCAGGCAGCACAGAAAGCACAGGCAGCAAGCACAGGCAGCACACCAAGCACAGGCAGCACAGCAAGCACATGCAGCACACCAAGCACAGGCAGCAAGCACAGGCAGCACAGCAAGCACAGGCAGGAAGCACAGGCAGCACAGCAAGCACAGGCAGCAAACACAGCTAGCACAGCAAGAACAGGCAGCAAGCACAGGCACCAAGCACAGGCAGCACAGCAAGCACAGGCAGCACAGCAAGTACAGGCAGCAAGCTCAGGCAGCACAGCAAGCACAGGCAGCAAGCACAGCCAGCTCAGGCAGCACAGCAAGCACAGGCAGCAAGCACAGGCAGCACAGCAAGCACAGGCAGCAAGCACATGCAGCACAGGAAGCACAGGCAGCACAGCAAGCACAGGCAGCAAGCACAGGCAGCACAGCAAGCACAGGCAGCAAGCACAGGCAGCACAGCAAGCACAGGCAGCACAGCAAGAACAGGCAGCAAGCACAGGCAGCACAGCAAGCACAGGCAGCAAGCACAGGCAGCACAGCAAGCACAGGCAGCACAGCAAGTACAGCAAGCACAGGCAGCAAGCACAGGCAGCACAGTAAGCACAGGCAGCAAGCACAGGCAACTCAGGCAGCACAGAAAGCACAGGCAGCAAGCACAGGCAGCACACCAAGCACAGGCAGCACAGCAAGCACATGCAGCACACCAAGCACAGGCAGCAAGCACAGGCAGCACAGCAAGCACAGGCAGGAAGCACAGGCAGCACAGCAAGCACAGGCAGCAAACACAGGCAGCACAGCAAGAACAGGCAGCAAGCACAGGCAGCACAGCAAGCACAGGCAGCAAGCACAGGCAGCACAGCAAGCACAGGCAGCAAGCACAGGCAGCACAGCAAGCACAGGCAGCAAGCACAGGCAGCACAGCAAGCACAGGCAGCAAGCACAGGCAGCACAGCAAGCACAGGCAGCAAGCACAGGCAGCACAGCAAGCACAGGCAGCACAGCAAGCACAGGCAGCAAGCACAGGCAGCACAGCAAGCACAGGCAGCAAGCACAGGCATGTTAGAAACCCGCAAAATAGCTCGACGAGATGTGTTCCTTTTAGCGATTCTGGGGGAAGTGGAGAGGGGTCAAGCTCCGTCCTCTTTCCAACAGGCAAAGCCTGCCCCGATCTTCGGCGAGATTCACTCTCGCATTTGTTTACAATGCTTACTCTTACTGAGACGCAGGTCAATGCACCGGCCGCCGAGGTAAACATATGATCCGCGACTCTCGGCGCCTCCAAAAACAGGTGACACAGCAACGCACTGTCGTGTGCCACTGTCGAATTACCGCGTGTTATGTGCGAAATCAAATGCATCGCTAACAGGCAGCACAGCAAGCACAGGCAGCAAGCACAGGCAGCAAGCACAGGCAGCACAGCAAGCACAGGCAGCAAGCACAGGCAGCTCAGGCAGCACAGCAAGCACAGGCAGCAAGCACAGGCAGCTCAGCAAGCACAGCAAGCACAGGCAGCAAGCACAGGCAGCACAGCAAGCACAGGCAGCACACCAAGCACAGGCAGCACAGCAAGTACAGCAAGCACAGGCAGCAAGCACAGGCAGCACAGCAAGCACAGACAGCACAGCAAGCACAGGCAGCAAGCACATGCAGCACACCAAGCACAGGCCGCAAGCACAGGCAGCAAGCACAGGCAGCACAGGCAGCACAGCAAGCACAGGCAGCAAGCACAGGCAGCACAGCAAGTACAGCAAGCACAGGCAGCACAGCAAGCACAGGCAGTAAGCAAGCACAGGCAGCAAGCACAGGCAGCACAGCAAGCACAGGCAGCAAGCACAGGCAGCACAGCAAGCACAACAAGCACAGGCAGCAAGCACAGTCAGCACAGCACTGGCAGCAAGCACAGGCAGCACACCAAGCACAGGCAGCACAGCAAACACAGGCAGCACAGCAAGCACAGGCAGCAAGCACAGGCAGCACAGCAAGCACAGGCAGCAAGCACAGGCATGTTAGAAACCCGCAAAATAGCTCGACGAGATGTGTTCGTTTTAGCGATTCTGGGGGAAGTGGAGAGGGGTCAAGCTCCGTCCTCTTTCCAACAGGCAAAGCCTGCTCCGATCTTCGGCGAGATTCACTCTCGCATTTGTTTACAATGCTTACTCTTACTGAGACACAGGTCAATGCACCGGCCGCCGAGGTAAACATATGATCCGCGACTCTCGGCGCCTCCAAAAACAGGTGACACAGCAACGCACTGTCGTGTGCCACTGTCGAATTACCGCGTGTTATGTGCGAAATCAAATGCATCGCTAACAGGCAGCACAGCAAGCACAGCAAGCACAGGCAGCAAGCACAGGCAGCAAGCACAGGCAGCACAGCGAGCACAGGCAGCAGGCACAGGCAGCTCAGGCAGCACAGCAAGCACAGGCAGCAAGCACAGGCAGCTCAGGCAGCACAGCAAGCACAGGCAGCAAGCACAGGCAGCACAGCAAGCACAGGCAGCACACCAAGCACAGGCAGCACAGCAAGTACAGCAAGCACAGGCAGCAAGCACAGGCAGCACAGCAAGCACAGACAGCAAGCACAGGCAGCACAGCAAGCACAGACAGCACAGCAAGCACAGGCAGCAAGCACATGCTGCACAGCAAGCACAGGCCGCACAGCAAGTACAGGCAGCAAGCACAGGCAGCACAGGCAGCAAGCACAGGCAGCACAGCAAGTAGAGCAAGCACAGGCAGCAAGCACAGGCAGCACAGCAAGCACAGGCAGCAAGCACAGGCAGCGCAGCAAGCACAGGCAGCAATTACAGGCAGCACAGCAAGCACAGGCAGCAAGCACTGGCATCACAGCAAGCACAGGGAGCAAGCACAGGCAGCACAGGCAGCACAGCAAGCACAGGCAGCAAGCACAGGCAGCACAGCAAGTACAGCAAGCACAGGCAGCACAGCAAGCACAGGCAGTAAGCAAGCACAGGCAGCAAGCACAGGCAGCACAGCAAGCACAGGCAGCAAGCACAGGCAGCACAGCAAGCACAATAAGCACAGGCAGCAAGCACAGTCAGCACAGCACAGGCAGCATGCACAGGCAGCACACCAAGCACAGGCAGCACAGCAAACACAGGCAGCACAGCAAGCACAGGCAGCAAGCACAGGCAGCACAGCAAGCACAGGCAGCAAGCACAGGCATCACAGCAAGCATAGGCAGCAAGCACAGGCAGCAAGCACAGGCAGCAAGCACAGGCAGCACAGCAAGCACAGGCAGCAAGCACAGGCAGCACAGCAAGCACAAGCAGCAAGCACAGGCAGCACAGCAAGCACAGGCAGCAAGCACAGGCAGCACAGCAAGCACAGGCTGCAAGCGCAGGCAGCAAGCACAGGCAGCACAGCAAGCACAGGCAGCAAGCACAGGCAGCAAGCACAGGCAGCACAGCAAGTACAGCAAGCACAGGCAGCAAGCACAGGCAGCACAGCAAGCACAGGCAGCAAGCACAGGCAGCACAGCAAGTACAGCAAGCACAGGCAGCACAGCAAGAACAGGCAGGAAGGACAGGCAGCACAGCCAGCACAGGCAGCACAGGCAGCAAGCACAGGCAACACAGCAAGCACAGGCAGCAAGCACAGGCAGCACAGCAAGCACAGGCAGCAAGCACAGGCAGCTCAGGCAGCACAGCAAGCACAGGCAGCAAGCACAGGCAGCAAGCACAGGCACCAAGGACAGGCAGCACATCAAGCACAGGCAGCAAGCACAGGCAGCGCAGCAAGCACAGGCAGCACAGGCAGCACAGCAAGCACAGGCAGCAATTACAGGCAGCACAGCAAGCACAGGCATGTTAGAAACCCGCAAAATAGCTCGACGAGATGAGTTCGTCTTAGCGATTCTGGGGGAAGTGCAGAGGGGTCATGCTCCGTCCTCTTTCCAACAGGCAAAGCCTGCTCCGATCTTCGGCGAGATTCACTTTCGCATTTGTTTACAATGATTATTCTTACTGAGACGCTGGTCAATGCACCGGCCGCCGAGGTAAAAATATGATCCGCGACTTTCGGCGCCTCCAAAAACAGGTGACACAGCAACGCACTGTCGTGTGCCACTGTCGAATTACCGCGTGTTATGGGTGAAATCAAATGCATCGCTAACGGGCAGCACAGCAAGCACAGGCAGCAAGCACAGGCAGCAAGCACAGGCAGTACAACAAGCACAGGCAGCAAGCACAGGCTGCTCAGCAAGCACAGGCAGCAAGCACAGGCAGCACAGCGAGCACAGGCTGCAAGCACAGGCAGCTCAGGCAGCACAGCAAGCACAGGCAGCAAGCACAGGCAGCACAGCAAGCACAGGCAGCAAGCACAGGCAGCAGAGCAAGCACAGGCAGCAAGCACAGGCAGCACACCAAGCACAGGCAGCACAGCAAGCACAGGCAGCAAGCACAGGCAGCACACTAAGCACAGGCAGGACAGCAAGCACAGGTAGCAAGCACAGGCAACACAGCAAGCACAGGCAGCAAGCACAGGCAGCACAGCAAGCACAGGCAGCACAGCAAGAACAGGCAGCAAGCACAGGCAGCACAGCAAGCACAGGCAGCAAGCACAGGCATGTTAGAAGCCCGCAAAATAGCTCGACGAGATGTGTTCGTTTTAGCGATTCTGGGGGAAGTGGAGAGGGGTCAAGCTCAGTCCTCTTTCCAACAGGCAAAGCCTGCTCCGATCTTCGGCGAGATTCACTCTCGCATTTGTTTACAATGCTTACTCTTACTGAGACGCAGGTCAATGCACCGGCCGCCGAGGTAAACATATGATCCGCGACTCTCGGCGCCTCCAAAAACAGGTGACACAGCAACGCACTGTCGTGTGCCACTGTCGAATTACCGCCTGTTATGTGCGAAATCAAATGCATCGCTAACAGGCAGCACAGCAAGCACAGCAAGCACAGGCAGCAAGCACAGGCAGCAAGCACAGGCAGCACAGCAAGCACAGGCAGCAAGCACAGGCAGCTCAGGCAGCACAGCAAGCACAGGCAGCAAGCACAGGCAGCTCAGGCAGCACAGCAAGCACAGGCAGCAAGCACAGGCAGCACAGCAAGCACAGGCAGCACACCAAGCACAGGCAGCACAGCAAGTACAGCAAGCACAGGCAGCAAGCACAGGCAGCACAGCAAGCACAGACAGCAAGCACAGGCAGCACAGCAAGCACAGACAGCACAGCAAGCACAGGCAGCAAGCACATGCTGCACAGCAAGCACAGGCCGCACAGCAAGCACAGGCAGCAAGCACAGGCAGCACAGGCAGCAAGCACAGGCAGCACAGCAAGTAGAGCAAGCACAGGCAGCAAGCACAGGCAGCACAGCAAGCACAGGCAGCAAGCACAGGCAGCGCAGCAAGCACAGGCAGCAATTACAGGCAGCACAGCAAGCACAGGCAGCAAGCACAGGCAGCTCAGGCAGCACAGCAAGCACAGGCAGCAAGCACAGGCAGCAAGCACAGGCACCAAGGACAGGCAGCGCAGCAAGCACAGGCAGCACAGGCAGCACAGCAAGCACAGGCAGCAATTACAGGCAGCACAGCAAGCACAGGCAGCAAGCACAGGCAGCTAAGGCAGCACAGCAAGCACAGACAGCAAGCACAGGCAGCACAGCAAGCACAGGCAGCAAGCACAGGCAGCAAGCACAGGCAGCAAGCACAGGCAGCACAGCAAGCACAGCGAGCACAGGCAGCACAGCACAGGCAGCACAGCAAGCACAGGCAGCAAGCACAGGCACCAAGCACAAGCAGCACAGCACAGGCAGCACAGCAAGCACAGGCAGCAAGCACAGGCACCAAGCACAAGCAGCACAGCAAGCACAGGCAGTACAGCAAGCACAGGCAGCAAGCACAGGCAGCACAGCAAGCACAGCGAGCACAGGCAGCACAGCACAGGCAGCACAGCAAGCACAGGCAGCAAGCACAGACAGCACAGCAAGCACAGGCAGCAATTGCAGGCAGCACAGCAAGCACAGGCAGCACAGCAAGCACAGGCAGCAAGCACATGCAACACAGCAAGCACAGGCAGCACAGCAATCACAGGCAGCAAGCACAGGCAGTGCAGCAAGGACAGGCAGCACAGCAAGCACAGGCAGCACACCCAGCACAGGCAGCACAGCAAGCACAGGCAGCAAGCACAGGCAGCACAGCAAGCACAGGCAGCAAGCACAGGCAGCACAGCAAGCACAGGCAGCAAGCACAGGCAGCACAGCAAGCACAGGCAGCAAGCACAGGCAGCACACCAAGCACAGGCACCAAGCACAGGCAGCACAGCAAGCACAGGCAGCAAGCACAGGCAGCACGGCAAGCACAGGCAGCAAGCACAGGCAGCTCAGGCAGCACAGCAAGCACAGGCAGCAAGCACAGGCAGCAAGCACAGGCAGCAAGCACAGGCAGCAGAGCAAGCACAGACAGCAAGCACAGGCAGCACACCAAGCACAGGCAGCACAGCAAGCACAGCAAGCTCAGGCAGCAAGCACAGGCAGCACACTAAGCACAGGCGGCACAGCAAGCACAGGCAGCACAGCAAGCACAGGCAGCACAGCAAGCACAGGCAGCAAGCACAGGCAGCACAGCAAGCACAGGCAGCACAGCAAGTACAGCAAGCACAGGCAGCACAGCAAGCACAGGCAGAACAGGCAGCAAGCACAGGCATGTTAGAAACCCGCAAAATAGCTCGACGAGATGAGTTCGTTTTAGCGATTCTGGGGGAAGTGCAGAGGGGTCAAGCTCCGTCCTCTTTCCAACAGGCAAAGCCTGCTCCGATCTTCGGCGAGATTCACTTTCGCATTTGTTTACAATGCTTATTCTTACTGAGACGCAGGTCAATGCACCGGCCGCCGAGGTAAAAATATGATCCGCGACTTTCGGCGCCTCCAAAAACAGGTGACACAGCAACGCACTGTCGTGTGCCACTGTCGAATTACCGCGTGTTATGGGCGAAATCAAATGCATCGCTAACGGGCAGCACAGCAAGCACAGCAAGCACAGGCAGCAAGCACAGGCAGCAAGCACAGGCAGCACAGCAAGCACAGGCAGCAAGCACAGGCAGCAAGCACGGGCAGCACAGCCAGCACAGGCAGCAAGCACAGGCAGCAAGCACAGGCAGCACAGGCAGCAAGCACAGGCAGCACAGCAAGCACAGGCAGCAAGCACAGGCAGCACAGCAAGCACAGGCAGCTCAGGCAGCACAGCAAGCACAGGCAGCAAGCACAGGCAGCACAGCAAGCACAGGCAGCAAACACAGGCAGCACAGAAAGCACAGGCAGCACAGCAAGCAGAGGCAGCAAGCACAGGCAGCACAGCAAGCACAGGCAGCAAGCACAGGCAGCAAGCACAGGCAGCAAGCACAGGCAGCACACCAAGCACAGGCAGCACAGCAAGCACAGGCAGCAAGCACAGGCAACACAGCAAGCACAGGCAGCACAGCAAGCACAGGCAGCAAGCACAGGCAGCACAGCAAGCACAGGCAGCAAGCACAGGCAGCAAAGCAAGCACAGGCAGCAAGCACAGGCACCAAGCACAGGCAGCACAGCAAGCACAGGCAGCAAGCACAGGCAGCACAGCAAGCACAGGCAGCACAGCAAGTACAGCAAGCACAGGCAGCAAGCACAGGCAGCACAGCAAGCACAGGCAGCAAGCACAGGCAGCACAGCAAGCACAGGCAGCACAGCAAGCACAGGCAACAAGCACAGGCAGCACAGCAAGCACAGGCAACAAGCACAGGCAGCACAGCAAGCACAGGCAACAAGCACAGGCAGCACAGTAAGCACAGGCAGCAAGCACAGGCAGCTCAGGCAGCACAGAAAGCACAGGCAGCAAGCACAGGCAGCACACCAAGCACAGGCAGCACAGCAAGCACATGCAGCACACCAAGCACAGGCAGCAAGCACAGGCAGCACAGCAAGCACAGGCAGGAAGCACAGGCAGCACAGCAAGCACAGGCAGCAAACACAGGCAGCACAGCAAGAACAGGCAGCAAGCACAGGCAGCACAGCAAGCACAGGCAGCAAGCACAGGCAGCAAGCACAGGCAGCACAGCAAGCACAGGCAGCAAGCACAGGCAGCACAGCAAGCACAGGCAGCAAGCACAGGCAGCACAGCAAGCACAGGCAGCAAGCACAGGCAGCACAGCAAGCACAGGCAGCAAGCGCAGGCATGTTAGAAACCCGCAAAATAGCTCGACGAGATGTGTTCCTTTTAGCGATTCTGGGGGAAGTGGAGAGGGGTCAAGCTCCGTCCTCTTTCCAACAGGCAAAGCCTGCCCCGATCTTCGGCGAGATTCACTCTCGCATTTGTTTACAATGCTTACTCTTACTGAGACGCAGGTCAATGCACCGGCCGCCGAGGTAAACATATGATCCGCGACTCTCGGCGCCTCCAAAAACAGGTGACACAGCAACGCACTGTCGTGTGCCACTGTCGAATTACCGCGTGTTATGTGCGAAATCAAATGCATCGCTAACAGGCAGCACAGCAAGCACAGCAAGCACAGGCAGCAAGCACAGGCAGCAAGCACAGGCAGCACAGCAAGCACAGGCAGCAAGCACAGGCAGCTCAGGCAGCACAGCAAGCACAGGCAGCAAGCACAGGCAGCTCAGCAAGCACAGCAAGCACAGGCAGCAAGCACAGGCAGCACAGCAAGCACAGGCAGCACACCAAGCACAGGCAGCACAGCAAGTACAGCAAGCACAGGCAGCAAGCACAGGCAGCACAGCAAGCACAGACAGCAAGCACAGGCAGCACAGCAAGCACAGGCAGCAAGCACATGCAGCACAGCAAGCACAGGCCGCAAGCACAGGCAGCAAGCACAGGCAGCACAGGCAGCACAGCAAGCACAGGCAGCAAGCACAGGCAGCACAGCAAGTACAGCAAGCACAGGCAGCACAGCAAGCACAGGCAGTAAGCAAGCACAGGCAGCAAGCACAGGCAGCACAGCAAGCACAGGCAGCAAGCACAGGCAGCACAGCAAGCACAACAAGCACAGGCAGCAAGCACAGTCAGCACAGCACAGGCAGCAAGCACAGGCAGCACACCAAGCACAGGCAGCACAGCAAACACAGGCAGCACAGCAAGCACAGGCAGCAAGCACAGGCAGCACAGCAAGCACAGGCAGCAAGCACAGGCATGTTAGAAACCCGCAAAATAGCTCGACGAGATGTGTTCGTTTTAGCGATTCTGGGGGAAGTGGAGAGGGGTCAAGCTCCGTCCTCTTTCCAACAGGCAAAGCCTGCTCCGATCTTCGGCGAGATTCACTCTCGCATTTGTTTACAATGCTTACTCTTACTGAGACACAGGTCAATGCACCGGCCGCCGAGGTAAACATATGATCCGCGACTCTCGGCGCCTCCAAAAACAGGTGACACAGCAACGCACTGTCGTGTGCCACTGTCGAATTACCGCGTGTTATGTGCGAAATCAAATGCATCGCTAACAGGCAGCACAGCAAGCACAGCAAGCACAGGCAGCAAGCACAGGCAGCAAGCACAGGCAGCACAGCGAGCACAGGCAGCAGGCACAGGCAGCTCAGCCAGCACAGCAAGCACAGGCAGCAAGCACAGGCAGCTCAGGCAGCACAGCAAGCACAGGCAGCAAGCACAGGCAGCACAGCAAGCACAGGCAGCACACCAAGCACAGGCAGCACAGCAAGTACAGCAAGCACAGGCAGCAAGCACAGGCAGCACAGCAAGCACAGACAGCAAGCACAGGCAGCACAGCAAGCACAGACAGCACAGCAAGCACAGGCAGCAAGCACATGCTGCACAGCAAGCACAGGCCGCACAGCAAGCACAGGCAGCAAGCACAGGCAGCACAGGCAGCAAGCACAGGCAGCACAGCAAGTAGAGCAAGCACAGGCAGCAAGCACAGGCAGCACAGCAAGCACAGGCAGCAAGCACAGGCAGCGCAGCAAGCACAGGCAGCAATTACAGGCAGCACAGCAAGCACAGGCAGCAAGCACAGGCATCACAGCAAGCACAGGCAGCAAGCACAGGCAGCACAGCAAGCACAGGCAGCAAGCACAGGCAGCACAGCAAGTACAGCAAGCACAGGCAGCACAGCAAGCACAGGCAGTAAGCAAGCACAGGCAGCAAGCACAGGCAGCACAGCAAGCACAGGCAGCAAGCACAGGCAGCACAGCAAGCACAATAAGCACAGGCAGCAAGCACAGTCAGCACAGCACAGGCAGCAAGCACAGGCAGCACACCAAGCACAGGCAGCACAGCAAACACAGGCAGCACAGCAAGCACAGGCAGCAAGCACAGGCAGCACAGCAAGCACAGGCAGCAAGCACAGGCATCACAGCAAGCATAGGCAGCAAGCACAGGCAGCAAGCACAGGCAGCAAGCACAGGCAGCACAGCAAGCACAGGCAGCAAGCACAGGCAGCACAGCAAGCACAAGCAGCAAGCACAGGCAGCACAGCAAGCACAGGCAGCAAGCACAGGCAGCACAGCAAGCACAGGCTGCAAGCACAGGCAGCAAGCACAGGCAGCACAGCAAGCACAGGCAGCAAGCACAGGCAGCACAGCAAGCACAGGCAGCTCAGGCAGCACAGCAAGCACAGGCAGCAAGCACAGGCAGCACAGCAAGCACAGGCAGCAAACACAGGCAGCACAGCAAGCACAGGCAGCACAGCAAGCAGAGGCAGCAAGCACAGGCAGCACAGCAAGCACAGGCAGCAAGCACAGGCAGCACAGCAAGCACAGGCAGCAAGCACAGGCAGCACAGCAAGCACAGGCAGCAAGCACAGGCAGCACACCAAGCACAGGCAGCACAGCAAGAACAGGCAGCAAGCACAGGCAGCACAGCAAGCACAGGCAGCAAGCACAGGCAGCAAGCACAGGCAGCACAGCAAGTACAGCAAGCACAGGCAGCAAGCACAGGCAGCAAGCACAGGCAGCACAGCAAGAACAGGCAGGAAGGACAGGCAGCACAGCCAGCACAGGCAGCACAGGCAGCAAGCACAGGCAACACAGCAAGCACAGGCAGCAAGCACAGGCAGCACAGCAAGCACAGGCAGCAAGCACAGGCAGCTCAGGCAGCACAGCAAGCACAGGCAGCAAGCACAGGCAGCAAGCACAGGCACCAAGGACAGGCAGCACAGCAAGCACAGGCAGCAAGCACAGGCAGCGCAGCAAGCACAGGCAGCACAGGCAGCACAGCAAGCACAGGCAGCAATTACAGGCAGCACAGCAAGCACAGGCATGTTAGAAACCCGCAAAATAGCTCGACGAGATGAGTTCGTCTTAGCGATTCTGGGGGAAGTGCAGAGGGGTCATGCTCCGTCCTCTTTCCAACAGGCAAAGCCTGCTCCGATCTTCGGCGAGATTCACTTTCGCATTTGTTTACAATGATTATTCTTACTGAGACGCAGGTCAATGCACCGGCCGCCGAGGTAAAAATATGATTCGCGACTTTCGGCGCCTCCAAAAACAGGTGACACAGCAACGCACTGTCGTGTGCCACTGTCGAATTACCGCGTGTTATGGGTGAAATCAAATGCATCGCTAACGGGCAGCACAGCAAGCACAGGCAGCAAGCACAGGCAGCAAGCACAGGCAGTACAACAAGCACAGGCAGCAAGCACAGGCTGCTCAGCAAGCACAGGCAGCAAGCACAGGCAGCACAGCGAGCACAGGCTGCAAGCACAGGCAGCTCAGGCAGCACAGCAAGCACAGGCAGCAAGCACAGGCAGCACAGCAAGCACAGGCAGCAAGCACAGGCAGCAGAGCAAGCACAGGCAGCAAGCACAGGCAGCACACCAAGCACAGGCAGCACAGCAAGCACAGGCAGCAAGCACAGGCAGCACACTAAGCACAGGCAGGACAGCAAGCACAGGTAGCAAGCACAGGCAACACAGCAAGCACAGGCAGCAAGCACAGGCAGCACAGCAAGCACAGGCAGCACAGCAAGAACAGGCAACACAGCAAGCACAGGCAGCACAGGCAGCAAGCACAGGCAGCAAAGCAAGCACAGGCAGCAAGCACAGGCAGCACAGCAAGCACAGGCAGCAAGCACAGGCAGCACAGCAAGCACAGGCAGCACAGGCAGCACAGCAAGCACAGGCAGCAAGCACAGGCAGCACAGCAAGCACAGGCAGCACAGCAAGCACAGGCAGCAAGCACAGGCAGCACAGCAAGCACAGACAGCAAGCACAGGCAGCACAGCAAGCACAGGCAGCAAGCACAGGCAGCACAGCAAGCACAGGCAACACAGCAAGCACAGGCAGCAAGCACAGGCAGCACAGCAAGCACAGGCAGCAAGCACAGGCAGCAAGAACAGGCAGCAAGCACAGGCAGCACAGCAAGCACAGGCAGGAAGCACAGGCAGCACAGCAAGCACAGGCAGCACAGCAAGAACAGGCAGCAAGCACAGGCAGCACAGCAAGCACAGGCAGCAAGCACAGGCAGCACAGCAAGCACAGGAAGCAAGCACAGGCAGCAAGCACAGGCAGCACAGCAAGCACAGGCAGCAAGCACAGGCAGCACAGCAAGCACAGGCAGCAAGCACAGGCAGCACAGCAAGCACAGGCAGTACAGCAAGCACAGGCAGCACAGCAAGCACAGGCAGCAAGCACAGGCAGCACAGCAAGCACAGGCAGCAAGCACAGGCAGCACAGCAAGCACAGGCAACAAGCACAGGCAGCACAGCAAGCACAGCCAGCAAGCACAGGCATGTTAGAAACCCGCAAAATAGCTCGACGAGATGAGTTCGTTTTAGCGATTCTGGGGGAAGTGCAGAGGGGTCAAGCTCCGTCCTCTTTCCAACAGGCAAAGCCTGCTCCGATCTTCGGCGAGATTCACTCTCGCATTTGTTTACAATGCTTACTCTTACTGAGACGCAGGTCAATGCACCGGCCGCCGAGGTAAACATATGATCCGCGACTCTCGGCGCCTCCAAAAACAGGTGACACAGCAACGCACTGTCGTGTGCCACTGTCGAATTACCGCGTGTTATGGGCGAAATCAAATGCATCGCTAACAGGCAGCACAGCAAGCACAGCAAGCACAGGCAGCAAGCACAGGCAGCACAGCAAGCACAGGCAGCAAGCACAGGCAGCACAGCAAGCACAGCCAGCAAGCACAGCAAGCACAGACAGCAAGCACAGGCAGCAAGCACAGGCAGCACAGCAAGCACAGGCAGCAAGCACAGGCAGCACAGCAAGCACAGGCAGCTCAGGCAGCACAGCAAGCACAGGCAGCAAGCACAGGCAGCACAGCAAGCACAGGCAGCAAGCACAGGCAGCACAGCAAGCACAGGCAGCAAGCACAGGCAGCACAGCAAGCACAGGCAGCAAGCACAGGCAGCACAGCAAGCACAGGCAGCAAGCACAGGCAGCACAGCAAGCACAGGCAGCAAGCACTTGTACCAAGCACAGGCAGCACAGCAAGCACAGGCAGCAAGCACAGGCAGCAAGCACAGGCAGCACAGCAAGCACAGGCAGCAATTACAGGCAGCACAGGCAGCACAGGCAGCACAGCAAGCACAGGCAGGAAGCACAGGCAGCACAGCAAGCACAGGCAGCAAACACAGGCAGCACAGCAAGAACAGGCAGCAAGCACAGGCAGCACAGCAAGCACAGGCAGCAAGCACAGGCAGCACAGCAAGCACAGGCAGCAAGCACAGGCAGCACAGCAAGCACAGGCAGCAAGCACAGGCAGCACAGCAAGCACAGGCAGCACAGCATGCACAGGCAACAAGCACAGGCAGCACAGCAATTACAGGCAGCAAGCACAGGCAGCAAGCACAGGCAGCAAGCACAGGCAGCACAGCAAGCACAGGCAGCAATTACAGGCAGCACAGGCAGCACAGGCAGCACAGCAAGCACAGGCAGGAAGCACAGGCAGCACAGCAAGCACAGGCAGCAAACACAGGCAGCACAGCAAGAACAGGCAGCAAGCACAGGCAGCACAGCAAGCACAGGCAGCAAGCACAGGCAGCACAGCAAGCACAGGCAGCAAGCACAGGCAGCACAGCAAGCACAGGCAGCAAGCACAGGCAGCACAGCAAGCACAGGCAGCACAGCATGCACAGGCAACAAGCACAGGCAGCACAGCAATTACAGGCAGCAAGCACAGGCAGCACAGGCAGCAAGCACAGGCAGCACAGCAAGCACAGGCAGCAAGCACAGGCAGCACAGCAAGCACAGGCAGCACAGCAAGCAAAGGCAGCAAGCACAGGCAACACAGCAAGCACAGGCAGCAAGCACAGGCAGCACAGCAAGCACAGGCAGCAAGCACAGGCAGCACAGCAAGCACAGGCAGCAAGCACAGGCAGCACAGCAAGCACAGGCCGCAAGCACAGGCAGCACAGGCAGCACAGCAAGCACAGGCAGCAAGCACAGGCAGCACAGCAATCACAGGCAGCAAGCACAGGCAGCACAGCAAGCACAGGCAGCAAGCACAGGCAGCACAGCAAGCACAGACAGCAAGCACAGGCAGCACAGCAAGCACAGGCAGCATACCAAGCACAGGCAGCAAGCACAGGCAGCACAGCAAGCACAGGCAGCAAGGACAGGCAGCACAGCAAGCACAGGCAGCAAGGACAGGCAGCACAGCAAGCACAGGCAGCAAGCACAGGCAGCACAGCAAGCACAGGCAGCACAGGCAGCAAGCACAGGCGGCACAGCAAGCACAGGCAGCAATTACAGGCAGCACAGCAAGCACAGGCAGCAAACACAGGCAGCACAGCAAGCACAGGCAGCAAGCACAGGCAGCACAGGCAGCACAGCAAGCACAGTCAGCAAGCACAGGCAGCACATCAAGCACAGGCAGCACAGGCAGCACACCAAGCACAGGCAGCAAGTACAGGCAGCACAGCAAGCACAGGCAGCAAGCACAGGCAGCACAGCAAGCACAGGCAGTACAGCAAGCACAGGCAGCAAGCACAGGCAGCACAGCACAGGCAGCACAGCAAGCACAGGCAGCAAGCACAGGCAGCAATTGCAGGCAGCACAGCAAGCACAGGCAGCACAGCAAGCACAGGCAGCAAGCACATGCAGCACAGCAAGCACAGGCAGCACAGCAAGCACAGGCAGCAAGCACAGGCATGTTAGAAACCCGCAAAATAGCTTGACGAGATGTGTTCGTTTTAGCGATTCTGGGGGAAGTGCAGCTGGGTCAAGCTCCGTCCTCTTTCCAACAGGCAAAGCCTGCTCCGATCTTCGGCGAGATTCACTCTTGCATTTGTTTACAATGCTTACTCTTACTGAGACGCTGGTCAATGCACCGGCCGCCGAGGTAAACATATGATCCGCGACGCTCGGCGCCTCCAAAAACAGGTGACACAGCAACGCACTGTCGTGTGCCACTGTCGAATTACCGCGTGTTATGGGCGAAATCAAATGCATCGCTAACACGGCCAAACTGACCTGCTTCGCGTTCTCGAGAAGCATCATTACCCTTTGAGCAAAGCTCTTATACTCTCATGCGTAACAGCTTTCAATACAACAGTATTTTCCAATGTAACACAGCTAGCAGCCACCACATAGTGTTACATCGCAGCAATCACTCATTGCAAACTTGCCAACAGACACAATGCGTCACTTCGGCCCCGTGGTCTCAAACACAAGGCTAAACAACGTCACACAACAATATGCGACAGTGCCTTCAAGCACCTTACCCAAAAACCCAGACAACACTCACAAGTGTGTCGGCAGATGGACCGTGCACGCGCACTTCCATCACACAGCGTCTTCCAGAGATCGTAACGTCTACAGCCACGCGCAGCAACCTGCATCGTGCTATCGTTACTCTCAAACGCAACCAACTTCCATCTTCCAACATACGTTTTCAATCATGCAGCCTCCTTCATGGATAGTAAAGTTTTTATATGTGAGAACAAAGAAAAAGGCAATGACAAAAACGTACTTTTTATAGTCATTTAATTTTTTTTATTTTTTATTTATTTATTTATTTATTTATTTATTTTCTATTTTCCATGCAAGAGGAACAAAACAACTCAGCTACAAAAGATCTCACATAGTATTAATAAAATATAAGCAAACATAACAAACATAGACAAACATAAACAAACATAAGCAAACATAAACATACAACGCTAACATGGCTCATCCGTGTTCTCTCGCTCACTATCAGTGGCATCGTTATCAGCCGTCCATTCGCCCTTCCAAGGACGCAATCGGTCCTTAGGCACAATTTGTGGCCTACCACTTTTGCCCAATATCTCATAACGATCATTTACTAGGGTTTTCAAAATTACAAATGGACCCTCAAACTTACGGTCTGTTTTCGCCCTTCTTGTATCGGCGGGTTTTACAAAAACAGAGTCGCCGTCTTTATAAACAAATATTTGTTCTGCGCGTTTTATCGAAACGTTGCTTCTGCTTTTCAGCATTTTTACAAAGCCGTTCAAACGCTATCGCCCTATCTTGATTTAGATTGATTTGTTCACCGCCGTATAGTTAGCAGACAACTATCACCGATTTCGCTTATTTTGGTCTCAATCGTTTACGAATAGTTTACGCAAGTTTACGCAATCGATTTCAGAGTTTACGAAATCGTAGTTTGCCCGTAATTAACAATTTTTAGGTGGGTGTATAGTTAGCAGACGACTATCACCGATTTCGCTTATTTTGGTCTCAATCGTTTACGAATAGTTTACGCAAGTTTACGCAATCGATTTCAGAGTTTACGAAATCGTAGTTTGCCTGTAATTAACAATTTCATAATCGGCTATCGTGCAGCGTTGATTTGCTCGCAAGCGCCGCCGTTGGCCGAGGCGAGAATCGCTCTTCGAGCATAGAGTATGGAAACAATGTTGACGTATCTCATCTGTAACGGTCCCAATCGTTTACGAATAGTTTACGCAAACCACTGTAACGATTTCAGAGTTTAAGAAATCACAGTTTGCCCGTAATTAACAATTTCAGAAACGGCTATCGTGCAGCGTTGATTTGCTCGCAATGGCGGCGTTGGCCGAGGCGAGAATTGCTCTTGTGTATGGAAACAATGTTGACGTATCTCATCTCTAACGATCTCAATCGTTTACGAATAGTTTTCCCAAGCTGCTGTATTGATTTCGGAGTTTACGAAATCGTAATTTGGCTGTAATTAACAATTTCGAGAATGGGGTAATGTAGGTCTTGCAAGCGCCTCCAGTGGCCGAAAAGAGAAGCTGACCAGATGCAGAACCTGGCGATTTAATTTTGGCGTATCTCGTGTGTAACGGTCTCAATCGTTTACGAATAGTTTTCGCAAGCTGCTGTATCAATTTCGGAGTTTACGAAATCGTATTTTGACCGTAATTAACAATTTCGAGAATGGGGTAATGAAGGTCTTGCAAGCGCCGCCAGTGGCCGATAGCAGAAGCTGACCAGATGCGGAACCTGGCGAAATAATTTTGACGTATCTCGTGTGTAACGGTCTCAATCGTTTACGAATAGTTTTCGCAAGCAGCTGTATCGATTTCGGAGTTTACGAAATCGTATTTTGGCCGTAATTAACAATTTCATAATCGACTATCGTGCAGCGTTGATTTGCTTGCAAGCGCCGCCGTTGGCCGAGGAGAGAATCACTCTTCGGACATAGAGTAACGAAATAATTTTGACATATCTCATCTCTAACGGTCTCAATCGTTTACGAATAGTTTTCGCAAGCTGCTGAATCGATTTCGCTGTTTACGAAATCGTATTTTGGCCGTAATTAACAATTTCGGGAATCGGGTAATGTAGGTCTTGCAAACGCCGCCAGTGGCCGAAAGCAGAAGCTGACCAGATGCGGAACCTGGCGAAATAATTTTGACGTATCTCGTGTGTAACGGTCTCAATCGATTTCGGAGTTTACGAAATCGTATTTTGCTCCTTAATAACAATTTCAGGATCGGCTAACATGCAGCTCGCAAGCGCCGCCGTTGGCCGAGGCGAGAATCGCTCTTCGGACATAGGCCCGTATTCAAATACTGCGCTTCGGCCTTGGCTTGAGTCGGGATTACGTAAACCTGTCTCAGATGCGTAATCCGGGTTCACATTTTTCGTGTATTCACAAACGCGGTTTAGACGTCGCGTGGAAGGGAGATCCTGTCTGTCATTGGATAATGGGCGTGGCCAAGGCGTGCCATGCCGCCAGTGCCAGCATATCGAGCTCTGAACACCATGCGTGTTGCAGTGTACGTGCTCGCCTGTGTGCGATGCTAAGGCCCTGATTGGGCCTAAGCTGCGCGCATCGCACACCGACACGCACATACCTGCGACACGAATGGTGTTCAGAGTCGATATGCTGACACTGCATGCGGCCTGCTTCGCTTGCGGGAAACTTCGGAATTATCCGATTTAGGACCACGAATGAGAGAAGAGTGTTGTATTATCATCAGACATGAGCCACAGGAACTTACTTATATAAAAATATCAGTCTTCGTCTAACTGTCATAGAGAGCGGACGTGTGTTTTTGTTTTGATTTCAAAGCGCCGTGCGTCTGAGACATAACAGCTGAGTCGGATATCTAAACCGCCAACGTGCTTAAATCCTGTGCCGTTAATCTCTTGCGCTTTAATCGCTTTATTCTCTTCTCCCGTGACTATGCCTAAAAAACTATGTAAGGGATGTGGATCCGTAGTGGCGAATCCTGTTGTGTGCCGGTCGTGTGGGATCATATCCCATCCTGGATCTCACTGTTTAATAAGAACGACTCATCTATGGAGTCCCGGTCATTTAATCGACTGTGCGTCGAAGACACCCACTCCATCCTCCTCGTCGTCATCCTCTTCATCTTCAACGTTGACGCCAACTGCGATCCCGACTCCAAAATTCAAACAAAAGGTGCCTAAAAGCAAATCTGGAGGAGACGGCAAGACTGACAGTGCGATTTCGCCGCTCATTACCCAACTTTCGTCCCTACTAAAAGCGGAGATGGCTCAGCTCTCGTCTACAATAGATTCTTTCTACACAAACTTAAACGATCTATCAGAGTCCTTCGCCTCGAGGCTGAATGTACTATCTGAAAAAGTACGCTACCTTGATGCTAACAGATCTTCCCTCCGAACCATCGATATTCCAGAAATGGAGGAGAATATAATCGCTGAGATGAGTGATCGCCATAGGAGGGCTAATAACCTTATATTTTACGAAGTTGAGGAATCAAATACCGATAAAGATACCGTCATCTCAGTCCTCAACGAGATTATCCAATTCAACCTCGGTGAAATTCGAACGCTGCGACTGGGTAAGGAAAGGATAGGAGCCGTTAGACCTCTTCGAGTCACATTTCACTCTCCCCATCTTCCGAGGGAAGTACTAAAAAATAAATCGGCTTATAAAGGGAAAATTAGAATCGCTCAGGATTGCACATTGAAGCAGCGACAATACCTCAAAACCCTACGGCAAAAACTTGAGGATATGCGAGACGATTCCATGACCATAAGATATTTCAACGGTGTGCCGAAGATCGTCGCAAAAGGATCTACGAACACAAAAAACGGGAAAAACGGAAAAAACTCATCAATACATACTACCAGAACGTCAGGGGCCTCAGGACGAAGTTAAATGCCCTACAACGCGCGGTCGCCTGCTCTTCCACAACATATGACGTCATCATTCTAACCGAAACATGGCTCAACGACTCCTTTTCCTCGTCAGAACTTGGTCTCAACGGCTATCATATCTATCGTAAGGATAGGGACGAAAAAACCAGTCCTTTTGCAAGAGGGGGAGGTGTCCTAGTTGCAGTGCGGAGCTCACTGCCCTCATACGAAGTACAAACATCTAAAGACTGTGTCGAGCATCTGTTCGTGAATGTCAGATCTTCGTCTTTTAATATCCTTTTCGGTGCAGTGTATATTCCACCTGACGCATCGGAAGGGCGGTATTCCGATCACTTCCCAGCTGTGAATGAGATTCTCGAATTTTCGGTATACTCTAATTCCTATATTCTGGGGGACTATAATTTGCCCAATATCGATTGGAACGCGATTTCACTGCCTCGCTTGATTGATTCACGACCAGAACACAGCCTTTCGACTAATACTCTACGCCCAGCCGATATGCTCGTGGAATGCTTGAGCTTCCATAACCTTTCACAAAAAAATTGCACGCTTAATGTGAATAATAACGTTCTTGACTTATTAATTACCGACGATACGGATGTCACAGTTTCCTTACCGACTGATGCGTTTCTGCCTATTGATAGTTATCATCCGCCACTTTCGCTAATTATCGGTAAGATAGATTCAGATGCTCTCCATGCGCTAACCGAACTGAAATGCGACTTTCGCCGTGCAGATTATAGTGCTATGCGCCAGTTTTTTAACCTCATTGATTGGGACCAGGCTTTGAAAGACTCCTCTCTTAGCAATGCGGTGCAAGTCGTCTATAGTAGTATAAACACTGCTATCGACATGTATGTGCCTAAATATATCAAAAGTCATTCTACCTTTCCTAAGTGGTTCTCTAAAAACTTAAAAAATTTAATTAGGGAAAAGAAAGCAGCCCATATAAAATACAAGTCCTCGCATAGCATGGAGGATTACCTTGCCTTCTCTAATCTTAGGTCTAAATGTAAGTCAGTGTCTAAAAATGATTATGTAAGATTTGTAAACGTGACCGAATCGTCCATAACGACTAATACAAAATGCTTCTGGACTTTTGTCAATGGCAAAAGAAACTCCAATATCTTTCCGAGGTGCATGATGGATGAGAACAGAATTGTTGATAATGGTCAAGATATTGCGAATCTTTTTGCGAATCACTTCCACTAGGTCTATAGGACCAATGACGTATCCGACATCTCGCGTGATGGTGCCTTAGATGAGGACACATCAATGGTCGATGTCGGTCAGATCTCCATCCTTATTAGCGAGGTATTTAACAAGCTCAATACACTCGATTGCAATACTGGCCCTGGAGAGGATGGAATTCATCCAAACCTCCTCTACAACTGTAGGTTTGTGCTCGCACGTCCCCTATGGAGGATCTTCAATCTCTCCCTTCTCGAGGGCTCTTTTCCAGATAAGTGGAAGACTAGTCTTGTCACTCCAATTTTTAAGTCGGGTGATAGAGCGAAGGTCAGCAATTACAGGCCGATTTCAAAGATAAGCTGTATTCCTAAGATCTTCGAGAGTATAGTTACTGATAAGCTCGTTCCGATATTTAGGAACGCTTTCGTTGAAGAACAACATGGCTACCTGCCCGGGAAGTCAACAGTAACTAATCTTGCGGTTTTCACCAACTTTGCTGCCTCCCAAATGGAACGCAACTTGCAAGTAGATGTCATTTTCACAGACTTTAGCAAGGCTTTTGATACCGTTGACCATCGAATATTGGTTCGCAAATTAAGATCCGCTGGATGCCATACAAATTACTAGCTTGGTTAACTAGTTATCTGATAGGAAGATCCCAGATAGTTAAATCTTTAGGCTTTGCGTCGGATAAATTTGAAGTGTGCTCGGGAGTGCCGCAGAGCTCGCACCTAGGGCCGTTCCTATTTAATCTATTCATTAATGACATAGTAAAGATATTCAGGTACAGCTCGGTCCTACTTTATGCGGATGACCTAAAGTTATTCAAACCTATTAGTAGCCCCGATGATTCAGCTAAACTACAGGACGATCTTCACAGACTGGATGAATGGTGCCTCTTAAACTGTATGAGACTAAATATAGCCAAATGTCACGTCATGCGTTTGTCATGTTCTCAGTCTCCAGCCATCTTCAATTACACTCTCGGTGATCACCCTCTATCTACTATTTACCAAGTCCGTGACTTAGGGGTTTTTTATGACACCAAGCTCAAATTTACCCAACACTATGCAAATATTTGCAAGGCGGCTAACAAAGCCCTATATATTATCAAACGCTTTTCCACTGATTTTTCCAACATAGCAACAATAAGAACATTGTACTGCTCTTTGGTAAGACCCCATTTGGAATATGCCTCGGAAATCTGGTCACCATATCTCAAAAAACATATTAGTCTTATAGAAACAGTTCAGCACAAATTCCTAAGATACATCTCTTTTCGTCTAAACTCTCCCATGAGCATTTCCGAACACAACTACGATCATCTCCTACGTCGCCTAAACCTCAAGACGTTAGAATCTCGTCGTTCAATTTCCGACATGTCATTTCTGTTTAAAATCATCTAATATTATCATCCATTAATTTCCATTGCTCCAGCCGAAATCTAAGAACCACTTTGAATTTCCACGTCATCAGATATAGGACTTCTCTTCTTTATTCCGATCCGACTAATAGAATATGCGATGCAGCCAATAAGCTTTCTACTAATCACAACATCTGTTTCTTCTCATGAAGATGCGTCTCCTTCAAGCGTAAATTAACTCAAATTATTGCATAGGCGAATTCAAATCTCTACCTGTGTTACGGATTGCGAATCGCGCGCGCTTGCGAAGCGCGGGCAGCTTGGCGGTGCGTGTTCCGCGCGAGCAGCCTCACCTGTCGGCGCTACCTGTTACCAGAAGCGTGTTCCCGCGCTCACCGATGAGCCCGCGCATGTGTTTAAATGACGTCACGCTCCTTATATGGGCATAGAACAATTAGCAGGCGCTAATTGGTTCCCACACAGCCTTCCGACAAAAATCGGTGTGCGAGGCGCCGGCAGACTGCGGGTCACCAACGCCACGTGGCCTTTATTACAGCATTAGCCTTCAGCGCATAAAGATCCATAACGTGTATTAATTAACGAACATTGTAGACGAGTTCAACGAATAATATATTTATAACATAACGTGATAAAGCAGTGAAGTAAGTGAGTCAGATAATCCTACACCCCACGACATTCCTTTTCCGTTCCATCCATAAGTAAGTTAATCCCGTAATCCTTTGGCCGCGCTCCTCAAATTCCTTCATCGCCCTACGACTGTCCCCAGTCTTATCAGCCCTTTCCTCGTATTCATTAACGAGGCCCCGAAACAACCTGTTAGTTTAGTTTAGTTTAGTTTAGTTTAGTTTAGTTTAGCATAACTGGCTTCAGCCTCGAGCGCCTCCGTTCATGGTTATTTGTAAACGTTATTTGTAAACTTTATTTGTAAACTCTATTTATCACTTACTGTATTATTTCATGTTACTGTCTCAGCTTTTCTGCCACATGCATGCCCACCTCTATGTCAAACTTTTGTATCCTATACTATATTGGGTTAATCCCGTTAAGCAAAATAAATAAATAAATATTCCGCATGCTGCGTAACAGTCTTGTATCAACACCATCGGCCAAATCACCCATGGGCCGCACGGAGCGCTGAGGTGTAATGCCACCAAAAAGGCGGAACATTCAAGATAGTTTTCACGGCCACCCAATTCCAATTTTAACAAGATGTGCGTTGAAATCGATGCCTTGCCGATTGATTAATTATACCAATTATCGCGAACAATCCGTCTCGGAACTGCAAGTTTCAAATTCTCCTCCTCAATATTTACTTCTTGCTGGTTGTCCATGGCTGAACATTACCTGAACACTACTGAACAGTCGTGTGGACGCTTTTGGTTGTTTTTACAGATTTTGCATTACAACTAATAAAAAGCAGCATTTATTCACTCGCTCATGTACCGTTCTTCTTGTCTGAATCTCGGCTACCCAGACAGCAAGGAATATTGTTGGAATGTTGTATAAATATTACTTTACAATGCGAAACCTTGCAGGTGACTTCGCCGGATTATTGCAAGAATGTTGCAGCGATATTACTGTGTCCGCCTCTTCGTAACTTGTGGGAATATTGTGTTACGAGCCAAGGTTACGGCGAGTGTTTTGAGGCACGCGTCGAATATGGTTTGCGTGATTAGGATTCGGTACCCGAAAGGGGTGCCGTCAATGGGTAGGATTCCTTGTCAGCGTCCGGCACGGCGCGGAACGTCGTGAGTTTTGCTGTACAAGGAAAGGACCTCAAGAGTGCATGCGCCGCAACGGGAATACGTTGGGTGGCCTACGCACGGAGGGTAAAATAGTAAAGGAACTCGGAGTGCATGCGCCGCAACGGGAATACGTTGGGTGGCCTATACTCGGAGTGGAGAATTGTAAGGAACTCGGAGTGTATGCGCCGCAACGGGAATACGTTGGGTGGCCTACACTAGGAGTGGAATAGAGTTCTTTGCAGAGAAGGACCTCAGGAGTGCATGCGCCGCAACGGGAATACGTTGGGTGGCCTACACTTGGAGAGTGAAATAGTAAAGGAACTCGGAGTGCATGCGCCGCAACGGGAATACGTTGGGAGGCCTACACTCGGAGTGGAATAGAGTTCTTTGCAGAGAAGGACCTCGAGGAGTGCATGCGCCGCAACGGGAATACGTTGGGTGGCCTACACTCGGAGGACACTGGTAAAGGTTTAAGGGAAATATTGACTCGTAATTGATTCTCCTCGAGCGGTTGTGGAGAATCTGTGGGTTCTCTAATCTATCACGAATTTAAGAGTTATTTTGGAATGTAATGAATTTGGTATGAAGTAGCACAATTACTACAGTTAATTGGGTATATTGTAAGATGTCAAAATATATACAATGAAAGAGTGTTAAACGATTGAATTGCAATTGAAATTAGAATTACTTACAAACTACTAGCTGACAATGCTAGGCGAATAGTTTCTTATACTATATTTGCTCCGAAGGGGACTAGTACCCGTTCTGGCAGTGAGTTTTGAACAAAAAGGACTCTACTTTTATATTGCAAGAAGTTAGGCTCGCTTGCTACAGAGTGCTCAATAGAGTTGACTCTAGAATTTTGCTCGAAAGGGAACTTGAGCCCGATCTTGCTGACAGTACTTGAGAGATGAACGTGAAACCCGAGTAGTCAATAGACTACGGCTCGACTTTTCAGAGTTGACTCCCGTGGTAAGACTGCAGTTGAGCTCGCTGCAGCTCGCCTTTTTGTACCCGAAATCTTGAAGAAAATGCTTGTGTCTGAGAGATATGAAGATAGGTGAAGTTAGTGGGAGAACTGCTCCCACTGCC
This sequence comes from Priocnemis perturbator, assembly GCA_963942575.1. NCBI lineage: Eukaryota > Metazoa > Arthropoda > Insecta > Hymenoptera > Pompilidae > Priocnemis > Priocnemis perturbator. Next base: position 273,013 of record CAWWDK010000440.1, read on the forward strand.
CGAACGTACTATCTTACTTATCTAAACAAGAGCGGTAGGGACTCCAAGAGGAGGCTACGTTGAAACCGTGGGAACGGAGAAAAACGGAGAGTCCGTATGTGACAACTGCATGAATATGACACGGAATATTGCCTCAAAGTTCCAAGAATATTTATTCAATATTACACTCTCCAAATGATTCTGTCTAACATTGTAAATAATTCAAGCCAATTTATGTTGTAGAATATATTATTTTTATTAATCCTCAATTATCAAGTTCTACTATAAATGTAATAATAAATAATAAATAACCTTAACTTATAAGTCTGTATTGTAATTACTATTATATTTTTGAGACTGCGATGTAACTATTGATCGAAAGGTCATTTTTGTAGTATGTTTTACACGAAAGATGTTATTAAAAAATAATTACCGACTTTTGTAAAAATGCAGAAGTTTTAAGTTTTCTTTCATAAATTTGCAAATCCTCTACACTTTGTACTACTGGAACACCCTGAATGAGCTCATCATCGCGAACAATCTGTCTATTTCGAAACTGCAGTTCTCTATTCTTCTCCTCAATTTACTTCTTGCTGATTGTCCATGGGTGAACATTACCTTAACCAACCTTAACACTGCTGAACTGCTAAACAGTCGTGTAAACGTTTGGTTATAGTTTTACAGATTTGGCGCGAAAAACGGTCGTAATCCCGGCTCAAGAGGCCTTTCCAAGGCGTCTCAGGCCAGGCTTACATTACTCGACCCCCACTCCGACCGACCTCTACACTTTTATGCGAGAAGCCTGTGTACCCGTGTAACAACACGGTGGGCGGGGCTTAATCGGAGTGGGGGCACGCAAATGTAATCCTGGTTTGAGAATCTGATCCAAGCCAGGTTTCTGAACCCGGATTACGCGTCTGAGCCAGGTTTACGTAATCCCGACTCAAGCCGAGGCCTAAGCGCAGTATTTGAATACGGGCCTATGACTTCTGCCGTTCGCATACGCAGAGGGCGCTCCAACTTGCCTCGTTTTCTGCTCCGTCGGTATTTCTAGACGTGTGACACGAAGGTCCATAAGATGCGGTGTCTATTCTATACCTCGTCTGTGTCAGAACTCAGAACGGTTGAGAATGGTCGAGACAAACTGACGTTGTATAGGATAAAGTTGGATAGAGATTAACCCGGTTCACAGGAGGCTGGCGACGCAACTTTGTCGCGCCGACCGATTGCCGCCACGTGTTGCGGACATGGACATAGGAATAAGGGGACGGAGCACTGATCTCTATACAATGGGTGCGAGATCAGGATCTGGGGAATGAAGCCAATATGAACGGTGGAGTCGCAAGCGGTCTTGCAGGGTACTACGTATAGTGAAGGGCCTATTATTCGGCAAAGTGGGTACCTTATAGGGTGCCGCGCTCTGAAAATTGTTCTGCAACATTTTTTTTTCTTCGGTGCGCCCCCGTTTCCTTAAGAAAAATTGCTATCTGTGGGGTTGAAACGTTTAATGCCGGCCCTTCACTCTGCTAAAGGTAAACATACCGACACCACAAACACTTCTTGGGAGACATCGAGTCATATACTTTAACATAAATATATTCATCCGTAAGTATGTGTTGTATTAGAAAGCATCCAAAATATTGTTCAAACGTGAAACGAAACGATCCTAATCCAATCAGTGATTTGCGAAGACAGGTGAGATTAGTTAATATTACAAAATTAAAATGCAGAAATGTGTCAAATCTTGGAGAGTTAAAATTTTACAATGTGAGAAATGTTGAAAATTATGTAAGCTTTGCATATTTCTGGCCATGGTTTCTTCAACGCACTGATTTGCTTTCAGACACTGTGCAATGTGAAAAAATTGAATGAATCACATAGGAAAAATTGGCTAAATTTTCAAACATACCATCTCAATACTGCATCCTATATCAATTTACGTGAGTACCACCACAATAGGATACATCCGCTAGATCTACAACTAAAATGTAATAGACATTTACATTAGTTCACTTTTGTATGTTATAGACTCCTGATGAGGAAACTAATTGTTTTGAAACATGTAAGGGTTGAAATATATTGATTCATTCCATTCTCAACCCAGAAGAGGGCAATCCTACATTATACATTATGTATACGATTCTTTTCCTGATTCCGCTGTTCAACTTGGTGTTGGAAACAAATGTAAAATTTTGTTGCTGCTATGGTGGGTTGGTCCCTGTTCAGGGCATTGAATTTGGTGTGAAGTTTCAATGTAATAAATGTCTTCATTTTACAGGTTCATTGCCTATATTATATTATCAAGAATGACCTGAGCACTAAATTGTTCTGGCCCCATATTGGTGACTGGAAGTAACATGGACTGCAAAAGTCATGTACATTATGAGACATTTGATCTGAGGTACGTGTACATTTATATTTTTAGCTATTGACTGTCAATATAAATTTCATCAGTTCTTCACATCATTAAAACAATTTTGTGTGAACCCACTTAGCATGATGACATCTTCGGAAAATCGTAAGGACAATCAATACCGACATAACGAATATCCGGGGGAAATACACATATGCTATTCCGACATGTGGCCTGGATATCGTGAGGAAGAGGAATTCAGTGGTGAATACTACTTCGCCATACATACAGGCGAGATCACGTTAGGCAGCTTTTGAATGTCTGTCAGTTTATATGGATAGGATACGTTTTATTGATTTGACGACGCGAATAAATACCATTGTTTGTAAACCAAAATGTACTTCACATATGTCATTGATATTTGATGTATATTTAGGTGAATTATTATAGGATTAATAAATTTATTACAGTGTTATTATGAATTTACTTTAATGTAACCCTTCAGATATAATAAAAATATTGTATTACATATACTATTACTTATACATATATATACACACTATTTTATGTTACACTATTACTTTAATTTCATATAAATAATTCATTTTAAACCTGCGTTATTGTGTATAATGGCACGTAAATATAATAAAAATTACCGTATTATATATACTATTACTTGTATATATATACACACTATTTTATGTTACACTATTACTTCAATTTCATATAAATAATTTATTTTAAACGTGCGCTATTGTGTATAATGTGCACGTCGCGAGTCGAATGATTTGGAAACCAACGTATATATATTCCTAGTAACTTTTGTAGTTTCCTGCAAGACCGCTTGCGACTCCACCATTCAATTGGCTACATTGAACTATAGAATACCTGGAATGTGCACGGGTGCAGGAACAGCCGCGCCTTGCTGTTAGAGAGAGAAGAAAGATATTTTGGTATTCTGTCTCACTCTTACCACTGGACCTTTGGGACATACAGTCGATTTGCGCCGTTCGACGTAAGTTCCACAGAGATTTGACTAGATATGACCGGTTCGAAAAGAGTTGCTCTCTTCTATTTAGATATTTCAGTAGGTGATGTCAGTATGTCACAGAAATTAATGTATATGATTGTCACGTCCCGATCGGCGATTTCGCGGATTTGAGGGATTTCCACGAAACGATTGCAGTCGGGAAGCGACTTTTAAATTCCTCCTTTAGTCGTGAGGCCACGGAGCGCGATCTCAGCGACTTGGGGATCCTGGCGGTGCGTTTTTATTGGTCGAGCACTATGAGTTCCGGATAGAGGCGCTCGCGCCTCTTTTGAATGTACGTTTCGAAACGCGGATCGAATCTCGGCACGGTCGCGGAATATATCGGCGCTTCTAAATTGAGCGGAATGAGTTCCCACTTCGAGGATTTATGTGTTTTTACCGAGCTCGCGGATGATTTTATAATCAACGTGGTTTTAGCGGACGGCTGTACCTTCTTTACACTGCTTACAGACGGTTGATTTTCCCTTACGTTACTCGCTGAAGGCTGTACAACCCGTATATTGGGTCTAACGGCACGACACACGACTATACCCGGTTTTGGGGTTGGTGGCGGAGGCCTGTTAGTTTCTGAAGGAATAGCGTAGAAGTTCCTGATCAATTTACGTAGTTGGTTCTTCCGGTCGGCTCTCTTTTGTTTAGGCATTCAGGATAGTGGTGACTTTTGGTCTTATGGTGGATGTATATGCCGTCAAGCGGATCGTCCTCTTGTTGGCGGGTAAATGGACAGTATGAGGTGTGGGTAAGTATGGGTTTAAGGAAATATTTGTCGTCGAGCTATCGCCCTCTCGTTGACGGAATAAAGGTAAGTATGGAGTTGAAGGAATATTTGTCGTCGAGCTATCGTCCTCTCGTTGACGGAATAATGGAAACGTAAGGTAAAGGTATATGTGAGATTGTAGGCTTTTATGTCGTCGAGCTATCGTCCTCTCGTTGACTGCCTGGATATGTGTGGTGAGGGAATGCTTAGACGTAGAGCGTTATGGAAGGCTTAATTTACTTTAAGAACGCAAGGATAGAATGAATGAAAGTAATTTGTATAACAAAGGTCTATATATAGACTTTGACTATATGATTCTTACAATATTGACTATACGATTGAACAATTTAAGGAACTAGATTCTACCTTAATAATTAGTACAGTGTTATGCGAGTGTCGAACCGGCAAGTCAGTTTGCTTACCGTGAGTTGGTTTTTGTCGAGTCTTCAGTTGTTGCTTCAGCACTTATTCTTTGATAAAATGATTTGAGCTTTTGAGTTTGTGATTTAGATTTATGAATTTGGGATTTGATTGGATTGAACTGAACTGAGCTTTCACTATAGATTTCGAACAAAGGATTTTAGTACACTGTTCTTCAATTTGATGTAAATGCTTGTCTTCAAGATGACGTAATTAATCTTCAAGAAGGAATTAAGTAGACGATTGTAAGTAGAATGCACTCAAGAAAAGTAATTAACTGCTTGGCAAGTATAATAGCACTGTGATATTAAGTATAATGCATAATGCACTGATTTTCGGTTCGACCCGGTCTTAAATCTAATTACTAGGGCCCGCCGCTAAGGAAGGGGTACGGCCCTTAGAGTGGGGCTCGGCGCTCGACGCAGGCGCGTTGGCGGTGGAGCGCAGTCCACTTGGAGCGCCGCGTGCGCTTTTACTTAGAACTAATGCCCTAACGCTCGATGGGTATAGACGCAAAGATATATCTACTTATGATTCGATTCTATGTTATCATGGCTTAAACTAGGTGAGTGTGAACGAGTGAGGGAGAAGTTCCGTCGCTCGTCCACTTAGGCGACCTCTGAGAGTGCCCTCAAGATACTAGCCGGCTTATGGTTAAAGGCGGGTCGAGAATGGTGTCGGTAACGGCTGGCCGTCACAATGATCACAAAATAAAGCACCGACGAGATATTCCTAAAGACTGCCAGCCTTATGGGACTTTGTGTCTCCAGCCAAATTCGCTGTTCTCGGGCGCCCTCTAGAATATATTGCGGCCAGAGTAAGAAACTGATGTCGAATCACTACCGTACTGAACTATTATCATGAGATGTCACCTGTGTGTGGGCATGTGAAGCTCTCTTTACAGACGATTTCAAGTGGAATTTTAAGTTTCAAAATAATAGAAGCAAAATTACTATTAACGGCAGAAAAGGGTGTACGAAACATAAAATGAATGATAAAAAGTTCACTAAAATTTTAATAAATGTTCAACTATTCAACGTTAACCGTAAAAATATATGTACAACATTGGACGCGGAAATTTTTGATATACAAACCTGACCATGTCTTGTTGGTCTGAATTTGGGATATATATTATTGTATGTTCAAGTGAAGTTCACGTATAGTTTCATTGCAATTTGCTCATTTGTTCCACCATTCGAAGCTGTGTGAGATACATGAAACTGACAATTGGAGAACAGGTGCCCGGAAAAATCTGCCGTATAGGTCATGATCGCTATAGGTGAGATTGAAAATAAGTAAGGCCGCCGTTACAATGGTCGCGGTTTTGGTCGATCTTCTGTAGTCCGAAACAATTTGTCAGTAGTGGCACTTAGCTACATCGACAAATACGTCGCATAGCAACAACGGTATCGCTGCGAGAGTAGGCATAGTCCATGCGTGCATCTACACATGCATATCCACTCTCAAGGTCATGCTTTCGTTTGTTTAGCGATCGACCAAAACGCACGCAACGCAACCACGCCGAAGACAGCTACAATGAGTTTTACAAAATCAGCACTAGAATCACCGAGAGAATCAACTTCCCTCGTTTGGCTTTTATTTATATATAGTGATCAAATCTTTTCAAGACGTTTTATTTATTAGCGCAGCTGCGAATTTTGACCAATGACACGGGTTAATTGAAGAGTGCCATGCGTTGACGCATTGCTATGCGACTTGTTTGAGAGGTATCAAGGGGCTGACGGCTGACGACCATATGCTCACCTCGGGGCATTGACCCGTATAGAAAGAGTGGACATAAAAACAAATGCGAGAATGGATCTGGCCGAAAATCGGAGCAAGAGTTACCTGTCGGGAAAAGGACGGAGATTGACCCATCCGCGCTTACCACAGAACTGTCATGAAACTTCATTTCATATAGACATATACCGTTCTTTTCTAAGATCTAAGATATTATTTTAAAGAACATTTTGTGTTTCATTAATATATAATGACTCTATTACAAAGTGCCAGAGAAGAGATTTTCACCCCCTTGATACTTCTAGTGTTTAGTCTTCCAAATTTAATATAGTTGTTGGACGAAAAAGCGAAACATGTTTGAAACACCAGCTCTTGACCACATCGTAACTGCTCTCACCGTGCCACTGTTGCTTGTTTGTGTGCGTTTTCGTCGGTTGTCAAACAAATGAAGCATCGTCTTGTGAGTGAGTATGCATGTGTAGGTGCACGCACGGACTATGGCCACTCTCAAAACGATGCTGCTGTTAACGATGAGTGAACCCGATGTACGAGCTGTCTATGAATATTTAATTCAGACTATACAAGGATACTCTACTTGTCGCCAATTTGGTGCTAACCGTGTTATCTAAACCACCGGAGTGTACGAGTAAATCTCTACCGCAATTAAATAATAATATAAAATACCCTTTCAAACTTTACAAAATCATATTTGGCCTATGGCTCCTAACAGTCACAGTGGCCACTCGATTCGTTGCCAAAGATGTGTTAAGGAGCTTCGTTGCGAATTGTCCCGTCGCGTCGTCCTCCCGACTCGACCCAATGTCGTGACGGACAAGGAGAACAGCGACTGTCTGTCTGAGCGGGTGAACGAGAAGTCATTGGTGTGTTGGAGATTCATTCTAGTATGGGAGAATCGGTGTAGCTTGCTTGGCCCGATCCGCGACTGTCCAGAAGTGCCTCTTTTACACCATCGGTGCCCGCGGGAGTGGGGATACGTGCAAGTGTGCATGCCCTATCTGTGAGAGCTGCGCGCACCGTTTCTCGCCGAATCGCGCTCGGCATGGAGAGAAGGACGGAACTATGTTCCGCACACAGGCCCGTGACAGTGGTGCCAGATTTCATATAAGGCATCGCACGTACCATTGCGTTCTTTCAGCCGGAAGGCAAATCGGGCACCACCGCCCTGAGCAGAGCCGGATCCAGAGGAAAGTCAATCGAGGACAGTTTGGGTTTGGGATTGATTCGTCGTACTCATCGTCGCTCGTCAACACGTTGGTTTTTTTCGTAGGTTCGCGCCCAGTCATGGTTCAATTTTTGTTCACAGAATAATTTTCTTCTTAATAATTTATCACACGGCGACAAACGACATTCATTTACAAATATTTTAGTACTTACTACGGATAGTTTTTAATATTTTGTCAGCGGAATAGATGTGTCGCATTGATTTATAATAGATATGGGCAAAATATATATTTCGTAAAGCTTCTGGCACTAGACGTTCTGAGGGATCGTACGTATCACGCGATTTGAACACACGACAGCGTACGTCAGGAAGAATTTGCCTGACACGACTGCATGTCGAACAAAGACGCAACGCGCGATATTGGTTGAAAGGGGACGGAGCATAGTTCTGTCCTTATGTGTCGTTACGATATCTGACGTCACATACGACGTTGGTGGAAGGGACCCGCAGCATAGTTCCGTCCTTCTCTCCACGCCGAGCGCGATTCGGCGAGAAACGGTGTGCGCATCTCTCACAGACAGGGCACGCACACTTGCGCGTATCCCCACTCCCGCGGGCACCGATGGTGTAAAAGAGCCACTTCTGGCCACACTGGGTGAACGAGAAATCATTGGTGTGTTGGAGATTCATTCTAGTATTGGAGAATCGGTGTTGCTTGCTCGGGCCGATCCGACACTGTCGGATCGGGCTGTGAGCAAATGTCGGCATCGGAAGAGTGGCAATATTTTAATGAATTATAATCGTTTTTATACTTTTTAAATATCACAAAGTTAGAGATCTTTTTCCTCAGTCTGATTTGGTTTTGAAAAAGAGCAAGCTACACCGATTCTCCAAGTCTAGAATGAATCTCCAACCACCAATGATTTCTCGTTCACCCGTTCAGACAGACAGTCGCGGATCGGCCCGAGCAAGCTACACCGATTCTCCAACATTAGAATAAGTCTCCAACACACTACATTTTTTTTCGTACGGCGGCGAACCGATCAATCGATGAGGGCAATGTGAAACTATTGAATCGGTTTGCCCCGGCTTGCCTACGCGCCCCTGATGACGTAATGCTCAGGCCGAACATGTATTTTATTACATAAGAGCATCTGTTGGTTAATTTTTGGACTTTGAGGCGCTGAAAACAAATCTATAATCCGTTTATCTCCGTAATCCTCAGTTTTTAGAAAGGAAAAAATTAATATTTTTTGTACGTTGAATAACATTCTGTGGGAAGTGACACACACGCCACACCAGTCCCTTGCCGCGTATCGCCGGCCCGGGCCCGAGCCTCGGCGCGCGTCCGGCGAAACACATAAGCGTCGCGATGAGTGAAGGGGGGAGAGAGGTGACGACGCACAACTCACGAGGCAGTCAGCCACGGATGTATGTACATTGTACAAATGTATATGATTGTAGGACACACGTGCGTAAAAATAAAAAAGCGAATTTGATTTCCGATTACAAGCTTTACCCGATACCCACACATTCAGATCGTCAATTTAAAATTTAGACTATAAAAAAGAATCTAGCAACTTTTCTGAATAACATCATTGCGCACACCTATTTTTCCGAATCCTTTCCAATTTTTAGTAAGAATGATTAATCTGCCATAAATTCTAGTGTCTAATTTTACTGCATGATACAACAGGTATATTTCTTCTGAAACGATAAATAAAATAGTTGTGGAAGTCACGCACTGACAGCAGAAATTCTCCGACCGTTTTAATATATAGCGTCCTGCGCTGCGGATGTAAACTTTATTTTATATTCTTATAAAAACGACTAATGAGCAATTACATAAAAAAATCGGGTAGGCTCAAGTTCGATTGAGTTGTCAGTTGAGTAGGAGTGTAGGACTAAGACTTGCAGATTGGAGAGTAAAGTTGAGCTAGTCAAGTATGGTTTCTAAGCGATTATTTCATGTGGGTGTGCTGCCGTGTTTAACTCATTGTCAGTCTATCTCGGCAACTGTGAGTGCAACACAGCGAATTTGGTAAAGAATGTTTAAAATGTTTAGCTTAAAACAATGCAAAATGTTCTTCGTATATTCGAACAGATCTTGTCGAGAGCTTCACAGCGATACCTTGCACGGTTGTGTTCTATTGACCGTTTCCGAGACAAGCCAAGATAAACGAAGTCAAACGTGACCGAACATCCATAAATATTGCACCGTTTCCCCGGGCACTCGATATTTTCCGCAATACACTAATCGATTCTTATGGTATCATTGGTCTATTTAAACAAGTTTTTCGTTTTGTTGCAAAACATGCAGCCGCGTACCAATTTGAACTTGGATGCACATGAGGGCAGCCCGACGCCGCATGAAAAGTTGATCCGAGGCGCAACGAACTGTTTTGATATATTAAACAGATATTGCAAAGTAGCGAAAGAAATTGATGTTATTTTTAAATCACGTGCTAATTACTCTTTAATTATGTATGCATCTGTGAAGTGTCGATTACAAAGGTGAGGGTGAAATAAAATTATAAAATAAAATTTCATTACGTTTTAAGCAGTTACACAATGGGTAATATCAACGTTCTATATTTGTCTATTACCTACGGTACTAGCTCCAATTACCGACGCCAACCGACGCCGCCAAGAGACCTCAGCGCCCCCTCAGACCCCATCCAGCCCCCATTTGCGGGCCGCTGTTTAACACAGGCGCTGGCAGTCTTTAAGAATATCTCGTCGGTGAATAAAGTAAAAAATATTATCAAACGCATTCAAATTACACATGATTTTTTGTTTTAGAGGTAGTGAAGGTTAATTGTTAATACATATCGAAATTGCTTTCCTTTGGGAATTGTTCATGCTGGATGTAAAAATATAATACTTGCTCATTTTTTGTTTTTTCCAAATAGACATATGTTGTTCATGGGTTATGCATGGGTTGTTCCATCATATTTTATCCTCTTGGTAGTTATCCAGACCTTTTGACGACTTGTCTAGTCACCAGATGGCACATATACACTATTCTGCGTTAACCCGCATGATTTGAAAACAAAAACTTAAAGCAGTGTACGATAAACGTAATGGCCCGGACAGCAAAAAATATTGCAGGAATATTGCATGAATATTATTTCGCATTGCCTAAGCCTTGCAGTGAGATTGCCGGAGTATTGCAGGAAAATTGCAGGAATATTCCTATATCCGCTTCTTTGCAACGTTGCGGAATATTACAGAAATCTTGCGTGAAATATTGCAGGAATCTTACCTGCAATATTGAGTCAAGGTCCCTGTAATATTCCTTCAACATTGCATGCTGCATATGATTATGGTTTCACTTTATGGAAATAATTGAGGGAAATTTTATATATTTTATTATACTATGAATTAAAACATACAACAAGAAATAATAATAAAACCCTAACCTATCCTTAAATTACATTTTATTTTTATTTTCACTTTGCGCGGTGTATTCTTGTTTTCGCTTGCGTCAAACACTTCGCAATTCCGTCCTCGATATCAGCTTCCCTCCATTTATTTTGGCCGACGCGACCATACAGACTTCTATAAAATAATGAATGATTATTAGGGAAAAGATTATTAATAATGTATTTATATAATATTTCAGCAATATTTGTCGGTTTCCGGGTATATATGTAAGAAACGTACATGGAGCAAATTCGCCGTCCTTAATTTATGAAAGCATTGCTTCTGCAGGCGTCCCTTCCAGCTAAAATCGACAGCGACTTCGTCTGCAATCAGTCGGACCGTGATTGCGGATATACATGTGGACAACTTGCACGGTCCCGTGACATTTACAAGTCGACGAGTCTGAAAAATGTCATTTAATAAGTTACAATGTACATATGTCACTGCAACATTATTGCAATATTGCATATTTTACCCTGACATTGCAATATTACTGCAATATCGGTGCAACGTTAGCAATATTGCGCAAGGTTGTAATTTTCAGGCAATATTCCCGCAATATTCCTTGCTGTCTGGGGGGGGGGGGGGAGGGCCGTCTTATTGATGGTATTTGTTATAATTCTGCCTAATAAAATATTTTTGTTAAATAAAGAAATTATTTAAAATTATTTTATTTCCTATTGTTAACCTAATCCTAACCCAGACCGTTACTATTTCATAATTATGTCAATATTGTAAAAATATGCTTGTGTATGCATAGATTGCTTACTGTTACACAAATAAATGTTACAAATCTTCTAAGTAAATCGTCACATAGTCTTACATGAAATTGTCAATTAATTATTTGTAATTAATTGATTTGTAAAATATTTGATATGTAGGTATAACTGCCTTGCAAACTCGGAGTCGGTATATTGGTTAACAAAGTTTGGACGCGGACGAACAGTATACGGTTTCCGAATAACCACTATAATTTCTTCTATGCATTCATCCTCATCGTCGTCTCCATATAACACCCGGTTATCTTGAAGATTTACTTCTACTTTTGAAAACTGAAATATTTTTAATATGTAGTTTGCGAAAACGACCTAACCCAACCAAAGCAAACTACTTACTATACGAACGAGAGATATAAGACTTCTACCTCCCACTGCGTGCACTTTCTACCCCCACCATATATTTATCTGTTAGGTAGTGGCTTACACGGTGGATTCGGCACCGTGTAATTTATCCGTCAGGTAGCTTCATTTACCAGGAGGATAAATTTTACCGAAAGGTGGAACAACGCAAGATTTACTTTTGTCTAGTTTTATCTGGTAACTTCGCTACCTGACACTTTACCCAGAGGTGGAACAGCCCGGCCTAACGGTTTCAATCGTTTACGAATAGTTTTCGCAAGCTGCTGTATCGATTTCGGAGTTCACGAAATCGTATTTTGGCCGTAATTAACAATTTCGGGAATCGGGTAATGTGGAACTTGCAAGCGCCTCCAGTGGCCGAAAGGAGAAGTTGCATGATAGCCGATTCTGAAATTGTTAACTTCACGACAGCAACGAATTTTGCTGCCATGTAGCACAAATATTACTTTGCGATGCTGAACCTTGCAGATCACATTGTCGGAGTATTGTAGGAATATTGCTGCAATATTCCTATGTCTGCCCCCTCGAAATTTGCGGGAATATTGCAGGAAGATGACATAGAATATTGCATCAAGGCCCTAAGAATATTCATTCAATATTATATCCTACATATGATTCTGTTTTACATTATGAATAATTCAAGAAAATTTGTTTTACAATATATTATTTTTATTAATGAAATATTACATTACACTAAATATAAAAGTACATATAAAATATTTACATTAAATATAACAGTAATTATAAAAACTACACTAAATATAATAGTAATTATAACAAAATCTTAACCTAGTCTCAATTCTATTTATTAAGATTTCATTTTTCGCTCAATTCTCGTTTTTGCTTGAGTGAACCACTTGCCAATGACGTCATTTACTTCCGCCTTTGTCAACTTATTATTGCCAACGGACATACAGACTAATATAAAATAATAAAAGAATATTAGTGATTATTAAAAGATTATTAATAATGTATATCTGTAGGAAAATACTTTGGAATAAGTTCGCAGTCCGCAATTTTTGAAATCTTTGCTCCTGCAAGCGGCCCTGCCAAATGAAATTTACTGCGATTCCGTCTGCAACTACTCGGGATATTACAGCTGCTATGCACATAGTCAGCTTACCTGGGCCAACAATATTTAAGTCGACTAAACTGAAAAATTTCATGATGTTATCATGTGTACATAAAAGGCAGATCAAAACAGCAACTAATTAATATAAGTTATAATAGAAATATTGTGAAAGCAAAAGAGTATTGCAGATCAATATGAACCAATAAAATGTATAGTTATAGCGAGAGAGATGTGAATTCAACACAAAAAAACACGAAGTATTGATTCCTTCATAGGCGAGAAAGAGTATTGTGGAATTAACGCAAAAACATGAAATAATGATTCTCTCGCGGACATGCACCAAACCTATCCTCATATATCCTTTACCTTTACCCATGTCCATGCCCACGCCCAAGCCTATAGAAACTGTAATAGTACAAACATTCACCTGAATAGGCATTATACACAAATGAGCAGTGGCGTGACTTCAATGCTTTTGATGCTGACAACAACATGTTCAGGAAACCTCAGCTGTTGGGAGGAAATGTTATAGATGGTTTTTATTATATTTTGTACCACGAAAGATATTACTTTTTTCGTTGTAGAGCAATAATGGTACTTTAGAGGAACATGTGATTAAAAAATAATTACCAATTTTTTTTTTAATTCAAAGCTGTTGAAGTTTGGGCTCAAATGAGGCCAAATCATCCATACTTTGCACTATGGGAACCCGCTGCAATTCATTTTCGGATGTTTCGTCCTCATCAACTTCGGCATTTTAATTTTTGGACTCCAACAATAAATCGACTTTTGTGTACAGATCCTTTATTTGTAAAGATATCGTAGACAGCATTTTGTAAACACATTTTCGAAATCCTAAAATATGTAAAACAGTAGAAACATTGATATGAATGGTTTTTTGTTTTATTTACCAATTTCTGAGGTGTAAGGATGATGCTCCCAGTTTCCACAGGCACTGCCTTGAGCTGCAATAGTTTCAGTAGCTAAGGGATATTGGAAAAAGATGAGAGACATTTGCAATAATCATGATTATTATGAATACACTCCAATAATATGAAGCTTACCTCCATGGCTATGTAAACAGCGGTAGGGGGTTCATTCTCATCATATGCAATGAACGTCAAACCCCCAGGTGTTGATGAATCGAATAAGGGTTCAAGCATTACAGGTGTAATTAGTAGATTGGTTAATGTACTCTCCGCTCGTCTGTGAATGTGTCGTCATATGTTGATTTTTTCTTGGGTTTTTAGATATGGACTCCATACTCTCATCTTCCGAGGATATGACCCTTTTAACCTTAGCCCTCCTTCGGTTTTTTAAGGCCGCAGCTAACTCATATTCCAAGAGCTCATCCGAATAGAAAACATCAGATGTGTCCTGTGCCTCATTTAATTTTTCTTGAGCCCATACTCAATCATCTACAAAGTATATAATTGTTTATTATTATGACATCGACAGGTCTTCTAGGTATAAAAAATATAGACTATATTATATATAAACACATACACACATTATTAATAATATCCACTATACATACCTGTCGACCCAAAGCAACGCTAATAACTGCACACTCCTCTGACAAGGTTTGGAGTAAAGCCTCAGAAATTATTAATTTCTCCAATTAGTTCAGCAACTTGACGTGGCCTGGCCATTTGCTTACACTTTTGTTGGCATCTAACCAACAGGTTGGAATGACTTGCAACCCATCCCTCAATTCCACGATACAATATTTTTCTTCTACTACTTGTCGATGGATGACGTGAGATACGTCAAAAGTAAAAACTACTTGGTCAGGGTATACATCTGGTCAGCTTCTCCCTTCGGCCAACGGCGGCGCTTGCGAGCAAATCAACACTGCACGATAGCCGATTCTGAAATTATTAATTACGGGCAAATTACGATTTCGTAAACTCCGAAATCGATACAGTAGCTTGCGAAAACTATTCGTAAACGATTGAGACCGTTAGAGATGAGATACGTCAAAGTTATTTCGCCACTTTCTGCATCTCCTTTCGCCAACGGCGGCGCTTGCGAGCAAATCAACGCTGCACGATAGCCGATTATGAAATTACTAATTACAGGCAAACTACGATTTCGTAGGGCCGTATTCACGTACTGCGCTTAGGCCTAAGCGTCGTGAATACGGCCCGTAAACTCTGAAATCGTTACAGTGCCTTGCGTAAACTATTCGTAAACAATTGAGACCGTTAGAGATGAGATACGTCAAAATTATTTCGTTACTCTATGTCCGCCGACCGATTCTCGTCTCTGCCAACGGCGGCACTTGCGAGTTGCACGTTAGCCGATCCTGAAATTGTTAATAACGAGCAAAATACAATTTCGTAAACTCCGAAATCGATACAGCAGCTTGCGAAAACTATTCGTAAACGATTGAGAACGTTGCACACGAGATACGTCAAAATTATTTCGCCAGAGATTGCATCTGGTCAGCTTCTCCTTTCGGCCACTAGAGGCGCTTGCAAGATCTACATTACCCGATTCTCGAAATTGTTAATTACGGCCAAAATACGATTTCGTAAACTCTGAAATTGATACAGCAGATTGCGAAAACTATTCGTAAACGATTGAGACCGTTGCACACGAGATACGTCAAAATTATTTCGCCAGAGTTTGCATCTGGTCAGCTTCTCCTTTCGGCCACTAGAGGCGCTTGCAAGATCTACATTACCCGATTCTCGAAATTGTTAATTACGGCCAAAATACGATTTCGTAAACTCCGAAATCGATACAGCAGCTTGCGAAAACTATTCGTAAACGATTGAGACCATTACACACGAGATACGTCAAAATTATTTCGCCAGAGTTTGCATCTGGTCAGCTTCTCCTTTCGGCCACTGGAGGCGCTTGCATGATCTACATTACCCCATTCTCGAAATTGTTAATTACGGCCAAAATACAGCTCCGTATAGTTAGCACCCCCAACTCAACCGATTTGAGTTTTAATAGTTGCAATCGTTTGAAGGTCGTTTGATAGTGTTTGATAGTCCAAAATAAACGTTTGATAGTCAATCGCTTATTTTTAATTAAAGAAACAAATTTCTAGGGGAATTTCTCGTATAGTTAGCACCCCCATGGTCGCAAATTTGATTTTAAACTATACCAGTTGATGTAAAATCGTTTGATAGCGTTTGATAGTCCAATACAAACGTTTGATAGCGGTTTGCTTGTAATCAAAGAAATAAGTGTCTAGGGGAAATTTTGTCGTAGGCATTTCATTATTAATCTACGAAAACAGATGTAAAAACGTTTGAAAGTGATTGATAGTCGGGTATAAACGTTTGATAGTCCGGTGCAGACGTTTGATAGTTCTTTGTTTATTCATAAATAAGGCTGTGTTCAGAAATTGGCTGACAGTACTGTCAGTACTGACGCCGGTGATCCCAGAAGTGGCATCCTGCCGCACACAGAGACGTAGTATGCGTGCCAATCGAGTGGCGCGTAGCTCTCACGGACACGACGCATACTACTTCTCTCTCTTCCCCCACCACGCGTTCCGCATGCGGCAGAATACCACTTCTGAGATCACTGACTGACGCTGGTTTTACTGAAAAATAGTCGTTCTGTTTTACTGACAGTGCTGCCGAACGCGTTTTCCAGTAGATGTCCGTCATAATGGTAGTACGTTACAGTCTCGTCAGCCATACTGAAAAGCATTTTTGAACGGAAATCTAGTACTGACAGTACTGTCAGCCAATTTCTGAACACGGCCTAAAGAAACAAGTTTCTGGGGGAATTGTTGCCAGCAAACTGACGATGCCAGCAAACGCAGAACTATCAAACGTCTGCATCGGACTATCAAACGTTTGTACCCGACTATCAATCACTATCAAACGATTTCACATCTATTTCCGCAGATTAATAATGAAATGTGAGAGTATGCCTACGACAAAATTTCCCCTAGAAATTTGTTTCTTTTTTACAAATAAACGACTAACTATCAAACTTTTGTATTGAATATCAATCACTATCAAACGATTTTACATCTACTGGCGGAAATAGAAATTTAATTTTTCACAAAAATTTCAACAAACATTCCCCTAGAAACTTGTTTCTTTAATTATAAATAAACGACTAACTATCAAACGTTTGTATTGAATATCATTCACTATCAAACGGTTTTACATCTATTGGTATAGATAATAATTAAGTTTTTCATAAACATTTCGACAAAAATTCCCCTAGAAATTTGTTTCTTTAATTATAAATAAACGACTAAGGCCGGGCTGTTCCACCTCTCGGTAAAGTGTCAGGTAGCGAAGTTACCAGATAAAACTAGACAAAAGTAAATCTTGCGTTGTTCCAGCTTTCAGTAAAATTTAGCACCGTATAGTTAGCACCCCCAACTCAACCGATTTGAGTTTTAATAGTTGCAATCGTTTGAAGGTCGTTTGATAGTGTTTGATAGTCCAATACAAACGTTTGATATTTAACCGTTTGCTTGTAATCAAAGAAATAAGTGTCTAGGGGAAATTGTTGTCGAAATTTTTGTGAAAAATTTAATGTTTATCTGCGCCAATAGATGTAAAATCGTTTGATAGTGAATGATATTCAATACCAACGTTTGATAGTTAGTCGTTTATTTATAATTAAAGAAACAAGTTTCTGGGGGAATTGTTGCCGAAATTTTTGTGAAAAATTTAATGTTTATCTGCTCCAATAGATGTAAAATCGTTTGATAGTGATCTCATTTCCTTTCTAATCCTTACTTCCACAGCGTGGGGCAGTAACTCTGTCCACCTTCAATATCTCCGTCGTTCAAAGTGGACAGAGGTATTGCCGCACGCTGTATGATTATTATCATAAAATGTGGTACAATAGGGCTATAGGCGACGGTCCACGTTAAAAAACCGAACGCGCTAGACGTGGCACCTCATGGGTGGCGTGGAACTCCACGTATCTGAAATTATATAAAATACAACCTTACATACGCATTTGCATTTGTCGGGTGCAGCGTTGCACTTTTCAATAGAATGAAGGCTCGTAGAAGATAGATATTATGATCCCATTGAACCCTTTCCTTTATAATTTTGTCTAATACTTACCGTTTACAGGAAAAAAGCTGACTAGCGCAACCTGTGGACCCTGTACAGGTGCATTTAAAAGTAATACATATCGTGCAATTGGTTGCAAAATAATGACGAATAAATGACATTGGAAAAGTCAGTTAGAGTCCCGGGGAAATAATTTGCAGTAGGTACGTAAAATACGCGCTCAGAATGGTTTGACTTTTCAGATATTTCAATTAGTCGGGAGCGGCACAAAGTGAGTTTCGGTTTTCCATTGACAGAGTTTTTGCTATTATTGTCGTCTTTTATCATGCCTTCTTCGACAATACGCACGTTGCGACATTTCGTGGGCAGAATGCGACAATGGACGTACATATGGATTACAGTATGCATGGTACATTGCCAAAGAAGGAACACCTTCTTCTTTCTCGAAATGGGGATAGCGTTGTTAAACTAAGCGTGCGTAGTAAGAAAAAGGTTTCAAATCAATGTGATGGGACTTGATGAGAACTGTTAGAATACATGCACAATTTGGTCACCTTCTATTTAGAAAACAAATCATAAAGAACAATTCATAGAAACATTCGCACCGTCGGCGTCGTCGCGTCGGGTCAAGCAAATTCTTCCTGACGTACGCTGTCGTGTGTTAAAATCGCGTGTTAGTACGATCCCTCAGAACGTTCTAGTGCAAAAAGCTCCTGTTACTTGTGTCACGGTTAATGCATAATACGCAATAATTGAGATTTATTATATACTTTCTTATTTATTACTACCATAGAAAGATTAATGTTACTGAAACCAAAATTTATGAAATATATATTTTGCCCATATCTATTATAAACCAATACGACACATCTATTCCGTTGACAAAATATTAAAAACTATCCGTAGTAAGTACTAAAATATTTGTAAATGAATGTCGTTTGTTGTCGTGTGATAAATAATTAAAAGAAAAAATTGTCTTTGAAAAAAATTGAAAAATGAATGGGCGCGAACGTACGAAAAAAACCTACGCGTCGACGAGCGACGATGAGTACGACGAATCAATCCCAAACTCTCCTCGATTCACTTTTCTTTGCATCGCGCTCTGCTCAGCGCGGTGGTGCCCGATTTGCCTTCCGGCTGAAAGAACGCAATGGAACGGGCGATGCCATATGCGAAATCTGGCACCACTGTCACCGGCCTGTGTGCGGAACGAGGACGCGACGCCGCGACTGCATGTCGAACAAAGACGCAACGCGCGTTGCTGGTTGAAAGGGGACGCAGCATAGTTCCGTCCTTCTCTCAAAGCCGAGCGCGATTCGGCGAGAAACGGCGCGCGCAGCTCTCACGGAGAAGCACGCACACTTGCCGAGGTTTCCCCCACCCAAAAAACTCCAATGGAGTTTTCGTGCCAGATCTGCTATCACTGGATCCCGTGCTGGCTATGTGAAGCCAATTGTATGGTGGAGTCACAGACGGTCCTGCAGGGAACTACAAAAGTTACTAGGATTATATATATGTTGGTTTCCAAATCATTGTACTCGCAACGTGCCCAATACACACATTAATGCACGTTTTAATATGAATTATTTATGATATTAAAGTAATAGTGTAATATAAAATAGTATATATATATATATATAAGTAATAGTATATCTAATACGGTACTTTTTATTATGTTTGAAGGATTATATTAAAGTAAATACATAATAACACTGTAATAAATTTATTAATCCTATTATAATTCACCTAAATATACATCAAATATCAGTGACATATGTGAAGTACATTTTAGTTTACAAACAATGGTATTTATTCGCGTCGTCAAATCAATAAAACGTATCCTATCCATATAAACTGACAGAATATTCAAAAGCTGCCTAACGCGATCTCGCTTGTATGTATGGCGAAGTAGTATTCACCTCTGAATTCCTCTTCCTCACGATATCCAGGCCACATGTCGGAATAGCATATGTGTATTTCCCCCGGATATTCGTTATGTGGGTATTGATTGTCCTTGCGATTTTTCGAAGATGTCATCATGCTAAGTGGGTTCATACAAAATTGTTTTAATAATGTGAAGAACTGATGAAAATTATATTGACAGTCAATAGCTAAAAATATAAATATACACGTACCTCAGATCAATTGTTTCATAACATACATGACTTTTGCCGTCCATGTTACTTCCAGTCACCAATATGGGGCCAGAACAATTTAGTGCTCAGGTCATTCTTGATAATATAATATAGGCAATGAACCTGTAAAATGAAGCCATTTATTACATTGAAACTTCATACCAAATCCAATGCCCTGAACAGGGACCAACCCACCATAGCAGCAACAAAATTTTACATTTGTTTCCAACACCAAGTTCAACAGCGGAATCAGGAAAAGAATTGTATACATAATGTATAATGTAGGATTGCCCTCTTCTGGGTTGAGAATGGAATGAATCAATATATTTCATCCCTTACATGTTTCAAAACAATTAGTTTCCTCATCAGGATTCTATAACATACAAAAGTGAACTAATGTAAATGTCTATTACATTTTAGTTGTAGATCTAGTGGATGTATCCTATTGTGGTGGTACTCACGTAAATTGATATAGGATGCGGTATTGAGATGGTATGTTCCAAAGTTTAGCCAATTTTTCCCATATGATTCTTTCAATTTTTTCACATTGCACAGTGTCTGAAAGCAAATCAGTACGTTGAAGAAACCATGGCCAGAAATATGCGAAGCTTACATAATTTTTAACATTTCTTACATTGTAAAATTTTAACTCTCCAAGATTTGACACATTTCTGCATTTTAATTTTTTAATATTAACTAATCTCACCTGTCTTCGCCAATCGCTGATTGGGTTAGGATCGTTTCGTTTCACGTTTGAACAATATTTTGGAAGCTTTCTAATACAACACATACTTACGGATGAATATATTTATGTCAAAGTATATGATTCGATGTCTCCCAAAAAGTGTTTGTGGTGTCGGTATGTTTACCTTTAGCAGAGTGAAGGGCCGGCATTAAACGTTTCAACCCCACAGATAGCAATTTTTCTAATGAAAACGGGGGCGCACCGAAGAAAAAAAATGTTTCAGAACAATTTTCAGAGCGCGGTACCCTACAAGGTACCCACTTCGCCGAATAATAGGCCCGGCACTATACGTAGTACCCTGCAGGACCGTCTGTGACTCCACCGTTCATATTGGCTTCATTCCCCAGATCTTGATCTCGCATCCATTGTATAGAGATCAATGCATAGCATGCATAGCCAGCACGGTGTTACGGTCGCCCCGAGAAACCTCTACTAGAGCAACACCATGGGCATGTGGTGAGGCGTTCGCCCAGAACTCCGGCTCACCCCCCGGACCGACTCCAAGTCGGGACCCGCTGGGCTCAGCGACGTCGCCGAAGCCACCGATGTGGAAGCCGGCACGGCCCTAGAAACAACGGCAGGCGAAGCGGCGGACACGAGATACGGCGTTAGAAGGAAAAACGGGCGCACCACCCGTAACAAGGCAAGGAGGAAGTAAAGAAAGTCAAATGGGCACAGCCCACGAACAAATCAACCGACGCAACTGCGGAGTGAACGAAAGGAGGGGGCCTGTTCGAAGCTCCAATCAAAGTGTTTCCTAATCTGAGTTATTGCTGCGACCGTGACCCTCCGTGTACCTCAGCTGTTTTTAAAAAGACGTTTGTGTACCTATCGAGATCCCGTCATCGTTTACCCACATGCATCCGTGCAAATACCTATTGTACCGACAGCGATAAGAGTATGGGCTGGTTTGTCTTTAATTCCTCTATAAGGGAGCCTGCGACCGCTGTATAGTTAGCAGACAACTATCATAGATTTCGGCTATTTTGGTCTCAATCGTTTACGAATAGTTTACGCAAGTTTACGCAATCGATTTCAGAGTTTACGAAATCGTAGTTTGCCCGTAATTAACAATTTTTAGGTGGGTGTATTGTTAGCAGATGACTATCATAGTTTTCGGCTATTTTGGTCTCAATCGTTTACGAATAGTTTACGCAAGTTTACGCAATCGATTTCAGAGTTTATGAAATCGTAGTTTGCCCGTAATTAACAATTTTAATATCTAGTAATTATCGTCTGCTAGCGCGCAGCGCCACCGTGGCCGGGGAGCGAAGCTGACCAGATGCAGAACGTGGAGAAATAATTTCGACGTATCTCGTGTGTAACGGTCTCAATCGTTTACGAATAGTTTTCGCAAGCTAATGTATCGATTTCAGAGTTTACGAAATCGTAGTTTGGCCGTAATTAACAATTTCGAGAATTGGGTAATGTAGGTCTTCCAAGCGTCTCTAGTGGCTGAAACGAGAAGCTGACCAGATTCAAACTCTGGTGAAACAATTTTGACGCATCTCGTGTGTAACGGTTTCAATCGTTTACGAATAGTTTTCGCAAGCTGCTGTGTCTATTTCGGAGTTTACGAAATCGTATTTTGCTCGTTATTAACATTTTCAGGAACGGCTAACGTGCAGCTCGCAAGCGCCGCCGTTGGCCGAGGCGAGAATCGCTCTCCAGACATAGGCCCGTATTCACATACTGCGCTTAGGCCTCGGCTTGAGTCGGGATTACGTAAACCTGGCTTGGATCAGATTCTCAAACCTGGATTACATTTGCGTGCCCCCACTACGATTAAGCCCCGCCCACCGTGTTGTTACACGGATACACAGGCTTCTCGCATAAAAGTGTAGAGGTCGGTCGGAGTGGGGGTCGAGAAATGTAAGCCTGGCCTGAGACGCCTTGGAAAGGCCTCTTGAGACGGGATTACGGCCGTTTTTCGCGCCAAATCTGTAAAAATATAACCAAACGTCTACACGACTGTTTAGCAGTTCAGCAGCGTTAAGGTTGATTAAGGTAATGTTCACCCATGGACAATCAGCGAGAAGTAAATTGAGGAGAAGAATAGAGAACTGCAGTTTCGAAATAGACGGATTGTTCGCAATAATGAGCTCATTCAGCGTGTTCCAATAATACAAAGTGTAGAGGATTTGCAAACTTATGTGTTCGGGATCCGCCCCTGACTATCGCCGGGAAACAGGCGATCGGGATCCGCTTCTCGATGTGCCGGTCCTGATCGCTTGTACCGTCCGGCAAATCCGCGTGTGCCACGGCTTCGTCGTGGCTTGCGCGTCGTGCGACCGGGCTTCGCGCAATTACGTAATGAGCAGCTGATCGACACTCGCCAATTAGGACAGGTATTGTCTCCCTTCCCCGAATTGGCGCGTGTCGACGCGACATTGCTGGTCCTTCGAGCCGGATCGACGTTGGGTAGGAGCCAGCCGAGTATAGAACCATTACGGACTCATCATGGACGATCTAGTCAGTCGACAACAGCGGCTCAAGGATTCCTTAGAGAGAGCTTTAGCCAACTTCAAAAAGGTGGGGAAGAACAATCTAACGGCGGCAAAGATCCGATCACGAATCCAGGCGCTGCAAACCAACTGGGTGCAGTTCCAACATGGCCACGACGCCCTGGCTCGGGCAGCTCCGGTCGACGTCAAATTGACCCTGCCCTACTTCAAGGACGGAGACTTCCACTCCGTTGAGGAGGTGTACAACACCACTCTGGACTTCATGTCGGACTGGTTGGAGGAGTTGGAACCCCCCGCCAGCCCAAAATCTTCTCCTGCCGACGCCATGACGCCTCGAGTCGCTCCGGTCTTCTCGGCGACGCAACTTCCGCCCATCCGCATGCCGCCATTCGACGGTAACTATGACGAGTGGGAAAGTTTCCGGGATCGGTTTACCGCGCTAATCCGCAACAATGGCGACCTGAATGACTTTTCGCGGATGCATTATCTCGCGTCTAGCGTAAGTGGACGCGCGCTCGAATGCATAAAGAACATTCCGGTCACCGCGGACAATTTTGCTATTGCCTGGAAGGCGTTGGTTTCGCGATACGACAATCCGCGACGGCTACTCACTGTGCATCTCTCGACTCTGCTTAATCTACCGCAAGTCGTTCGTGAAACAGCGTCCGAACTTCAATTGTTGCGCGACAAAGTCAGCGTCGCCGTGGCCTCGCTGAAGGAGTTAGACCGTGACTCCGCAACGTTGTGGGATGACATGCTAGTCCATCTAGTCTCCCGAAAGTTTGACCCCGCCACCCGGAAATCGTGGGCCTTGAAGACCAGCGATAAGGACGACTCACCGTCCTTCCACGACCTCGAGAAATTCTTGACGTCGCGCACCGGCGCCCTCGAGGAACTGGCCCCGGGATCAACAAAATCGCCCTCACACCCTGCTCAACCTCCGAAGATCCACGTCGCGACGGCATCTCCAACACCAACCATCACGTGCCCGTTGTGCAAATCGCGGCATTTCATCAACGTATGCCCCTCGTTCGTAAGCCGAACTCCAAGCCAGCAACGCGAGATTGTCCGTCAAAATAAACGGTGCTTCAATTGTTTGAGCACTTGCCACTCCGCTCCGGAGTGCCAAAGCAAGTATTCGTGCCGCGTGTGTCATAAACGGCATCATACAATGCTTCACGACAGCGCGGAGTCTTGTTCAGTTCCGGGAACTGCAGCACCGAAACCGTTCCCCACTCCGCCTCCGGCAGCCGAACCGATTGCAAACATTAACGCGTTATTAACCTCCACCCGGTCGCGAACTTGCACTTCGGTTCTGTTGGCGACGGCGTTGGTGACGGTCGGGGTTTCGACGGTCGCACTGTGACGGTACGGGCCCTAATCGACGAAGGGTCGGAGATGACGTTCATTTCCGAGCGAGCGGCGCAAACACTCCGAGCCGCCCGGTTTCGCAGTCCGGTCTCCGTCTCGGCTGTCGGTGGTGTCACCGTCGGAACGTCTCGGCAAGCTACGAATATTTTCGTGTGTCCGCGTAATAGCACGGTTCCTTCCTTCACGACCAGCGCGCTGATATTACAAACGCTTACATCGTATGCGCCCAAGCGCACCACTAACGTGTCGGCGTAAGCTCACTTATCCGATCTTGAGTTCGCGGACGCGGATCCGTCAAGCGCAGCCCCCATTGACGTTATCATTGGCGCGGACCTGTACAATGATATTATGCTCGACGGGGTGCGGAAAGGTCAGGTCGGGCAACCCATCGCGCAACAGTCGATGTTCGGGTGGATCGTCTCTGGTCCGATCCCGGATAGTGAGCCCGCGCCTAACACTCTCGATAAGGTGTCCGTGCACCACTGTCTCGGGTCTCTCGCTCTCGAGGAAGAGTTACGACGGTTTTGGGAAATCGAAGAACTCCCCCATGAGCTTGCGCCGACGCCACGGGACAGACAATGCGAGGATCATTTTCAAGGGACTCATGCTCGCGACGCGACGGGTCGGTACATCGTGCGGCTCCCTTTCCAAAACGGTCCCCCCATCAACATAGGCCAAACTCGAGCTGTCGCCGAAAAATTGGTAGGCACGTTAACTCGCCGACTAAGCCATAACCCGGACCTCCACCGCGAATATTCCATGTTCATGGACGAGTATGAGCGACTCGGTCACATGCGGCCGGCGGCAGCGTCTCATGCGGGCAACGAGCAGGTCGTGTTTATCCCCCATCACCCAGTTCTTCGGGAGGAAAGTGCGACGACGCGCCTTCGTGTCGTTTTCAACGCATCGAGCGTAACATCGAACGGGACCTGTCCTAACGATCATCTGTTGACCGGCCCGAAATTGCAAACGGATCTCGTGTTGGTTGTCCTTCGGTGGCGTCGGTGGCAGTACGTGTACTCAGCCGATATCGCGAAAATGTACCGGCAGATCGCAGTCGACCATCGCGACGTTGACTATCAACGGATCCTTTGGCAAGCCTCGCCTTCGCAGGCTCTGATGGAGTATCAGTTGCTTACGGTCACATACGGCATGGCCTGTGCTCCGTTTCTCGCGCTTCGCGTTCTGCGGCAATTGATTAGCGACGAAGGTCAGGCGTATCCCCTCGCTACCCGAATTCTCCGCGACGACATATACGTCGACGACGTGCTCTTCGGCGCCGACGAGAAGCCTCAGCTCCGCGAAATTCGCAATTAATTGATTTCGTTGTTGAAGCGCGGAGGATTCGAGTTGCGGAAGTGGGCGAGTAATTCCTCCACTCCTTTGTCGGACATCGACGCTGCCGACCACGGCCTCGCGTGCGACAAATCTCTCTCGGGAGACGAGCGGGTGAAGATCTTCGGCATCGGGTAGAATCCAGCAAGTGATGTTTTTCAATTCACTATCACGGACATTAGCACCCACGCAGGTACCAAACGGGAAATTCTTTCCGTCATAGCTCGCCTCTACGATCCACTGGGCTGGGTTACACCCGTGACAATCAAGGCGAAGGTCTTCATGCAGCTCCTCTGGCGGACCAAGGTCGGGTGGGATGATGTACTCCCTGAGGGTCTGCTGCGCCAATGGACGCACATTTACGCCAAGCTCGCCCATCTCAGCGGGCTCAGGATAGATCGGTGCGTTGGCTCCGGTTCAGAAACGACTTACGCGGAGCTCCACGGGTTTTCGGATGCGTCAAATGTCGCCTATGCCGCCGCTGTTTTTCTACGAGTCACCTCGTCTAACCGCGTCGCTGTCACCCTTCTCGCCGCTAAATCCAAGGTCGCGCCTCTCACTCCGCTTAGCGTGCCGCGTCTGGAGCTCTCCGCCGCGTTGCTCCTAGCGCGATTGCTGCATTTTATTCGGACGACCCTCGAACTCGAGGCGCTGCCCTGCTTTTGCTGGACGGATTCCACCGTCGTCCTGGCATGGTTGAGTCAGCACCCTTCTCGCTGGAAGACGTTTGTCGCCAACCGCGTCGCGAAGGTGCAATCACTTCTGCTCCACGCAACATGGCGTCACGTACCCACCGGTGACAACCCGGCCGACTGCGCCTCGCGAGGACTCTACGGGGACGAAATGTTGACGGAATCGCTGTGGCGGGACGGCCCTCCATGGCTGCGGCTTGATGTGACGGCGTGGCCCGGGACCGCGGTGATCCCCCCCGCGGATTTGTCGCTCGAAGCAAAGGTGTCCGTGCAGCAATGTTCTCCGGCCCCTGAGTCATGGGATCTCGCGACGCGATACTCCTCCTGGCCAAAGCTCATTCGAATCACCGTATATGTCCTCAAATTTGTCGCACGATGTCGCCGCGCCGACGCTCCCCTTCCTTCAACCACAACCGCGATCATTCTCAGCGCAAAGGAATGTCGCGCCGCGAAAATATTTTGGCTCAAGCGAATACAGGCCGAATGTTTCCCGTCCGAGACGCAAGCCCTCTTCACGAAACGACCACTCGCCGCGAAAAGCTCAATTCTCGCTCTCGGGCCGTTCGTGGATCAAGACGATCTCCTCCGGGTTGGCGGGCGGCTGAAAAATGCCCCCGTTCCATTCGCGACTCGGCATCCGATTTTTCTCGCTCCGCATTCGCTGGTCACTCTTCTCGTCCGCCAAACTCATTTGCGCGCACTTCACTCCGGACCACAACTCACGCTCAACCTCCTTCGTCGAGACTATTGGGTTATCCGCGCCAGGGGAATCGTGAAACAAATTGTCCATCAGTGCGTTACGTGTGCTCGCGAGCGCGCTGCCGTTCCTACACAGCTCATGGGCGATCTCCCGAAGACGCGAGTTACGCCATCGACATGCGCCTTTCTACACAGCGGCGTCGACTACGCCGGTCCCGTCAGGGTTCGCGCCTCCGCCGGTCGCGGGATAAGTTCCCGCAAAGCGTACATAGCGCTATTCGTCTGCTTAGCGACGAAAGCGATTCATTTGGAACTGGTGGGTGATTGCACGACGCCTGCATTCCTTAACGCGTTCTCCCGGTTTTGCGCTCGACGTGGCCTCCCTCAAGCCATGTACTCTGACAACGGAACAACGTTCGTCGGTGCCGATCGGGAAATGACCCGTGCATACAGGGCCGCCCTGCGCGATCCGGACTTTCTTAACTCAGCCGCCGCCGACAGTATCGAGTGGCATTTCATTCCTCCTTCCGCTCCTCATTTTGGAGGACTGTGGGAGGCGGGCGTGCGAAGCGTCAAGTCGCATTTGTGTCGCGTTCTCGGGGATCGCACCCTCACTTTCGAGGAGTTCTCAACGCTCCTATGCCGGATCGAGGCGTGCCTGAACTCGCGTCCGCTCTCTCCTCTGTCCGAGTCAATCGATGACTACGAATGCCTCACGCCGGGTCATTTCCTCATCGGATCAGCTCTCACGGTGAATCCGGAACCTTCGGTCCTACATCTAAACGAAAACCGCCTTTCTCGTTGGCAATTGTTGCGTCAAATGACCGAGCGCTTCTGGAAACTGTAGCAAAGCGACTATGTAAACGCTTTGCAACAGCGCTCCAAGTGGCGAAAAGCTCAGCCCCCGATGCAGGTTGGCCAGCTGGTCCTCCTGCGGAATTTCGCACTCCCCCCGTGCAAATGGGAGCGCGAGCGTGTCACCCAGTGCCACGCCGGTTTGGACGGTCTTCCGCGTGTGGTTACCGTCCGGACTGCGACCGCCGAATACAAGAGACCGATCGGAAAAGTGTGTATCCTGCCTGTGCCTAACAGTTCTTAAATTAGGTTCGTCTAACTCTAAGTTCCAAGGTAGGAGCCCGTCGGGCCTTGCCTCAGGCATGTGCGGCGCTTCTTCCGTCATGTCCGCTTTTCTCTCTTTTTTGTTTGCGTAGAATAAGTTTATGGTAGTTTCTTTGTAAACGACGGTATCACCTTTTCTTCCTTCGCGATCCCGTGTCACTAGTTCTAAGTTCTCATCTCGCATAACAAATTCCGAATGTCAAGGCGGGCGGCTTCCCGAGCGTGTCGCTCGGGTTGCGCTCCATCGCTCCGATGCTCACGTTACCGCGTTTCGAAACAGTCGTTTCAAGGCGGGCGGCATGTTCGGGATCCGCCCCTGAATATCGCCGGGAAACAGGCGATCGGGATACGCTTCTCGATGTGCCGGTCTTGATCGCTTGTACCGTCCGGCAAATCCGCGTGTGCCACGGCTTCGTCGTGGCTTGCGCGTTGTGCGACCGGGCTTCGCGCAATTACGTAATGAGCAGCTGATCGACACTCGCCAATTAGGACAGGTATTGTCTCCCTTCCCCGAATTGGCGCGTGTCGACGCGACAGGTGCGCCAGGCCCGAGCCGGCACTCTCGTTGCGACCTCAGTCATAGCAAGAAGTCTGTAATCAATTCTGCGAAAAGTCTTTTCCGTCTTGCGCGGCACATTCCAGTCCTTCGGGATTCTCACGTTTCGGGTGCGGACGGATCTCCACCTCGGAGTCGCCGACATCAAAGTGTGGCTGTGCAAGGCCTTATTCGCGCGTTCCGGGCCGAACTGTTTTGTGGAAACTATTTGTGAACGACGGCTGTTGCCTAATAAAGAAGACCGTGACTGTGAACCCTATGCTCTCAAGCATTCTTTCCATCCTGGCCTACCTACGTCGCGCTCAAGTCTGAGCGGAATCGCAAATTCGATCGCGGCCTCCTGATCGTTCAAAGCCGCGACATTATGAAAGAAAACTTCAAAATCCTGCATTTTTATAAAAATCGGTAATTATTTATAATAACATCTTTCGTGTAAAACGTACTACAAAAATGACCTTTCGATCAATAGTTACGTCGCAGTCTCAAAAATATAATAGTAATTACAATACAGATTAATAAGTTAAGGTTATTTATTATTTATTATTACATTTATAGTAGAACTTGATAATTGAGGATTAATAAAAATAATGTATTCTATAACATAACTTGGCTTGAATTATTTACAATGTTAAACAGAATCATATGGAGAGTGTGATATTGAATAAACATTCTTGGAACTTTGAGGCAATACTCCATGTCATATTCATGCAATATTCCTACAAGTTACGAAGAGGCGGACATAGTAATATCGCTGCAACATTTCTGCAATAATCCAGCGAAGTCACCTCCAAGGTTTAGCATTGCAAAGTAATATTTATACAACATTCTAGCAATATTCCTTGCTCTCTGGGTAGCCGAGATTCAGACAAGAAGAACGGTACATGAGCGAGTGAATAAATGCTGCTTTTTATTAGTTGTAATGCAAAATCTGTAAAAACAACCAAAAGCGTCCACACGACTGTTCAGTAGTGTTCAGGTAATGTTCAGCCATGGACAACCAGCAAGAAGTAAATATTGAAGAGGAGAATCTGAAACTTGCAGTTCCGAGATAGATTGTTGGCGATAATTGTCATAATTAATCAATCGGCAAGGCATCGATTTCAACGCACATCTTGTTAAAATTGGAATTGCGTGGCCGTGAAAACCATCTCCAATGTTCCGCCTGTTTGGTGGCATTACACCTCAGCGCTCCGTGCGGCCCATGGGTGATTTGGCTGGTGGTCTTGATACAAGACTGTTACGCAGCATGCGGAATATTATATAACTAAGTTCCTGCGGCTCATGTCTGATGATAATACAACACTCTTCTCTCATTCGTGGTCCTAAATCGGATCATTCCGAAGTTTCCCGAAGCGAAGCAAGCCGCATGCAGTGCCAGCATATCGAGCTCGGAACAGTCTGAACACCATTCGTGTCGCAGTGTATGTGCGTGTCGGTGTGCGATCGCGCAGCTTAGGCCCAATCAGGGCCTTAGCATCGCACACAGGCGAGCACGTACACTGCAACACGCATGGTGTTTAGAGCTCGATATGCTGGCACTGGCCGCATGGCACGCCTTGGCCACGCCCATTATCCAATGACTGCCAGGATCTCCCTTCCACGCGACGTCTAAACCGCGTTTGTGAATATACGAAAAATCTGAACCCGGATTACGCATCTGAGCCAGGTTTACGTAATCCCGACTCAAGCCGAGGCCTAAGCGCAGTATTTGAATACGGGCCATAGAGTAACGAAATAATTTTGACGTATCTCATCTCTAACGGTCTCAATCGTTTACGAATAGTTTACGCAAGCCACTGTAACGATTTCAGAATTCACGAAATCGTAGTTTGCCTGTAATTAACAATTTCAGAATCGACTAACGTGCAGCTCGCAAGCGCCGCCGTTGGCCGAGGCGAGAATCGCTCTTCGGACATAGAGTAACGAAATAATGTTGACAAATCTCATTTCTAACGGTGTCAATCGTTTACGAATAGTTTTCGCAAGCAGCTGTATCGATTTCGCAGTTTACGAAATCGTAGTTTGGCCGTAATTAACAATTTCGAGAATGGGGTAATGTAGGTCTTGCAAGCGCCGCCAGTGGCCGAAAGCAGAAGCTGACCAGATGCGGAACCTGGCGAAATGTCTTTTACGTATCTCGTGTGCAACGGTCTTGTTTGGGATTGGGGCTCCTGCCACGGGCTCGTCCACATATCCCGCGTCCTCTTCTTTTCATGCGGACGCGTCCTTTAATTGCACACTCAGCATTACCGCGAGGGCCGTGGCTCGATGTCATTGGTCGCCGCGATATGCCCGTGTCGAACACCCGATTCCCGCTATTTCGCTCCATTTCGGGCTAATTCGATTGGTTTTCCGCGAATCCCGGAGTGGGGTTGACCGCGTACGCGTCGCCCTTTCCGGCGTTATAGTCCTCTTTCGTTCCGAGAAGTTCACGCAGTTACACGTGTCTTGAGAAGTGTGCTAAGGTGTTTTTTTGTGCGTTAAGAATACAGGATATTCCTTCCCAGCGTTCGTACTTCGTGTGCGTTGCGCTTACCCTCCTATCCAACGATCGTTGCGGCGTATCCCCGCGCGCGCTTTATACGATCATTTCCTAATCCTGCCTGCTCCTTTTACTGTGAAAAACGACGCTTTGCGTCTTCCGCTTCTTGTCACCAAGACCAAACGGACGCACGTCCTACACTCCGAGCCTGTCCCCAGGTATAACAGCACCTGAATTGCTACTCCGTTGAGAGAGCATTTTCCAATATTTTACAGGTCTCAATCGTTTACGAATAGTTTTCGCAAGCAGCTGTATCGATTTCGGAGTTTACGAAATCTTATTTTGGCCGTAATTAACAATATGATAATCGTCTATGGTGCAGCGTTGATTTGCTCGCAAGCGCCGCCGTTGGCGAGAGGAGATGCAGAAAGTGGCGAAGTAACTTTGACGTATCTCGTGTATAACTGTCTCAATCGTTTACGAATAGTTTTCGCAAGCTACTGTATCGATTTCGGAGTTTTCGAAATCGTAATTTGCCTGTAATTAATAATTTCAGAAACGGCTATCGTTCAGCGTTGATTGGCTCGCAAGCGCCGCCGTTGGCCGAGGAGAGAATCTCTCTTCGGCCATAGAGTAACGAAATAATTTTGACATATCTCATCTCTAACGGTCTCAATCGTTTACGAATAGTTTTCGCAAGCAGCTGTATCGATTTCGCTGTTTACGAAATCGTATTTTGGCCGTAATTAACAATTTCGGGAATCGGGTAATGTAGGTCTTGCAAGCGCCGCCAGTGGCCGAAAGCAGAAGCTGACCAGATGCGGAACCTGGCGAAATAATTTTGACGTATCTCGTGTGTAACGGTCTCAATCGTTTTCGGAGTTTACGAAATCGTATTTTGCTCCTTATTAACAATTTCAGGATCGGCTAACATGCAGCTCGCAAGCGCCGCCGTTCTCGCCTCGGCCAATGGCGGAGCTTTGCGAGCAAATCAACGCCGCACGATAGCCGATTATGAAATTGTTAATTACAGGCAAACTACGATTTCGTGAACTCTGAAATCGTTACAGTGGCTTGCGTAAACTATTCGTAAACGATTGAGACCGTTAGAGATGAGATACGTCAATATTATTTCGTTACTCTATGGCCCGTATTCAAATACTGCGTTTAGGCCTCGGCTTGAGTCGGGATTACGTAAACCTGGCTCAGATGCGTAATCCGGGTTCAGATTTTTCGTGTATTCACAAACGCGGTTTAGACGTCGCGTGGAAGGGAGATCCTGGCTGTCATTGGATAATGGGCGTGGCCAAGGCGTGCCATGCGGCCAGTGCCAGCATATCGAGCTCTGAACACCATGCGTGTTGCAGTGTACGTGCTCGCCTGTGTGCGATGCTAAGGCCCTGATTGGGCCTAAGCTGCGCGCATCGCACACCGACACGCACATACCTGCGACACGAATGGTGTTCAGAGTCGATATGCTGACACTGCATGCGGCTTGCTTCGCTTGCGGGAAACTTCGGAATTATCCGATTTAGGACCACGAATGAGAGAAGAGTGTTGTATTATCATCAGACATGAGCCACAGGAACTTACTTATATAAAAATATCAGTCTTCGTCTAACTGTCATAGAGAGCGGACGTTTGTTTTTGTTTTGATTTCAAAGCGCCGTGCGTCTGAGACATAACAGCTGAGTCGGATATCTATACCGTCAACGTGCTTAAATCCTGTGCCGTTAATCTCTTGCGCTTTAATCGCTCTATGCTCTTCACCAGTGACTATGTCTAAAAAACTACGTAAGGGATGTGGATCCGTAGTGGCGAATCCTGTTGTGTGCCGGTCGTGTGGGATCATATCCCATCCTGGATCTCACTGTTTAATAAGAACGACTCATCCATGGAGTCCCGGTCATTTAATCGACTGTGCGTCGAAGACACCCACTCAATCCTCCTCGTCGTCATCCTCTTCATCTTCAACGTTGACGCCAACTGCGATCCCGACTCCAAAATTCAAACAAAAGGTGCCTAAAAGCAAATCTGGAGGAGACGGCAAGACTGACAGTGCGATTTCGCCGCTCATTACCCAACTTTCGTCCCTACTAAAAGCGGAGATGGCTCAGCTCTCGTCAAAAATAGATTCTTTCTACACAAAATTAAACGATCTATCAGAGTCCTTCGCCTCGAGGCTGAATGTACTATCTGAAAAAGTACGCTACCTTGATGCTAACAGATCTTCCCTCCGAACCATCGATATTCCAGAAATGGAGGAGAATATAATCGCTGAGATGAGTGATCGCCATAGGAGGGCTAATAACCTTATATTTTACGAAGTTGAGGAATCAAATACCGATAAAGATACCGTCATCTCAGTCCTCAACGAGATTATCCAATGCAACCTCGGTGAAATTCGAACGCTGCGACTGGGTAAGGAAAGGATAGGAGCCGTTAGACCTCTTCGAGTCACATTTCACTCTACCCATCTTCCGAGGGAAGTACTAAAAAATAAATCGGCTTATAAAGGGAAAATTAGAATCGATCAGGATTGCACATTGAAGCAGCGACAATACTTCAAAACCCTACGGCAAAAACTTGAGGATATGCGAGACGATTCCATGACCATAAGATATTTCAACGGTGTGCCGAAGATCGTCGCAAAAGGATCTACGAACATAAAAAACGGGAAAAACGGAAAAGACTCATCAATACATACTACCAGAACGTCAAGGGCCTCAGGACGAATTTAAATGACCTCCAACGCGCGGTCGCCTGCTCTTCCACAACATATGACGTCATCATTCTAACCGAAACATGGCTCAACGACTCCTTTTCCTCGTCAGAACTTGATCTCAACGGCTATCATATCTATCGTAAGGATAGGGACGAAAAAACCAGTCCTTTTGCAAGAGGGGGAGGTGTCCTAGTTGCAGTGCGGAGCTCACTGCCCTCATACGAAGTACAAACATCTAAAGACTGTGTCGAGCATCTGTTCGTGAATGTCAGATCTTCGTCTTTTAATATCCTTTTCGGTGCAGTGTATATTCCACCTGACGCATCGGAAGGGCGGTATTCCGATCACTTCCCAGCTGTGAATGAGATTCTCGAATTTTCGGTATACTCTAATTCCTATATTCTGGGGGACTATAATTTGCCCAATATTGATTGGAACGCGATTTCACTGCCTCGCTTGATTGATTCACGACCAGAACACAGCCTTTCGACTAATACTCTACGCCCAGCTGATATGCTCGTGGAATGCTTGAGCTTCCATAACCTTTCACAGAAAAATAGCACGCTTAATGTGAATAATAACGATCTTGACTTATTAATTACCGACGATACGGATGTCACAGTTTCCTTACCGACTGATGCGTTTCTGCCTATTGATAGTTATCATCCGCCACTTTCGCTAATTATCGGTAAGATAGATTCAGATGCTCTCCATGCGCTACTCGAACTGAGATGCGACTTTCGCCGTGCAGATGATAGTGCTATGCGCCAGTTTTTTAACCTCATTGATTGGGACCAGGCTTTGAAAGACTCCTCTCTTAGCAATGCGGCGCAAGTCGTCTATAGTAGTATAAACACTGCTATCGACATGTATGTGCCTAAATATATCAAAAGTCATTCTACCTTTCCTAAGTGGTTCTCTAAAAACTTACAAAATTTAATTAGGGAAAAGAAAGCAGCCCATATAAAATACAAGTCCTCGCATAGCATGGAGGATTACCTTGCCTTCTCTAATATTAGGTCTAAATGTAAGTCAGTGTCTAAAAATGATTAGGTAAGATTTGTAAACGCGACCGAATCGTCCATAACGACTAATACAAAATGCTTCTGGACTTTTGTCAATGGCAAAAGAAACTCCAATATCTTTCCGAGGTGCATGATGGATGAGAACAGAATTGTTGATAACGGTCAAGATATTGCGAATCTTTTTGCGAATCACTTCCACTAGGTCTATAGGACCAATGACGTATCCGACATCTCGCGTGATGGTGCCTTAGATGAGGACACATCAATGGTCGATGTCGGTCAGATCTCCATCCTTATTAGCGAGGTATTTAACAAGCTCAATACACTCGATTGCAATACTGGCCCTGGAGAGGATGGAATTCATCCAAACCTCCTCTACAACTGTAGGTTTGTGCTCGCACGTCCCCTATGGAGGATCTTCAATCTCTCCCTTCTCGAGGGCTCTTTTCCAGATAAGTGGAAGACTAGTCTTGTCACTCCAATTTTTAAGTCGGGTGATAGAGCGAAGGTCAGCAATTACAGGCCGATTTCAAAGATAAGCTGTATTACTAAGATCTTCGAGAGTATAGTTACTGATAAGCTCGTTCCGATATTTAGGAACGCTTTCGTTGAAGAACAACATGGCTACCTGCCCGGGAAGTCAACAGTAACTAATTTTGCGGTTTTCACCAACTTTGCTGCCTCCCAAATGGAACGCAACTTGCAAGTAGATGTCATTTTCACAGACTTTAGCAAGGCTTTTGATATCGTTGACCATCGAATATTGGTTCGCAAATTAAGATCCGCTGGATGCCATGGCAAATTACTAGCTTGGTTAACTAGTTATCTGATAGGAAGATCCCAGATAGTTAAATCTTTAGGCTTTGCGTCGGATAAATTTGAAGTGTGCTCGGGAGTGCCGCAGGGCTCGCACCTAGGGCCGTTCATATTTAATCTATTCATTAATGACATAGTAAAGATATTCAGGTACAGCTCGGTCCTACTTTATGCGGATGACCTAAAGTTATTCAAACCTATTAGTAGCCCCGATGATTCAGCTAAACTACAGGACGATCTTCACAGACTGGATGAATGGTGCCTCTTAAACTGTATGACACTAAATATAGCCAAATGTCACGTCATGCGTCTGTCATGTTCTCAGTCTCCAGCCATCTTCAATTACACTCTCGGTGATCACCCTCTATCTACTATTTACCAAGTCCGTGACTTAGGGATTTTTTATGACAACAAGCTCAAATTTACCCAACACTATGCAAATATTTGCAAGGCGGCTAACAAAGCCCTATATATTAACTACCGCTTTTCTACTGATTTTTCCAACATAGCAACAATAAGAACATTGTACTGCTCTTTGGTAAGACCTCATTTGGAATATGCCTCGGAAATCTGGTCACCATATCTCAAAAAACATATTAGTCTTATAGAAACAGTTCAGCACAAATTCCTAATATACATCTCATTTCGTCTAAACTCTCCCATGAGCATTTCCGAACACAACTAAGATCATCTCCTACGTCGCCTAAACCTCAAGACGTTAGAATCTCGTCGTTCAATTTCCGACATGTCATTTCTGTTTAAAATCATAAATTACGATATCAACTCTTCTCAACTATTATCATCCATTAATTTCCATTGCTCCAGCCGAAATCTAAGAACCACTTTGAATTTCCACGTCATCAGATATAGGACTTCTCTTCTTTATTCCGATCCGACTAATAGAATCTGCGATGCAGCCAATAAGCTTTCTACTAATCACAACATCTGTTTCTTCTCATCAAGCTGCGTCTCCTTCAAGCGTAAATTAACTCAAATTATTGCATAGGCGAATTCAAATCTCTACCTGTTAGTTTAGTTTAGTTTAGTTTAGTTTAGTTTAGCATAACTGGCTTCAGCCTCGAGCGCCTCCGTTCATGGTTATTTGTAAACGTTACTTGTAAACTTTATTTGTAAACTTTATTTATCACTTACTGTATTATTTCATGTTACTGTCTCAGCTTTTCTGCCACATGCATGCCCACCTCTATGTCAAACTTTTGTATCCTATACTATATTGGGTTAATCCCGTTAAGCAAAATAAATAAATAAATATTCCGCATGCTGCGTAACAGTCTTGTATCAACACCATCGGCCAAATCACCCATGGGCCGCACGGAGCGCTGAGGTGTAATGCCACCAAAAAGGCGGAACATTCGAGATAGTTTTCACGGCCACCCAATTCCAATTTTAACAAGATGTGCGTTGAAATCGATGCCTTGCCGATTGATTAATTATACCAATTATCGCGAACAATCCGTCTCGGAACTGCAAGTTTCAAATTCTCCTCCTCAATATTTACTTCTTGCTGGTTGTCCATGGCTGAACATTACCTGAACACTACTGAACAGTCGTGTGGACGCTTTTGGTTGTTTTTACAGATTTTGCATTACAACTAATAAAAAGCAGCATTTATTCACTCGCTCATGTACCGTTCTTCTTGTCTGAATCTCGGCTACCCAGACAGCAAGGAATATTGTTGGAATGTTGTATAAATATTACTTTACAATGCGAAACCTTGCAGGTGACTTCGCCGGATTATTGCAAGAATGTTGCAGCGATATTACTATGTCCGCCTCTTCGAAACTTGTGGGAATATTGTGTTACGAGCCAAGGTTACGGCGAGTGTTTTGAGGCACGCGTCGAATACGGTTTGCGTGATTAGGATTCGGTACACGAAAGGGGTGCCGTCAATGGGTAGGATTCCTTGTCAGCGTCCGGCACGGCGCGGAACGTCGTGAGTTTTGCTGTACAAGGAAAGGACCTCAAGAGTGCATGCGCCGCAACGGGAATACGTTGGGTGGCCTACGCTCGGAGGGTAAAATAGTAAAGGAACTCGGAGTGCATGCGCCGCAACGGGAATACGTTGGGTGGCCTACACTCGGAGTGGAGAATTGTAAGGAACTCGGAGTGTATGCGCCGCAACGGGAATACGTTGGGTGGCCTACACTCGGAGTGGAATAGAGTTCTTTGCAGAGAAGGACCTCAGGAGTGCATGCGCCGCAACGGGAATACGTTGGGTGGCCTACACTCGGAGAGTGAAATAGTAAAGGAACTCGGAGTGCATGCGCCGCAACGGGAATACGTTGGGTGGCCTACACTCGCAGTGGAATAGAGTTCTTTGCAGAGAAGGACCTCAGGAGCGCATGCGCCGCAACGGGAATACGTTGGGTGGCCTACACTCGGAGGATACTGGTAAAGGTTTAAGGGAAATATTGACTCGTAATTGATTCTCCTCGAGCGGTTGTGGAGAATCTGTGGGTTCTCTAATCTATCACGAATTTAAGAGTTATTTTGGAATGTAATGAATTTGGTATGAAGTAGCACAATTACTATAGTTAATTGGGTATATTGTAAGATGTAAAAATATATACAATGAAAGAGTGTTAAACGATTGAATTGAAATTGAAATTAGAATTACTTACAAACTACTAGCTGACAATGCTAGGCGAATAGTTTCTTATACTATATTTGCTCCGAAGGGGACTAGTACCCGTTCTGGCAGAGAGTTTTGAACAAAATGGACTCTACTTTTATATTGCAAGAAGTTAGGCTCGCTTGCTACAGAGTGCTCAATAGAGTTGACTCTAGAATTTTGCTCGAAAGGGAACTTGAGCCCGATCTTGCTGACAGTACTTGAGAGATGAACGTGAAACCCGAGTAGTCAATAGACTACGGCTCGACTTTTCAGAGTTGACTCCCGTGGTAAGACTGCAGTTGAGCTCGCTGCAGCTCGCCTTTTTATACCCGAAATCTTGAAGAAAATGCGTGTGTCTGAGAGAGATGAAGATAGGTGAAGTTAGTGGGAGAACTGCTCCCACTGCCAGAACGTACCATCTTACTTATCTAAACAAGGGCGGTAGGGACTCCAAGACGAGGCTACGTTGAAACCGTGGGAACGGAGAAAAACGGACAGTCCGTATGTGACAATTGCATGAATATGACACGGAATATTGCCTCAAAGTTCCAAGAATATTTATTCAATATTACACTCTCCAAATGATTCTGTATAACATTGTAAATAATTCAAGCCAATTTATGTTATAGAATATATTATTTTTATTAATCCTCAATTATCAAGTTCTACTATAAATGTAATAATAAATAATAAATAACCTTAACTTATAAGTCTTTATTGTAATTACTATTATATTTTTGAGACTGCGACGTAACTATTGATCGAAAGGTCATTTTTGTAGTATGTTTTACACGAAAGATGTTATTAAAAAATAATTACCGATTTTTGTAAAAATGCAGAAGTTTTAAGTTTTCTTTCATAAATTTGCAAATCCTCTACACTTTGTACTACTGGAACACCCTGAATGAGCTCATCATCGCGAACAATCTGTCTATTTCGAAACTGCAGTTCTCAATTCTTCTCCTCAATTTACTTCTGGCTGATTGTCCATGGGTGAACATTACCTTAACCAACCTTAACACTGCTGAACTGCTAAACAGTCGTGTAAACGTTTGGTTATATTTTTACAGATTTGGCGCGAAAAACGGCCGTAATCCCGGCTCAAGAGGCCTTTCCAAGGCGTCTCAGGCCAGGCTTATATTTCTCGACCCCCACTCCGACCGACCTCTACACTTTTATGCGAGAAGCCTGTGTACCCGTGTAACAACACGGTGGGCGGGGCTTAATCGGAGTGGGGGCACGCAAATGTAATCCTGGTTTGAGAATCTGATCCAAGAAAGGTTTCTGAACACAGATTACGCGTCTGAGCCAGGTTTACGTAATCCCGACTCTAGCCGAGGCCTAAGCGCAGTATTTGAATACGGGCCATAGAGTAACGAAATAATTTGGATGTATCTCATCTCTAACGGTCTACATCGTTTACGAATAGTTTTCGCAAGCAGCTGTATCGATTTCGGACATTACGAAATCGTATTTTGGCCGTAATTAACAATTTCAGGATCGGCTAACGTGCAGCTCGCAAGCGCCGCCGTTGGCCGAGGCGAGAAACGCTCTTCGGACATAGAGTAACGAAATAATTTTGATGTATCCCATCTCTAACGGTCTCAATCGTTTACGAATAGTTTTTGCAAGCAGCTGTATCGATTTCGGAGTTTACGAAATCGTAGTTTGGCCGTAATTAACAATTTCGAGAATCGGGTAATGTAGGTCTTGCAAGCGCCGCCAGTGGCCGAAAGCAGAAGCTGACCAGATGCGGAACTTGGCGAAATAATTTTGACGTATCTTATGTGTAACGGTCTCAATCGTTTACGAATATTTTTCGCAAGCTGCTGTATCGATTTCGGAGTTTACGAAATCGTAGTTTGCCTGTAATTAACAATTTTATAATCGGCTATCGTGCAGCGTTGATTTGCTCGTAAGCGCCGACGTTTTCCGAAGGGAGAAGCTGACCAGATACAGAAAGTGGCGAAATAACTTTGACGTATCTCGTGTGTAATGGTCTCAGTCGTTTACGAATAGTTTACGCAAGCTGCTGTATCGATTTCGGAGTTTACGAAATCATAATTTGCCCGTAATTAACAATTTCAGAATCGGCTATCGTGCAGTGTTGATTTGCTCGCAAGCGCCTCCGTTGGCCGAAGGGAGAAGCTGACCAGATGTATACCCTGACCAAGTAGTTTTGACTTTTGACGTATCTCACATCTTCCATCGACAAGTAATAGAAGAAAAATATTGTATCGTGGAATTGAGCGATGGGTTGCAAGTGATTCCAACCTGTTGGTTAAATGCCAACAAAAGTGTAAGCAAATGGCCAGGCCACGTCAAGTCGCTGAACAAATTAGAGAAATTAATAATTTCCGAGGCTTTATCTCAAACCTCGTGAGAGGATCGTGCAGTTATTAGCGTTGCTTTGGGTCGACAGGTATGTATAGTGGATATTATTAATAATGTGTGTATGTGTTTATATATAATATAGATGTGTATGTGTTTATATATAATATAGATGTGTATGTGTTT
The DNA here is from genome assembly GCA_963942575.1 of Priocnemis perturbator. Classification (NCBI taxonomy): domain Eukaryota; kingdom Metazoa; phylum Arthropoda; class Insecta; order Hymenoptera; family Pompilidae; genus Priocnemis; species Priocnemis perturbator. The sequence continues at coordinate 314,462 of CAWWDK010000440.1, forward strand.
ATATATAATATAGATGTCTATATTTTTTATACCTAGAAGACCTGTCGATGTCATAATAATAAACAATTATATACTTTGTAGATGATTGAGTATGGGCCCAAGAAAAATTAAATGAGGCACAGGACACATCTGATGTATTCTATTCGGATGAGCTCTTGGAATATGAGTTAGCTGCGGCCTTAAAAAACCGAAGGAGGGCTAAGGTTAAAAGGGTCATATCCTCGGAAGATGAGAGTATGGAGTCCATATTTAAAAACCCAAGAAAAAATCAACATATGACGACACATTCACAGACGAGCGGAGAGTACATTAACCAATCTACTAATTACACCTGTAATGCTTGAACCCTTATTCGATTCATCAACACCTGGGGGTTTGACGTTCATTGCATATGATGAGAATGAACCCCCTACCACTGTTTACATAGCCATGGAGGTAAGCTTCATATTATCAGAGTGTATTCATAATAATCATGATTATTGCAAATGTTTCTCATATTTTTCTAATGTCCCTTAGCTACTGCAACTATTGCAGCTCAAGGCAGTGCCTGTGGAGACTGGGAGCATCATCCATACACCTTAGAAATTGGTAAATAAAACAAATAAACCATTCATATCAATGCTTCTACCTTCTGTTTTCCATATTTTAGGATTTCAAAATGTGTTTACAAAATGCTGTCTACGATATCTTTACAAATAAAGGATCTGAACACAAAAGTCGATTTTTTGTTGGAGTCCAAAAATTAAAATGTCGAAGTTGATGAGGACGAAACATCCGAAAATGAATTGCAGCGGGTTCCCATAGTGCAAAGTATGGATGATTTGGCCTCGTTTGAGCCCAAACTTGAACAGACAGAATTTTAGAAAAAATTGGTAATTATTTTTTAATCACATGTGCTTCTAAAGTACCATTATTTTTCTACAACGAAAAAAGTAATATCTTTCGTGGTACAAAATATAATAAAAACCATCTATAACATTTCCTCCCAACAGCTGAGGTTTCCTGAACATGTTGTTGTCAGCATCAAAAGCATTGAAGTCACGCCACTGCTCATTTGAGTATAATGCCTATTCAGATGAATGTTTGTACTATTACAGTTTCTATGGGCGTGGGCGTGGGCATGGGCATGGGTTAAGGTAAAGGATATATGAGGATAGGTTTGGTGCATGTCCGCGAGAGAATCATTATTTCATGTTTTTGCGTTAATTCCACAACACTCTTTCTCGCCTATGAAGGAATCAATTGTTACGTCCTGCCTCCTCCACCCGCCGCAATTTTTTGCTTTCCTAAATTATTCAAGAATAACTAATCGATCGTTCTCGCCGCAGTCTCCCGTTCGCTCGATAGTTCTAAGATTTGCTCTAATCTAACTTTAGGAATGTAGCACGGTTCTCACGGACCCTTATTTAAGATAAGACACGTACGATTAAGTCCTGGGAAAGGCACCTGTCGCGCCGTTCCCAGGATACAACGCTGATGCAGTGTCAGCATGCGAATGCCGCTCAGCGGAGCACGGCGTCTATATAGGGCAGTACGAGACCCTCTTTGGACACTCTTGGTTACGGCAAATACCTGTACGCGCACTCTTGGTCGCTACGACACTCTTGGTCACGAAAAGCACCTGTACGCGCTCTTTTGATTACGACAAGTGTTAATACGCGCGCTCTTGCCTACGACAGTCACTTGCGAATTATTTAACTTCAATTCAATTCAGTGCGTGAAGTGCTCCGAATGGCACCGTTGTTCATACTCAAGAATTCAAGCGCGGGTGCGAAGCCTAACACCCGACTTAGCGTTCACCTCCAGTAATCTTTCAAGTGTAAAGAATAGAATCAAGTTAACTCCAAGCGAATAATCAATACGTTAAAATCAGTGCCATTGTTCCTGCATCTCGCCAGGCAACACCAGGTTTGTGTAACCAACTAAACGTTGTAATCTGGACCGCTCTAAGCCACCAGCGTGGTGAACCCTCCGAAATTCAGCTAATTATAAGCAAACTGCGTGATCGAGACACTGCGTCTAGTCTCGATCTCCGATTCTCCGGTCGCGATAACGAAGTGGAGCCGTTCTACTCTAAATTGTAGGGTTCGATCAATTAATAAACACCATGTACACAATCTCGTGAGTCACCTATTGCACACCCATCCTCGCAACACTACACGTACACCCGCGTAAAACTTGGTTATCGGAGTGTTCTCTGAGTGTAATTAAACAGGGGATCTCACCCCTTTTCTTCCCGCGATACCGAAACCGCCGTGCGCATAAATCGAGTGGTCCTTGCTGCCGCCTTCGAGCCTGTGCCTGAGTCGTCTCACGGGAAATTCCGTGGGCACTGTCGAACCTGTGAGTTCCGGTAACCCCTCAGCAACTCTTTTGCTGCGACTTCAGCTCACAGGTTTCGTTGGCTCGCTGCCGGGCCCCCTCGCTACCACCGTGGCTCCTCAACCACTTTCGGCACACCACGGTTCGGGCCCGAGCCCAGTGGTCATACCCACGGATCGCAACTATTCTCTCACTCAAACCCATAACCAGAGAGCACCCCGGCGACCCCTGCCGCGTAAGGATTATAGAGGACATCGACGGGCCGGAGTAAAGATCAGGGCACGTCGCGCCGCTGCTCGCTTGTATCGGTCGCAGCTACCCCGACAAACAGCGAGCGAATCCGCGAATTCCCTTCCGCCTACCTACCCGCACCCCGAACAGCACGCGCCACCGGCCTGGACCTCTCCAGAACAGCCTTGTCCGTTCGAGCTACCCCCAGGGCAAGATCAGTTCACGGTCTACTTCGAACCTCTAGAACTGGAAATCGTACCGTCTACCATCGTGGTAACTGAGATCTGCGAAGATTCGGATGTCGAAATCATAGATTAACTAACCCGCACGAACGCGAGTAGATTCTTGGGTTGGTGTAATTCCGAGTCACCAGCTACGCCCACATTGCCTGTGCCGTAACCATTCGGACGCGAATAGATTCTTGGGTTGGTGTAATTCCGAGTCACCAGGTACGCCCACATTGCCTGTGCCGTAACCATTCGGACGCGAATAGATTCTTGGGTTGGTGTAATTCCGAGTCACCAGCTACGCCGACATTGCCTGTGCCGTAACCATTCGGACGCGAGTAGATTCTTGGGTTGGTGTAATTCCGAGTCACCAGCTACGCCGACATTGCCTGTGCCGTAACCATTCGGACGCGAGTAGACTCTTGGGTTGGTGTAATTCCGAGTCACCAGCTACGCCCACATTGCCTGTGCCGTAACCATTCGGACGCGAATAGATTCTTGGGTTGGTGTAATTCCGAGTCACCACCAGCTACGCCGACATCGCCTGTGCCGTAACCATTCGGACGCGAGAATACACGTAGGTTTAGTGTCAAACCAGGACACCGAGTATATTTAGGCGCGTGCGACGTCTCAGCGTCCGCTCCGCTGACACGTCAAATCTCTTAACGGTCCGTTCACTTCGTCTGTCTTCCGATCCCCGGTATACCCGGTGTACGCAGGGTGCCGAAAAACGGAGGACGTAACATTCGCCTACGTACATTTTCGCGACATTGCAATATATTTTAAACGTTGACAATTTGTTTATAAATTGTTTAAAAAATTTTTTAGAAAATTAAAATTTTTGCTTCCGTGCATTATAGCGACGTTGCAATGTATTTTACGATTGTTGATAATTTGTTTATAAATTGTTCACAACTTCTTTCGAGCAAAATTTATAAAATTTTCTGCGACATGGTCGTTAGTATTTTATAACGCGTTGAATTTACTTTGCGGTTCTCGTCTCACATAAATTTATACAAATAAAATGTCGGGTTGCCGTCCTGCAGGATTGGTCAGAATGACGTGGGATTGCGTGTCTCCTTTTTTCAGTCGGGTGTCCGAGAGTTAAAGTGTTTCAAATATGTTAACGATGTAAGTACAATTGTATTATTACTTTAATCACAAGGCACCATGATTGATTTAGGTTCAAACTTCAACGAGTACAGGGATCATACAAAATTTGCATGCAGGACCCAGCAAATATTCAACAAATATTGAGGATACCGATAACGAAATGGTAGGTTGTATGACATACTAAATAGGACCGCGCCAGTAATATAAGGCATGTGTGTTTATAAGTGTGAATTGAGAAACTGTTATAAATTTATATTATATTATAGATAATAGAAGCTGCAAATACCAGCTGTGATACAAATGTCACACTTCACCAGAACTGCTCTTCTAATGATGATGTGTTGCATGCTGAAAAGTTACATGTATGTTATTATGTTTTGTTTTATGATCTTTCATTCATATTTTGTAAAATGTTAATAGTATCAAGTGTGTCATATTCAAGGTAGAATTTATCTTTACAGTCAGGACCTGCAATCAACAGAAGATCACAGGACATTGGCACACAAACATCATCCTGGATTTTAAGCAGACAGGATAAAATGGTAACTTTGCGTAAAAAAGTAAGAGTGCTACAGAAGCGGTTGCAGCGACGCAACAATAGATTAAAAACGATGGAAGACTTGGTTCGGCATTTAATACTATTCTGTCCTTTGTTACCTGTACTACCCTTTCAATAATGTTGTGTACGCCGTTAAAATATACGGAACTGAACTATCTTTGCTGTACTACCCTTTTGTTGCTTCTATGACAAAAGGGTTTATGGTAAGTCGTAATAAAAACAGAATGTGTTTGATGAAAAACTGTTCCCATACAAGAAATATAGACTACATATGTTTCATAATTTGCAATTTGTATACAGAGAGATAATTCCAACTGGGTATAATCAATCAGGCATCTATTACAATTTCTGACTGTGGCAATAGCATGTGAAACTTGTTAATTACCAGTATATATATTATTTTATTCCTAAATAAATGTTAATGGGTGAACCTGAACGAGGAAACACTACTTTCAAACGCACAGAAAAATTAAAAAAAAGTAACACCGACTTCAAAAATCGAACATTATTTTATATTTTTCAGTGCATTTTTGAAGTCTGTTAAATAGGATACTTTCTCAAACAAAATTAATAATATCAATCAAAATTATTGTAATATATATTTTATTTATTGTCTATGTCCATTTGAAAAAAAAAAAAAATGAGCAAGTATTATATTTTTACATCCAGCATGAACAATTCCCAAAGGAAAGCAATTTCGATATGTATTAACAATTAACCTTCACTACCTCTAAAACAAAAAATCATGTGTAATTTGAATGCGTTTGATAATATTTTTTACTTTATTTTGTGATCATATACATTAATTTCTGTGACATACTGACATCACCTACTGAAATATCTAAATAGAAGAGAGCAACTCTTTTCGAACCGGTCATATCTAGTCAAATCTCTGTGGAACTTACGTCGAACGGTGCAAATCGACTGTATGTCCCAAAGGTCCAGTGGTAAGAGTGAGACAGAATACCAAAATATCTTTCTTCTCTCTCTAACAGCGAGGCGCGGCTGTTCCTGCACCCGTGCACATTCCAGGTATTCTATAGTTCAATGTAGCCAATTGAATGGTGGAGTCGCAAGCGGTCTTGCAGGGAACTACAAAAGTTACTAGGAATATATATACGTTGGTTTCCAAATCATTGGACTCGCGACGTGCACATTATACACAATAACGCACGTTTAAAATAAATTATTTATATGAAATTGAAGTAATAGTGTAACATAAAATAGTGTGTATATATTGTTACGTGGACGCGGGCGAGACATTTCAACGTACCAGGATTATCAACGACAACGATTTAATATATCACGTCCGTCTGGTATAAAGACCAGATGCAGACTCCTTGGTTTGGTTACCAACAACAATAACATTCGAACGTCATAAAATCGATAGAACTAATTAACATTATAACATGACACATAATCAATATAGGGTTTGTGTCTTCGCCGTGGTGTTCTTCGCGCCTTCACGTCCGTAACACTGCCTCCCCTCGACGATAGCGGACGTCCCGGCCGTATATTATCGCGAGATCTTCAGATGCTTCGGTTCAGGAAAAGGCACTCTCAGGTGTAAGCAGCGATGGCTCCTCCTGAACCAAAAATGTCATCCCAGTATTTGCTCACGGTCCCAAGGGAAAACCATGCCAAAAACCCTGGGCGAGATGACCGCATCACTTAGGCGGTCATTTTAGTAAACGCATCTTAGTAACTTCAAACCCGAACACTTGCAACCGCCGGAACATGAACAAACAATTCAAACGGGAGCAGATGGAAGATGATTCTTCCTTCTGAAAATAAAACGGAACGACAAAGAACTTCCCGTATTTAGAGTAATATCCAAAATTAAATCTTACGGAACCCTCAAACCTCACACTATACCCATCCTCCCCTATTTTTTTACAATGCTCCACGGCAGAGTAAGCATAGCGGCGCACTGCTGTCTTGACTCCTTGTCAGTGGTGCTGCGTCATGCGATGTCCTTGTGTCCTATCGTTCTTCTTTCTTGTACCATCCTAGTACCTTGGTTCCTTCGTATTTTGCTAATCTATTGGCGTGTATAATCTTCATCAAAAGATCCAGTCCTAGTATCCCTTTTTCATTAATTTCGGCCACGTACGCTTCGTGCTTAACTCCCGTTTCGCCGAAATTAAAGTTAAATTCTTTTCTTCCAAGAATAATTTTCGAAATATCGTTTCCCTCTACCCCTAATAACCTTCTATTAGTGCCTGTCAATTTTGAATTATCAAACTCAGCAACTTCACTCTTGTGTATGAGTGTGACTGAGGATCCCGTATCCACAAGGAAATTTGATGGTTTCCCATCAATGGATCCTTCTACATACAGACCGGTAGTAGTGGGTTTTTTCGAAATGTTTCCCGAGATGACTTTACAAATTCTAGTATAGATCCCTTGACTAGATTTTTTTAATATCCCCGCACTTCTTTTCACAAAACCACAAATTAACGAAATTATTTGAACCAGAAAAATTAAATTGAACTGATTTTTCCCTACACTGACTCCAGACTCATGTGTAGAAGGGTCCACATTCACAATTCTGGAGGCTTTCAAATTTTGATTTAAATTTCCCTCCCTAAATTTAAACCTTATTCGTTTTTTGCGTTTCTGTCATTATATTTCGCTTTCTTTGCTAAATTTTGCTCACACTGAAACTGTGTGTGGCCTTCTTTCCCGCATTTCCAGCACGTCAATTTTCTACATGATTTCAGACCTCGATTTTGCGCGTTATCTCTCCATTCTCGTTTTTCGAATTCACCGTCATAAACTCTTTCCGTGTTTCTACTCGCAATCGAAACGTTAACGCGAGCATAATCCTGATCTCTTCGTACTCTTTCTTTACATAAATCTTCAATTTGCTGTATTTCAATTGCCTTTTGTACTACTTCCTCGAATTTTTCAAATTTTTGTAAGTACAATTGTTTTTTAATGTCTATATTCTCGATCGCGCTGATAAATTGGGAAACGGCCAATCTCTCGCGCACTTCCAAAGGACAATCCGGCAAAGCTAATAATGCCAACTTTTCTATTTCGCCTGCCAATTCGGGGATCCCTTGCCCCGGCTTTTGTGCTAGCCCTGAAATTTCAGATAATGCATCGGAGCCGATCCCTGCTTTGCAAATCGTCTTTGCAAAGCAGCTCTCAGCTTTCCGAAGTCTAATCGGTATCTGTCCTCCAAAGTTGTTAGCACAGAACGAGCGGGCCCTACCAAGGAGTTAAGTAGCGCGGCAGCTTTCACTTCATCGCGCCAACCGTTAACTCGCGCGATAGATTCGAATTATGCCAAAAATTCCTCCCAATTCTCTCCATTAAATTTTGTTGGCAATAATGAAAAACCAAAATTCACTCGCGGATTGAAATTCAACTCATCGGTCGAAGGCGCACTCGCTCCGTTACCGCGCACAAAATTATTAATGTTTGTCATATTATCCAGGCTATTTGTCAGTTGTTCCATCCTGGCGTTGTAACTGTCATCGACATCCTGCAGTCGCTTCCGGAGGTCGTCCTCTCGTCGGCGAGCACCTTCTGCCTGCATGCGAAGTCCCTCCTGGAACAGCTCCTGTCCCGCGCGCATCTTCTCCTCCAGGCGCTCCAACATCGCCTGTACCGATGCCATCGGGTCCCCCGTAGCCTGTTCCGCCTCCTCTGCTGGCCTCGGCAACCGTCGACTTCCAACCGCATCGTCAATTTCATTGCCGCTTCCAGGATTGTCGATTTCTATTTCTGTCTCTCTTCTTCTCGTTCGCATCCTCGTGCTTATCCCACTTCTGACACCAATGTTACGTGGACGCGGGCGAGACATTTCAACGTACCAGGATTATCAACGACAACGATTTAATATATCACGTCCGTCTGGTATCAAGACCAGATGCAGACTCCTTGGTTTGGTTACCAACAACAATAACATTCGAACGTCATAAAATCGATAGAACTAATTAACATTATAACATAATCAATATAGGGTTTGTGTCTTCGCCGTGGTGTTCTTCGCGCCTTCACGTCCGTAACAATATATACAAGAAATAGTATATATAATACGGTAATTTTTATTATATTTACGTGCCATTATACACAATAACGCAGGTTTAAAATGAATTATTTATATGAAATTAAAGTAATAGTGTAACATAAAATAGTGTGTATATATATATATATATAAGTAATAGTATATGTAATACGATATTTTTATTATATTTGAAGGGTTACGTTAAAGTAAATTCATAATAACACTGTAATCAATTTATTAATCCTATTATAATTCACCTAAATATACATCAAATATCAGTGACATATGTGAAGTACATTTTGGTTTACAAACAATGGTACTTATTCGCGTCGTCAAATCAATAAAACGTATCGTATCCATATAAACTGACAGACATTCAAAAGCTGCCTAACGTGATCTCGCCTGTATGTATGGCGAAGTAGTATTCACCTCTGAATTCCTCTTCCTCACGATATCCAGGCCACATGTCGGAATAGCATATGTGTATTTCCCCCGGATATTCGTTATGTCGGTATTGATTGTCCTTACGATTTTCCGAAGATGTCATCATGCTAAGTGGGTTCATACAAAATTGTTTTAATAATGTGAAGAACTGATGAAATTTATATTGACAGTCAATAGCTAAAAATATAAATGTACACGTACCTCAGATCAATTGTCTCATAATGTACATGACTTTTGCAGTCCATGTTACTTCCAGTCACCAATATGGGGCCAGAACAATTTAGTGCTCAGGTCATTCTTGATAATATAATATAGGCAATGAACCTGTAAAATGAACACATTTATTACATTGAAACTTCATACCAAATCCAATGCCCTGAACAGGGACAAACCCACCATAGCAGCAACAAAATTTTACATTTGTTTCCAACACCAAGTTGAACAGCGGAATCAGGAAAAGAATCGTATACATAATGTATAATGTAGGATTGCCCTCTTCTGGGTTGAGAATGGAATGAATCAATATATTTCAACCCTTACATGTTTCAAAACAATTAGTTTCCTCATCAGGAGTCCATAACATACAAAAGTGAACTAATGTAAATGTCCATTACATTTTAGTTGTAGATCTAGCGGATGTATCCTATTGTGGTGGTACTCACGTAAATTGATATAGGATGCAGTATTGAGATGGTATGTTTGAAAATTTAACCAATTTTTCCTATGTGATTCATTCAATTTTTTCACATTGCACAGTTTCTGAAAGCAAATCAGTGCGTTGAAGAAACCATGGCCAGAAATATGCAAAGCTTACATAATTTTCAACATTTCTCACATTGTAAAATTTTAACTCTCCAAGATTTGACACATTTCTGCATTTTAATTTTGTAATATTAACTAATCTCACCTGTCTTCGCCAATCGCTGATTGGATTAGGATCGTTTCGTTTCACGTTTGAACAATATTTTGGATGCTTTCTAATACAACACATACTTACGGATGAATATATTTATGTTAAAGTATATGACTCGATGTCTGCCAAGAAGTGTTTGTGGTATCGGTATGTTTACCTTTAGCAGAGTGAAGGGCCGGCATTAAACGTTTCAACCCCACAGATAGCAATTTTTCTTAAGGAAACGGGGGCGCACCGAAGAAAAAAAAATGTTGCAGAACAATTTTCAGAGCGCGGCACCCTATAAGGTACCCACTTTGCCGAATAATAGGCCTTTCACTATACGTAGTACCCTGCAAGACCGCTTGCGACTCCACCGTTCATATTGGCTTCATTCCCCAGATCCTGATCTCGCATCCATTGTATAGAGATCAGTGCTCCGTCCCCTTATTCCTATGTCCATATCCGCAACACGTGGCGGCAATCGGTCGGCGCGACAAAGTTGCGTCGCCAGCCTCCTGTGAACCGGGTTAATCTCTATCCAACTTTATCCTATACAACGTCAGTTTGTCTCGACCATTCTCAACCGTTCTGAGTTCTGACACAGACGAGGTATAGAATAGACACCGCATCTTATGGACCTTCGCGTCACACGTCTAGAAATACCGACGGAGCAGAAAACGAGGCAAGTTGGAGCGCCCTCTGCGTATGCGAACGGCAGAAGTCATAGGCCCGTATTCAAATACTGCGCTTAGGCCTCGGCTTGAGTCGGGATTACGTAAACCTGGCTCAGACGCGTAATCCGGGTTCAGAAACCTGGCTTGGATCAGATTCTCAAACCAGGATTACATTTGCGTGCCCCCACTCCGATTAAGCCCCGCCCACCGTGTTGTTACACGGGTACACAGGCTTCTCGCATAAAAGTGTAGAGGTCGGTCGGAGTGGGCGTCGAGAAATGTAAGCCTGGCCTGAGACGCCTTGGAAAGGACTCTTGAGCCGGGATTACGGCCGTTTTTCGCGCCAAATCTGTAAAAATATAACCAAACGTTTACACGACTGTTTAGCAGTTCAGCAGTGTTAAGGTTGGTTAAGGTAATGTTCACCCTTGGACAATCAGCAAGAAGTAAATTGAGGAGAAGAATAGAGAACTGCAGTTTCGAAATAGACAGATTGTTCGCGATGATGAGCTCATTCAGGGTGTTCCAGTAGTACAAAGTGTAGAGGATTTGCAAATTTATGAAAGAAAACTTAAAACTTCTGCATTTTTACAAAAATCGGTAATAATTGTTTAATAACATCTTTCGTGTAAAACATACCACAAAAATGACCTTTCGATCAATAGTTACGTTGCAGTCTCAAAAATATAATAGTAATTACAATACAGACTTATAAGTTAAGGTTATTTATTATTAATTATTACATTTATAGTAGAACTTGATAATTGAGGATTAATCAAAATAATATATTCTATAACATAAATTGGCTTGAATTATTTACAATGTTAAACAGAATCATATGGAGAGTGTAATATTGAATAAATATGCTTGGAACTTTGAGGCAATATTCCGTGTCATATTCATGCAATATTCCTACAAGTTACGAAGAGGCAGACATAGTAATATCGCTGCAACATTTCTGCAATAATCCAGCGAAGTCACCTCCAAGGTTTAGCATTGCAAATTAATATTTATACAACATTCTAGCAATATTCCTTGCTCTCTGGATAGCCGAGATTCAGACAAGAAGAACGGTACATGAGCGAGTGAATAAATGCTGCTTTTTATTAGTTGAAATGCAAAATCTGTAAAAGCAACCACAAGCGTCCACACGACTGTTCAGTAGTGTTCAGGTAATGTTCAGCCATGGACAACCAGCAGGAAGTAAATATTGATGAGGAGAATCTGAAACTTGCAGTTCGGAGACAGATTGTTGGCAATAATTGTCATAATTAATCAATCGGCAAGGCATCGATTACAACGCACATCTTGTTAAAATTGGAATTGCGTGGCTGTGAAAACTATCTCGAATGTTCCGCCTTTTTGGTGGCATTACACCTCAGCGCTCCGTGCGGCCCATGGGTGATTTGGCCGGTGGTGTTGATACAAGACTGTTACGCAGCATGCGGAATATTATATAACTAAGTTCCTGCGGCTCATGTCTGATGATAATACAACACTCTTCTCTCATTCGTGGTCCTAAATCGGATAATTCCGAAGTTTCCCGAAGCGAAGCAAGCCGCATGCAGTGTCAGCATATCGAGCTCGGAACAGTCTGAACACCATTCGTGTCGCAGTGTATGTGCGTGTCGGTGTGCGATCGCGCAGCTTATGCCCAATCAGGGCCTTAGCATCGCACACAGGCGAGCACGTACACTGCAACACGCATGGTGTTTAGAGCTCGATATGCTGGCACTGGCCGCATGGCACGCCTTGGCCACGCCCATTATCCAATGACTGTCAGGATCTCCCTTCCACGCGACGTCTAAACCGCGTTTGTGAATACTCGAAAAATCTGAACCCGGATTACGCATCTGAGCCAGGTTTACGTAATCCCGACTCAAGCCGAGGCCTAAGCGCAGTATTTGAATACGGGCCTATGACTTCTGACGTTCGCATACGCAGAGGGCGCTCCAACTTGCCTCGTTTTCTGCTCCGTCGGTATTTCTAGACGTGTGACACGAAAGTCCATAAGATGCGGTGTCTATTCTATACCTCGTCTGTGTCAGAACTCAGAACGGTTGAGAATGGTCGAGACAAACTGACGTTGCATAGGATAAAGTTGGATAGAGATTAACCCGGTTCACAGGAGGCTGGCGACGCAACTTTGTCGCGCCGACCGATTGCCGCCACGTGTTGCGGATATGGACATAGGAATAAGGGGACGGAGCACTGATCTCTATACAATGGATGCGAGATCAGGATCTGGGGAATGAAGCCAATATGAACGGTGGAGTCGCAAGCGGTCTTGCAGGGTACTACGTATAGTGAAGGGCCTATTATTCGGCAAAGTGGGTACCTTATAGGGTGCCGCGCTCTGAAAATTGTTCTGCAACATTTTTTTTTCTTCGGTGCGCCCCCGTTTCCTTAAGAAAAATTGCTATCTGTGGGGTTGAAACGTTTAAGGCCGGCCCTTCACTCTGCTAAAGGTAAACATACCGACACCACAAACACTTCTTGGGAGACATCGAGTCATATACTTTAACATAAATATATTCATCCGTAATTATGTGTTGTATTAGAAAGCATCCAAAATATTGTTCAAATGTGAAACGAAACGATCCTAATCCAATCAGCGATTGGCGAAGACAGGTGAGATTAGTTAATATTACAAAATTAAAATGCAGAAATGTGTCAAATCTTGGAGAGTTAAAATTTTACAATGTGAGAAATGTTGAAAATTATGTAAGCTTTGCATATTTCTGGCCATGGTTTCTTCAACGCACTGATTTGCTTTCAGACACTGTGCAATGTGAAAAAATTGAATGAATCACATAGGAAAAATTGGTTAAATCTTCAAACATACCATCTCAATACTGCATCCTATATCAATTTACGTGAGTACGACCACAATAGGATACATCCGCTAGATCTACAACTAAAATGTAATAGACATTTACATAAGTTCACTTTTGTATGTTATGGACTCCTGATGAGGAAACTAATTGTTTTGAAACATGTAAGGGTTGAAATATATTGATTCATTCCATTCTCAACCCAGAAGAGGGCAATCCTACATTATACATTATGTATACGATTCTTTTCCTGATTCCGCTGTTCAACTTGGTGTTGGAAACAAATGTAAAATTTTGTTGCTGCTATGGTGGGTTTGTCCCTGTTCAGGGCATTGGATTTGGTATGAAGTTTCAATGTAATAAATGTGTTCATTTTACAGGTTCATTGCCTATATTATATTATCAAGAATGACCTGAGCACTAAATTGTTCTGGCCCCATATTGGTGACTGGAAGTAACATGGACTGCAAAAGTCATGTACATTATGAGACAATTGATCTGAGGTACGTGTACATTTATATTTTTAGCTATTGACTGTCAATATAAATTTCATCAGTTCTTCACATTATTAAAACAATTTTGTATGAACCCACTTAGCATGATGACATCTTCGGAAAATCGTAAGGACAATCAATACCGACATAACGAATATCCGGGGGAAATACACATATGCTATTCCGACATGTGGCCTGGATATCGTGAGGAAGAGGAATTCAGAGGTGAATACTACTTCGCCATACATACAGGCGAGATCACGTTAGGCAGCTTTTGAATGTCTGTCAGTTTATATGGATACGATACGTTTTATTGATTTGACGACGCGAATAAATACCATTGTTTGTAAACCAAAATGTACTTCACATATGTCACTGATATTTGATGTATATTTAGGTGAATTATAATAGGATTAATAAATTGATTACAGTGTTATTATGAATTTACTTTAACGTAACCCTTCAAATATAATAAAAATATCGTATTACATATACTATTACTTATATATATATATATATACACACTATTTTATGTTACACTATTACTTTAATTTCATATAAATAATTCATTTTAAACCTGCGTTATTGTGTATAATGGCACGTAAATATAATAAAAATTACCGTATTATATATACTATTTCTTGTATATATTGTTACGGACGTGAAGGCGCGAGAACACCACGGCGAAGACACAAACCCTATATTGATTATGTTATAATGTTAATTAGTTCTATCGATTTTATGACGTTCGAATGTTATTGTTGTTGGTAACCAAACCAAGGAGTCTGCATCTGGTCTTGATACCAGACGGACGTGATATATTAAATCGTTGTCGTTGATAATCCTGGTACGTTGAAATGTCTCGCCCGCGTCCACGTAACATTGGTGTCAGAAGTGGGATAAGCACGAGGATGCGAACGAGAAGAAGAGAGACAGAAATAGAAATCGACAATCCTGGAAGCGGCAATGAAATTGACGATGCGGTTGGAAGTCGACGGTTGCCGAGGCCAGCAGAGGAGGCGGAACAGGCTACGGGGGACCCGATGGCATCGGTACAGGCGATGTTGGAGCGCCTGGAGGAGAAGATGCGCGCGGGACAGGAGCTGTTCCAGGAGGGACTTCGCATGCAGGCAGAAGGTGCTCGCCGACGAGATGACGACCTCCGGAAGCGACTGCAGGATGTCGATGACAGTTACAACGCCAGGATGGAACAACTGACAAATAGCCTGGATAATATGACAAACATTAATAATTTTGTGCGCGGTAACGGAGCGAGTGCGCCTTCGACCGATGAGTTGAATTTCAATCCGCGAGTGAATTTTGGTTTTTCATTATTGCCAACAAAATTTAATGGAGAGAATTGGGAGGAATTTTTGGCATAATTCGAATCTATCGCGCGAGTTAACGGTTGGCGCGATGAAGCGAAAGCTGCCGCGCTACTTAACTCCTTGGTCGGGCCCGCTCGTTCTGTGCTAACAACTTTGGAGGACAGATACCGATTAGACTTCGGAAAGCTGAGAGCTGCTTTGCAAAGACGATTTGCAAAGCAGGGATCGGCTCCGATGCATTATCTGAAATTTCAGGGCTAGCACAAAAGCCGGGGCAAGGGATCCCCGAATTGGCAGGCGAAATAGAAAAGTTGGCATTATTAGCTTTGCCGGATTGTCCTTTGGAAGTGCGCGAGAGATTGGCCGTTTCCCAATTTATCAGCGCGATCGAGAATATAGACATTAAAAAACAATTGTACTTACAAAAATTTGAAAAATTCGAGGAAGTAGTACAAAAGGCAATTGAAATACAGCAAATTGAAGATTTATGTAAAGAAAGAGTACGAAGAGATCAGGATTATGCTCGCGTTAACGTTTCGATTGCGAGTAGAAACACGGAAAGAGTTTATGACGGTGAATTCGAAAAACGAGAAAGGAGAGATAACGCGCAAAATTGAGGTCTGAAATCATGTAGAAAATTGACGTGCTGGAAATGCGGGAAAGAAGGCCACACACAGTTTCAGTGTGAGCAAAATTTAGCAAAGAAAGCGAAATATAATGACAGAAACGCAAAAAACGAATAAGGTTTAAATTTAGGGAGGGAAATTTAAATCAAAATTTGAAAGCCTCCAGAATTGTGAATGTGGACCCTTCTACACATGAGTCTGGAGTCAGTGTAGGGAAAAATCAGTTCAATTTAATTTTTCTGCTTCAAATAATTTCGGTAATTTGTGGTTTTGTGAAAAGAAGTGCGGGGATATTAAAAAAATCTAGTCAAGGGATCTATACTAGAATTTGTAAAGTCATCTCGGGAAATATTTCGAAAAAACCCACTACTACCGGTCTGTATGTAGAAGGATCCATTGATGGGAAACAATCAAATTTCCTTGTGGATACGGGATCCTCAGTCACACTCATACACAAGAGTGAAGTTGCTGAGTTTGATAATTCAAAATTGACAGGCACTAATAGAAGGTTATTAGGGGTAGAGGGAAACGATATTTCGAAAATTATTCTTGGAAGAAAAGAATTTAACTTTAATTTCGGCGAAACGGGAGTTAAGCACGAAGCGTACGTGGCCGAAATTAATGAAAAAGTGATACTTGGACTGGATCTTTTGATGAAGATTATACACGCCAATAGATTAGCAAAATACGAAGGAACCAAGGTACTAGGATGGTACAAGAAAGAAGAACGATAGGACACAAGGACATCGCATGACGCAGCACCACTGACAAGGAGTCAAGACAGCAGTGCGCCGCTATGCTTACTCTCCCGTGGAGCATTGTAAAAAAATAGGGGAGGATGGGTATAGTGTGAGGTTTGAGGGTTCCGTAAGATTTAATCTTGGATATTATTCTAAATACGGGAAGTTCTTTGTCGTTCCGTTTTATTTTCAGAAGGAAGAATCATCTTCCATCTGCTCCCGTTTGAATTGATGGTTCATGTTCCGGCGGTTGCAAGTGTTCGGGTTTGAAGTTACTAAGATGCGTTTACTAAAATGACCGCCTAAGTGATGCGGTCATCTCGCCCAGGGTTTTTGGCATGGTTTTCCCTTGGGACCGTGAGCAAATACTGGGATGACATTTTTGGTTCAGGAGGAGCCATCGCTGCTTACACCTGAGAGTGCCTTTTCCTGAACCGAAGCATGTGAAGATCTCGCGATAATATACGGCCGGGACGTCCGCTATCGTCGAGGGGAGGCAGTGTTACGGACGTGAAGGCGCGAAGAACACCACGGCGAAGACACAAACCCTATATTGATTATGTGTCATGTTATAATGTTAATTAGTTCTATCGATTTTATAACGTTCGGATGTTATTGTTGTTGGTAACCAAACCAAGGAGTCTGCATCTGGTCTTTATACCAGACGGACGTGATATATTAAATCGTTGTCGTTGATAATCCTGGTACGTTCAAATGTCTCGCCCGCGTCCACGTAACAATATATACACACTATTTTATGTTACACTATTACTTCAATTTCATATAAATAATTTATTTTAAACGTGCGTTATTGTGTATAATGTGCACGTCGCGAGTCCAATGATTTGGAAACCAACGTATATATATTCCTAGTAACTTTTGTAGTTCCCTGCAAGACCGCTTGCGACTCCACCATTCAATTGGCTACATTGAACTATAGAATACCTGGAATGTGCACGGGTGCAGGAACAGCCGCGCCTCGCTGTTAGAGAGAGAAGAAAGATATTTTGGTATTCTGTCTCACTCTTACCACTGGACCTTTGGGACATACAGTCGATTTGCGCCGTTCGACGTAAGTTCCACAGAGATTTGACTAGATATGACCGGTTCGAAAAGAGTTGCTCTCTTCTATTTAGATATTTCAGTAGGTGATGTCAGTATGTCACAGAAATTAATGTATATGATCACAAAATAAAGTAAAAAATATTATCAAACGCATTCAAATTACACATGATTTTTTGTTTTAGAGGTAGTGAAGGTTAATTGTTAATACATATCGAAATTGCTTTCCTTTGGGAATTGTTCATGCTGGATGTAAAAATATAATACTTGCTCATTTTTTTTTTTTTCAAATGGACATAGACAATAAATAAAATATATATTACAATAATTTTGATTGATATTATTAATTTTGTTTGAGAAAGTATCCTATTTAACAGACTTCAAAAATGCACTGAAAAATATAAAATAATGTTCGATTTTTGAAGTCGGTGTTACTTTTTTTTAATTTTTCTGTGCGTTTGAAAGTAGTGTTTCCTCGTTCAGGTTCACCCATTAACATTTATTTAGGAATAAAATAATATATATACTGGTAATTAACAAGTTTCACATGCTATTGCCACAGTCAGAAATTGTAATAGATGCCTGATTGATTATACACAGTTGGAATTATCTCTCTGTATACAAATTGCAAATTATGAAACATATGTAGTCTATATTTCTTGTATGGGAACAGTTTTTCTTCAAACACATTCTGTTTTTATTACGACTTACCATAAACCCTTTTGTCATAGAAGCAACAAAAGGGTAGTACAGCAAAGATAGTTCAGTTCCGTATATTTTAACGGCGTACACAACATTATTGAAAGGGTAGTACAGGTAACAAAGGACAGAATAGTATTAAATGCCGAACCAAGTCTTCCATCGTTTTTAATCTATTGTTGCGTCGCTGCAACCGCTTCTGTAGCACTCTTACTTTTTTACGCAAAGTTACCATTTTATCCTGTCTGCTTAAAATCCAGGATGATGTTTGTGTGCCAATGTCCTGTGATCTTCTGTTGATTGCAGGTCCTGACTGTAAAGATAAATTCTACCTTGAATATGACACACTTGATACTATTAACATTTTACAAAATATGAATGAAAGATCATAAAACAAAACATAATAACATACATGTAACTTTTCAGCATGCAACACATCATCATTAGAAGAGCAGTTCTGGTGAAGTGTGACATTTGTATCACAGCTGGTATTTGCAGCTTCTATTATCTATAATATAATATAAATTTATAACAGTTTCTCAATTCACACTTATAAACACACATGCCTTATATTACTGGCGCGGTCCTATTTAGTATGTCATACAACCTACCATTTCGTTATCGGTATCCTCAATATTTGTTGAATATTTGCTGGGTCCTGCATGCAAATTTTGTATGATCCCTGTACTCGTTGAAGGTTGAACCTAAATCAATCATGGTGCCTTGTGATTAAAGTAATAATACAATTGTACTTACATCGTTAACATATTTGAAACACTTTAACTCTCGGACACCCGACTGAAAAAAAGAGACACGCAATCCCACGTCATTCTGACCAATCCTGCAGGACGGCAACCCGACATTTTATTTGTATAAATTTATGTGTGACGAGAACCGCAAAGTAAATTCAACGCGTTATAAAATACTAACGACCATGTCGCAGAAAATTGTATAAATTTTGCTCGAAAGAAGTTGTGAACAATTTATAAACAAATTATCAACAATCGTAAAATACATTGCAACGTCGCTATAATGCACGGAAGCAAAAATTTTAATTTTCTAAAAAATTTTATAAACAATTTATAAACAAATTGTCAACGTTTAAAATATATTGCAATGTCGCGAAAATGTACGTAGGCGAATGTTACGTCCTCCGTTTTTCGGCACCCTGAGTACACCGGGTATACCGGGGATCGGAAGACAGACGAAGTGACCGGACCGTTAAGAGATTTGACGTGTCAGCGGAGCGGACGCTGAGACGTCGCACGCGCCTAAATATACTCGGTGTCCTGGTTTGACACTAAACCTACGTGTATTCTCGCGTCCGAATGGTTACGGGACAGGCGATGTCGGCGTAGCTGGTGGTGACTCGGAATTACACCAACCCAAGAATCTATTCGCGTCCGAATGGTTACGGCACAGGCAATGTGGGCGTAGCTGGTGAGTCGGAATTACACCAACCCAAGAGACTATTCGCGTCCGAATGGTTACGGCACAGGCAATGTCGGCGTAGCTGGTGACTCGGAATTACACCAACCCAAGAATCTACTCGCGTCCGAATGGTTACGGCACAGGCAATGTCGGCGTAGCTGGTGACTCGGAATTACACCAACCCAAGAATCTATTCGCGTCCGAATGGTTACGGCACAGGCAATGTGGGCGTACCTGGTGACTCGGAATTACACCAACCCAAGAATCTATTCGCGTCCGAATGGTTACGGCACAGGCAATGTGGGCGTAGCTGGTGACTCGGAATTACACCAACCCAAGAATCTACTCGCGTTCGTGCGGGTTACTTAATCTATGATTTCGACATCCGAATCTTCGCAGATCTCAGTTACCACGATGGTAGACGGTACGATTTCCAGTTGTAGAGGTTCGAAGTAGACCGTGAACTGATCTTGCCCTGGGGGTAGCTCGAACGGACAAGGCTGTTCTGGAGAGGTCCAGGCCGGTGGCGCGTGCTGTTCGGGGTGCGGGTAGGTAGGCGGAAGGGAATTCGCGGATTCGCTCGCTGTTTGTCGGGGTAGCTGCGACCGATACAAGCGAGCAGCGACGCGACGTGCCCTGATCTTTACTCCGGCCCGTCGATGTCCTCTATAATCCTTACGCGGCAGGGGTCGCCGGGGTGCTCTCTGGTTATGGGTTTGAGCGGGAGAATAGTTGCGATCCGTGGATATGACCACTGACCTCGGCCCCGAACCGTGGTGCGCCGAAAGTGGTTGAGGAGCCACGGTCGTAGCGAGGGGGTCCGGCCACGAGCCAACGAAACCTGTGAGCTGAAGTCGCAGCAAAAGATTTGCTGAGGGGTGACCGGAACTCAGAGGTTCGACGGTGCCCACGGAATTGCCCGTGTGACGACTCAGGCACAGCCTCGAAGGTGGCAGCAAGGACCACTCGACTTATGCGCCCGGGGGTTTCGGTATCGCGGGAAGAAAAGGGGTGAAATCCCCTGTCTGATTACACTCAGAGAACACTCCGATAACCAAGTTTTACGCGGGTGTACGTGTAGTGTTGCGAGGATGGGTGTGCAATAGGTGATTCACGAGATTGTGTACATGGTGTTTATTAATTGATCGAACCCTACAATTTGGAGTAGAACGGCTCCACTTCGTTATCGCGACCGGAGAATCGGAGATCGACGCTAAACGCAGTGTCTCGATCACGCAGGTTACTTATAATTAGCTGAATTTCAAAGGCTTCACCACGCTGGTTGCCTAGAATGGTCCGAATTGCAAAGACTGCTTCGTTACACAAACCTGGTGTTGCCTGACGAGATACAGGAACAATGGCACTGATTCTACCGCGTTGGTTATTCACTTGGACTTAACTTGGTCTTTTGACTCGACTCGACTTGACTTGATTATATTCGTTACACTTGATTCACTTGAAAGATACCGAAGGTAAATAGTAAGTCGGGTGTTACGCTTCGCACCCGCACTTGAATTCTCTATACGCGAACAACGGTGCAGTTCGGAGCACTGCACCCAAAGAAGTGAATTGAAGTAAAACGTTCAACGAGTAAGTCACAAGTCCCGAACAGTAAGTCGCGGTCGAGGGTAAGTGGTGACCAAAAGTGCGCGTACAGGTATTTGCCGTAACCAAGAGTGTCCGAAGAGGGTCTCGTACTGCCCTATATAGACGCCGTGCTCCGCTGAGCGGCATTCGCATGCTGACACTGCATCAGCGTTATATCCTGGGAACGGCGCGACAGGTGCCTTTCCCAGGACTTAATCGTACGTGTCTTATCTTAAATAAGGGTCCGTGAGAACCGTGCTGCATTCCTAAAGTTAGATTAGAGCAAATCTTAGAACTATCGAGCCAACGGGAGACTGCGGTGAGAACGATCGATTAGTTATTCTTGAATAATTTAGAAAAGCAAAAAATATGCGTTGGGTGGAGGACGCAGGACGTAACACGAACATTTTTATTTTGCTCAAAAAATGGATTGACGATCTTCAGGCTTCGGGTCAAATTGACCCATAGTGGGTATCCGAGGCGATAAGTTTCACTAGAATGTTTAAGTAATATTCACGATATAGATATTTACATACCACATTTGTTGAACTACTTGCTATTGAATAATCCACATCGTAGTCAAACAATGTGGGTATTGCTCTCTGCTTTAGGCGGTTCTGTCCAGATGGTGTTACCTGAAATGAATCATATATAAAATGTTTACTGCAAATGGTGGTGTACTTCGTAATTTTTTTTACGAATGTCGGCGGTATTGCCGTTACAAATTCTGCAAATGATGCCGGATCCTTGGGAAAGCTGTAAATAAAGACAATTTGGATATAATTAATTGGGAATAAAAAATGCTTTTCCTCATCAGTGTCAGCATATGGAGCTCTGAACACCATTTGTGTCGCAGTGTACGTGCGCGTCTGTCAGTCTGTGTGCGATGCGCACAGTTTAGGTCCAATCAGGGCCGACACGAATGGTGTTCAGAACTCCATATGCTGACACTATTCCTCATATATGCTACGCAATTTTACTTTTATTCCTAATTACCTGTGAAAAGTAATATCCCCATTCTTCGTCCACACGCTTTTGCAATTTTTAATACAACACGACATAACCTAGTTTCTGCCGCTTGGATAAAGTGCCTTGATTCAACTGGTTTGCACGTGTGCACTTGTTTGTAATCCACCGATTTACGCGGTTTAATTCCTTGACTGGGCTCTCGTCCGCTACACCGATATTTTTGAAACGGATCGTACAGTTAACAAAGGACAGGTATCCCTGGAATCATACTCTCTCTCTCTCTCTCTCTGTCCCGCTTTTCGGCGACTTTAGATATGGATGTTTGTAACGCTAGACCTACCCCCACCCCTTAGGTCTGAGGGTTAGGGTCCGCGCCCGTAGTACTTAAGAAAGGCCCTTTTCACCCAAAAGTCAGTTAGCCAGAAACCACCGAGTCTGGAGTTACCAAGTGCGTTTAACAAAGTGTAAAATTATCCACGAATAAGCAACAATAAAAACCTATAGACATAAAAACAATAAGAACGCGTTGCGTTATACGAAGATCAACACAGACACTGAACGATCAACGGGAACAATCCTTGACCACGAACCATTGGAACGTGTTTGAAAATTTAAAAGTGAGGAAATCATCGCTGAGCCATTTCAAGGAGGAGGTTGGAACATCCAGAAAAGGAAATAAAGGTAACCTAACTCCGTGAGACTGAGCCTGCGAGACCATATCTCTCGTTAACAAAAATAAAAAATTTACCTGTACATCCAGACAACTTTGTAGCAACTTGCGAGGATTGCATGGTATTAATACCACGTGACCATAAATAGAAAAGAAGAGAAATGGGAAAGAAAGTTCACTTATTACTGAACTCTGGCGTTCATCAAATACCGCACTAAACGAGGCTATTCCACGGAAAGCCCCAGCAGTTCGGACAATGACGTGATTGAACGTATCCAGAACCCGCTTAACTCAAACTCGAGGATGTCGAAGGCACAGTCCCCGACAACAACGCCTCAGGAGACGGACCCCATGGCACTTCTGCTCCAAAAATTGGAGCAACTAGAAACGAAATTGGACGTGTCCACTGCAGCTATACGTACACTGGGAGAAGAAAACGTAAAGCGATATAAAGAAAATAAGGATATTTGGAGACACCTGGGAACAGATTTCACCGAAGATGAGGCCAGCGGACCATCGACGAACTCACGAAAGGAGCAACCCACGGGACGCCACGATCACGGGAGTTCCCCAGAAAATAGTCCGCCCAGACATACCGGTTCCCAGGGCGATCGCAACAGAGAACTCGCGCCAGCCAGCGAAATAATCCGCACTGTGCGCACTATAAAAGGACACGATGACGCAGGGGTCGAGGATTTCATACAATCCGTGAGGAAAGCTCGAATACAGTGCAAAGAGCCCGACCGCCTGCTCGACTTCATCCTCAACGAGAAAATAATCGGCAATGCCGAACGTGCTATTCGTTTTACCCAAACGAATACATACGAAGAGCTGTACCTGGCCCTTCGGAAAAATCTAAGAGGCACGACGTCCTATGAACTCGCCCGCTCCAAGCTCTTACAAACAAGACAGCTGCACAGTGAAAGAGTACAGTCATACAGTCAACGATTCCGTGAAAAATTAAACGAACTAAAATACGCTATACAAAATGAGACAAATGCGACCGAGCGACGCATAGCCATAAAAACAGAGGAGAGGAACGCAGTAAAATCATACATAATGGGTCTACGCGACGACATAGGTACCCAAGTTCGGAGCCTAAGACCCACTGACCTGAACGAAGCACAAACAGATGCAATGGAAACCGAGGTATGGATCCGGGAAAAGGCAAACCGTATTCGACCCTCGGCACCACCCCCACGTGCTCCAGGTACCAACCATTTCCAGTACCGACGGACAAATGAACAAAGGCCACCTTCCCAGAATCGACCTCTCTCTGCTAATCCACCAACCTACAGCAGGCCCTTCGAAGAATGTGCAAAGTTGACCTGCAATTTTTGCAAGAAACTTGGGCACACCGAGGCTCAGTGCTTCCGCAAAAATTTTCGGGGAGACCCAGGTCTAAGGCGCCCGCCTCAACAAGTAAACCGAATGCAGGACAATTGGGACGACGAGATAAGCGACGAACTGATAGACCAGCTTCAGGAGCAGTACTTGACCGAGTCAGTGCTATCTCCGCCCGACTACAGTCATGCCAATGGAAATTGGGACGAACCGGCAGAACAGGACGATACCTCATCGACTCCGGATCCTCAATAAACATTGTGAAAGAAACTCTGATTCCACCAACAACCGACCGAGAACCAACACAAAAAGAGTTTTTGATGGGCAACGACAAGCACATATCACCATATTCCGTGACCCTCATGCTACATAGAAAGAAACACACATTTCATGCAGTACCGTCAGAATTCCCAATACCTGAGGACGGGATTATAGGACAACCCTTGCTACAATCATTCAGGTATAATCTTAACAACAACACGCTGACGCTCGATGGCATTAATCACCGTCTTTATGACGATGGCTATTATGTCCCCGCACAAACAACACGCGTTCTTAACGTGCAATGCGAACTCAAGAAAGGGCATGTAAGCATTTTTGACCATCCGGAAATACCAGATTCGGTATACACAGTAAATAACCATAGGGTACGCGTACCCATCTACAACAACACCACAAATGATATTAATATCAAACACCAGGAAATAAACATGCAGCCTATCCGAATTCAGAGAAATAGAGTAAATCAGATTTCACCAATGGAAATTAGTAGCAGAGTACAACTGCTACTGGAAAACACCCGACTCGACCACGCCGAAGATTCAGATCGGAACAACATATGGAAGATTATCTCCAACTACCATGACGTGTTTACACTACCAGGTGACCCGCTACCCTCTTCTAAAGTAGCTGAACATACCATCAAATTTACAGACAATAAGCCGATCAACAACGCCTCGTACAGACCACCAGAGTGCCATAGACAGGAGATATCCAAAAAATAAGGGATATGTTGAACAAACGATTCGTCGCGCATTCGACATCTCCGTACAACTCACCCATATGGGTTGTACCGAAGAAAACCGATGCATCAGGTGAAAAAAAGTGGAGAATAGTGATCGACTTCAGGAAGCTAAACGAGAAAACAGAACAAGACGCTTACCCTTTACCCGTGATCGACGACATACTCGACCACTTAGGAAAGGCAAAGTTCTTTTCGGCCTTTGACCTTAGCTCAGGGTTCCACCAGATTCCTATGGAGGAAGAATCGAAAAAATTCACGGCATTCTCCACTCCTGAAGGACACTTCGAATACAACCGTATGCCCTTCGGATTAAAAAATGCCCCAGCCACATTCCAACGCAAGATGGACATGGCGTTGAAAGGACTAATTGGCAAAATATGTTTCGCCTACCTAGACGATATAGTAGTATTTGGCTCAACGATGCAAGAGCATAACGAGAACCTGATAATACTACTGGATCGACTTCGACAAACAGGGCTGAAACTTCAGCCTGACAAATGTGAGTACCTCAGACCAGAACTCGAGTATTTAGGCCACATCATAACCAAGGACGGAGTAAAGCCAAATCCTGTAAAACTTGATGCAGTGAACGAATTTAAGCAGCCACGAACACCGAAGGAAATAAAATCCTTCCGGGGACTTGCAGGTTATTACCGTAAATTCATCAAGAATTTTTCGACTATTGGAAAGCCTCTTACGGAACTCACAAAAAAAGACGTAGACTTCAAGTGGAGGAGTGAATGCCAAGCCAGTTTTGAGGCGTTAAAAGCAAAACTCTGTATGTCCCCGGTTTTGAAGTATCCAGACTACCGGCAGGAATTTACATTGACGACTGACGCATCAAAGGTAGGACTCGGGGCAGTGCTATCACAAAACGGGCACCCGTGTTGCTACATATCACGAGTACTAAACGCACCTGAAAGAAATTACAGCACAACTGAAAAGGAACTGCTTGGTATAGTTTGGAGTGTCAAAAGACTCAGACAATACCTACTAGGCAGAAAGTTTAAAATTCAGACAGACCATCGAGCCTTAGTATGGCTATTCAATGTAAAGGACCCGTCATCACGACTACTTCATTGAAGACTAAAACTTGAGGAATATGTCTACACCATGGAATACGTCAAAGGAAAGGAGAATCCAGCCGCAGATGCTCTTTCGAGAGTTTTACCCACACGAGATGTACCTGAAGCTGACGAACCTCCGACAAGAATCGACCAGGGAGAAGACGAAGCCAACGATGAAATTGACGCATTACAAACAACTAATTGGTATAATGAATACACTTTATGGAACCAGAGCGTACATCCGGAAGACAAAATAAGAATACTCCAGTCAACCAACAAAGGACATTGGATGAAAGTTTCCAAGGACACCACTGAAGACGAGGACATCGCGTCACTAGGACCGTATAACGAGGCCAAATGGATAGAGGAACTCGGGTTGGCAATCGGCTTCCTCAAAAAGGGCAACATTAAGATGTACCAGTTCCGAATTACCGACCCAACCATCACCACTTGGGAAAGAGAAGTCCTCAAAGATATGTTTAACTTCCTGGGTAACAAACTGCAGAGCGTCATTAAGATTTGCTTCACTTCACAGAACAAACTGACACACGAACAAAAACAACAGTTACTAGCAGAATGCCCTGGAAAAACCGCCACGCAACATTTTGGAGAGAACCGTTCGATTAAAAGACTCAAGGAACAACACGATTGGGTCAATATGGACCAAGACATGGTAGAATGCATCAGGAAATGCTAACAATGCCAGAAGGCAAAATTGGTGCGAATCAGGCAAAAGGCGCCTGCGATAATTCCTGATACACCTACTGCACCGAATGACAAAATCGCACTTGATATATTCGGCCCACTACCTCTCTCCCAAAAGAGGAATCGATACGTTCTCACCATACAAGACGTTCTGACGAAATATATCTTACTGTGTCCACTAAAAGGAATAACATCCGAAGAAGTATTCACCTCCCTGCTGGAACATTACATTTATACGTTCTCTACACCAAAAAACATTCTAACCGACCAAGGTTCGAATTTCATATCCGACACGATGAAGGAATTCGAACGAGTATTCCAAATCGACCACATTAAAACCACCGCTTACCATCCACAAGGAAATGGAAGTTTAGAACGCGCACATGCAGTAATACGGGATTTAATTAAAACCAGTCTCGAAAGTGCGCAAAGAAACCAGTATTGGGACGAGACTCTACAGTCTATCGGGTTTGCGTATAATACCTCAGTCCACGAAAGCCACGAATTTACACCTTTCGAATTAACCTTCGGTAGAAAGGCAACCATACCATCAGCACTAGCCAGAACATCAAGTGTCTCCTACAATCAACTGGTGGAAAAATGGCGACAGAGGCACGAGTCTGGCATCAACCTTGCCAGACAAAGAATCCAACAAGCAAAGGAACGATCAAGGAAATACCAAGATTCCAAAATTACCAGGAAACATCCACTTTATGAAGTTGGAGACTTAATATTACTCCATAATGAGCGCAGACTCAAAAAACTTCACAGTGAATGGCTTGGACCATACGCCGTGACAGAAGCCCACGACAATAACAATCTCACCATACTCCAAAACAACAAACACATTAGAGTGCACATTGATAGAACTAAACCTTATTACCAATCTGTTATAGATGACGACAATATTAATAGTGTTCCTACTGGCAACGGTAATACAGACGTCACAAGGGGAGCTTCGACTGACACCGTTGAGTAAATTAGCCACAACTGGACCACTGGTTGAAACAACCAGGCGGCTCGAACCACGTCTTCCAGGAGCAAGACGAATCCAACGCTAGACCTACCCCCACCCCTTAGGTCTGAGGGTTAGGGTCCGCGCCCGTAGTACTTAAGAAAGGCCCTTTTCACCCAAAAGTTAGTTAGCCAGAAACCACCGAGTCTGGAGTTACCAAGTGCGTTTAACAAAGAGTAAAATTATCCACGAATAAGCAACAATAAAAACCGGTTTTTCTTAAAACAACCAAACGTAGAGTTATTTATACTCAAGGAAGACCTTTACCACCGACGGTCCCGTAACAATGTTCTCATTCCAGGTGTATATAGTTCAATGGTTCGGACCACTTGGAGATAGTAGACACGGTTTTCGAGCCTCGCGACCCGCCTTTGTAGTTCGCCGAACGAAGAAAAGGACAGCGAACAAAAGAGAGTAAAAAAGCACAGTCGAGGCAACTGAGCCATTTAAAACTCAGCATTTCAAATGCTATATTAAAGACGATTCATATCGCTTTTTATTATTAAATTTTCCTGTATGAAAAATTGTATAACGTAATCATGAAATTATTGGGATAAAAATGAGATCAAACATGGTGTAATTGAGATCACATTTACTGATCGTAGTATACTCTCTCACATTTTCAGTGAGCTGAAACCCGTAGTATGACAATGTGACAGAGAAGGACATGTTTTTCGCGCCTCGCGTCCTTCTCTCTCACGTTGTCGTACTACGGATCTCAGCTCACTGGCAATGTAAAAGACTATGCGAGTAAGAGTAGAGCCGAGTAGCGATAAGGACTAAGCCCTATATTTTAAATGTATTAATGTTATATCTCCACGACCGGGATAGAATATTATAAATAAGTGTGACGCGGAACATGTGAAACTGAGATTTTAGATATGTATTTTAAATTGTGACTGGTCCTATCGTCCAGGATTTATATTATTAGGAAGATAAGCAGACAAGCCCGGTAAATAAATTAGGAAATGTTCGTAGATTTATTTATTTTATTTGTTGTTTTTTATTATTTTTAACTCGTCCTCGTCATCGATTTATGTCTTTTTATTCGATTCGTTTTTATTTATTATTCGTACAAATTTAATAATGTATATATGCAGCGTATATGAAAATAGAACGTCACAGTAATAAATAAGTGTTACGTCCTCGTTTTCGGCACCCTGCGTTCACCGGGTATACCAGGGATCGAGGACAGACGGGAGGAGCGATCGCACCGAAAGAGGGGGCTTATCCGTCAGTAGAGCGGCGCACTGACGTATTGCGTGATTATAAGAGGGATGCGTCCCAATGGTTACGGCTCTATTGTTTATAGCTCAGCGGGGTTTTAACCGGCCTACTAGTTACCTTAATGTTTATGAGTACGCAAAAAGGGGGGGAGGAAAGGGAACTACGTCAACGTTTGAGGGTCTTTAGTCGGGTTTTATTGTGGAGACGCCGTTACACTTAGTTTAATATCTCGATATCCGAGTTTTCGTAGAGTTCTGTCACCGTTACCGTGGACGGGACTCCCTCAACTAGATCTCGCAGATATGCGGCGGATGGGTACAGGTAGTGCCTGCCGAGTTCATCGTCGAATATGTAGGGGTCGGCGAAGGATTCCGTAGGGGCAGGTTCAGGGGGAGGATTTGGTTCGGGGGTGTGAATAGGGGAATTGTGGGGACTGGGGGAGGAAGGACGGGCCGCGCTGGGGCCGTCGGAAAGAGAGGGGTTGGTTAGGAAAGCTGAGACCTCGGGTTCGAGCTGGGCGGCCAGATACTCGCGGAATCGGGCTCCTTCCTTTCGTCTCCGTACTCGTCGTCCGGCGCGGGGCCTTTTCCGGTGCGGATTTTGGTGGCAAGCTATGCAATGTTTGACGCTTTATGGCGGCCTGTAGACCACGAAACTGCGGAGGATTCGGCTGGTTCCGTTCACTTACCCCTGGGTTTTCTCATAGTGCGTGAGTTCACCAAGGTGGATGCCGGGCAGGGCGTCCGCGCTAGGGATGACTCGGCAATTACCGGGAGTCGACCGCGGTGGATGCCTGGGAGGGCGTCCACGGCTGTGGGTGACGATCACCGGGAGTTATACCTCGGTGGATGCCTGTGAGGGCGTCCACGGCTGTAGGTAGTTCTCAGGGGGCCCTGGGTAGGACCGGAAATGTAGCCGAACCTGCCGAGTACTGAGTCGACCCGTAGCTAATGAGTATCGCGGTGATTTGATGACGTCGCGATGGTCGTTTGGTTAGGGGGTCTCAGAGGAAGGTCGGACGTTCCTAAGGAGGTGGTTGCGTGGGCAGAAGATTGATAGTGCGACAATTACCTTGGTTGAAGTGGAGTTGTATTTTCTGTTGATACACTTGCTTGAGGTTCACAACCGTGTTAATATACTAGCGCTTAACTGTAGTGAGCCTGATAGCTTAGACGAATGTCTTTGACGAAAGTAAATTGACGTGAACTAATGCCCGACTCGAGCGTGACGTTGACTGTAGAACAGAGGATCGTAATTGACTTGATCGCTCGCTTTTGTGGCTCTATTTAAGTAGTGGATTTTGCTGAGGGTCGCCAGGTCCTTCGCGGAACTGGCACCCTAGCTTCCGTTTTGGGAGTTTGCGTTCTCGGAATTATGTATTCCCGCGGATCGCTAGTCGATCGTTGGGGTTAGCCTATGCTGACTCGGTGTCAGCATTCTTACGTTTCTACTTACATTACTATTGTGCGCGGTCGTTATGTAATTCCTTCGCGTGGCGCGGATTATGTCCCGGATGGGAGTCAGCGTTACGCGAAGGAATTTCGGTGGCACGGTGCCGCGGCTCGCGTTTCAGTTTCTGTACGACTTACATCTAGTTAAATAGATACGCGGTGCGATGAGCTCGTTGCGAGAATATAGTCGTAAAAAAAGCGGGTGGAGGACGTAGGACGTAACATATGTAAATATGGTCCGATTAATATCATGCTTGATTTCATTTTACGCGGAAAAATCTCATCAATATATTAATCACTATTTTAGATAAAAAAAAAGCAAAATGTGAAAAGTTATGTGATTGTATTATAAAAAACCAAACCGCGAACTCTCGACAAAGGAGCCGCGTCGCTTCACGCCTCATAAATATCACACGCTTGACTGACTCCGCTCGAGGTAACATAGGCGTAGGAATGACGCATACATGGGCGCAGACGCAGCCCATTGACAATGTGACTGGAGCTCCAGTAGTGACAATGTGACAGAATTTACTGTAGCTTTGCTATTTTGGCCATTCCATCCATAAATCTCCTGTAATAATCAACAAGGCCTTAGAATTGTTTTAAACTTTTCTTATTTTTAGTTATTGGGAAATTCTTGACAGCCTTGACTTTGCCTGGATCAGGTTTTACACCCTTCAATGTTATAAGATGCCCCAAATATGTTATTTCACGACGAAGGAATTGGCACTTTCCAGGTTATAAGGTGAGTCCAGCGTTTTGTCAACGTGCTAAAATATGTTTTAATCTCTGGGAATGTTCTGCCAATGAGCTTGCATAAATAACAATATCATCCATATAAATAAACATTTCAATTCCCTGTAACCCAGATAATAATAAGTCCATGCACTGTTGAAATGTTGTAGTGTCCATTGATAGTTGAGAACGCTGTCGTTGACTTGGATTCGGGGTCCATGGGTGTTTGATGGAACCCTGAAGCCAAATCAAGAATACTAAAATACTTGGCAACACCAAGATCATCTAAAATGTCCACTATGTTTGGAATAGGATATGAGTCGCTGATGGTTTTCTCGTTCAACTTCCGATAATCAATAACCATCCGTCATTGAGGCTTTCCAGTAGCATCAGGTTGTTTTGGAACAATCCATAAGGGAGAATTGAATGCAGATGAGGATGGTTGAATAATATCATTCTCAAGCAAAGAATCTACTTGCTCTTTTATCTCCTGCTTATGTATACATGGAAAGCGATATTGTTTTGCACTTCTTGGGACTTCATCAGTGGTAATTATTGAATGTTTTGCGAGCTTTGTTGCCTGTAAATTGTCATTTGGAAGATGAAATTGATATGAAAATTCATATATATTA
Organism: Priocnemis perturbator; assembly: GCA_963942575.1. NCBI lineage: Eukaryota > Metazoa > Arthropoda > Insecta > Hymenoptera > Pompilidae > Priocnemis > Priocnemis perturbator. Next base: position 346,585 of record CAWWDK010000440.1, read on the forward strand.
GTTTGAGAAGGCTTGTTACCTCCAAATTATTAAGACGTAAATGTAATGATTCAACAATTTTAGAAAAACTCTGCGCATATGCTTTGGCCTGAGCATTATTAAAATTTCCAACTTGCTGATCATGGTGCTGGAGGCATAACCTCAAACTCTTCTGGTTTTACCGGAGGTAAGGAAAACTTAATTTGATCTGAAGTGGTATTTATGGCAAATAATTTTGCAAAGCCATTTATGTGTGTAACCAAATCTTCACCTACGTAAGCTTCTGGATTAACATTAAAATTTCTTACATAACCCGATTTGATTCCTTTATTCTTTACAGGAATTGTGACCAACACTTTACTACGCGCTGGCAAATGGAATGTAGAACTATCCTCGAGTAAAATTTCTTTGTCCCCGATCTGAATAGAATTTGGACTAGAATTATTCAATTTAACTATTGCATTCTGATTTTACAGAAACCGTATTCCCAGGATACACGCTACTGCAATGGGAAAATGTTAGAGAGTAAGCAGCGGATTATCCGCATTCCAACGTACTAGACGGTACTGCCTGCTAACACCCCGGCTTTCCGCACGTTCAATTTTTTCCGAGTTCCGGCATGATAATAGGACGGTTAGTACCATTTCCGAGAATTTTCCGAGGGCCTGGCAGCTCACACCGACATAATCTAGCAAGACAGACACTGTTACGATTCTATTATATCATTTCTCACATAATTTCATTCAATTCTTCGCTATTAAACCTTTGCTTATTCTCTGAAGTACTTTTCGATATTCCTGCATTGTTAATTTGTGTTAGATTCATCTAAAGCGTGAAGCGTACGTTACCAAGCTGTAAATTCCGCCTGTAAACTTTAAGAACTGCATTGCAGTACCATTGTACATATTAGTTATAGTTCAGGTTAAGCGTACTTACCGTGCTGCCGAATTTCCTTTTCAGAAACTCATCTGCAACAAATTGGAATTTCACTTTCACACCACAAATATGAATGGATGTTTCCCCATTTGTGCAGACTATCTCAGGACCAATACCGGTAAGCTTATAACAAACATCTGTATTCATATTCACATTGTTAATTAATTCCCCCCTTTTTATTATATAGAGCCTGTGTCCATTAGAAATTTCGAAATTCCTCCTCTAAATAATTTGTCATGAAGGGTTATTGTGGGTATATGGCTGATGTTCACATTTATTTTAAATCAGTTGCTGGGTTCCGGCGTGCAATGAATTTTCTGCTCCCTGGTCCGCCATTTGGTGGAGCAGTGTGGCAGTTTAAATTATCGGACTTTTGGAAAGAATTACACACTCCAGGTTCCTGCGCTCTTTGTACAGGCCAATAATTTCCTTTCGGCCTTCTAAAGCACTCGTTCCCCGTGTGATTCGGGTCTCCGCAAATATTGCAACGGGTACAATTGAAATTCTGTGAGTGAGGCTGACTCATTCAATTCTGAGAACAATTCCTTCGTATATGGCATAATTTTCCACATTGATAGCATTTACGATAATCTGTAATTGTTTGATAGATTTTTGTGTTTTGTAGAGTATAACGTGTGAGTCCACAGATTTTAAGTAATTTCCTGTTCGCAAAATAGTGCTTCGTCCATGATCTGTAACAAATTTTGACTTTGATCTATCAGCATATTACTTAAAAGATTATTTTGAAGACCTAAACGAAAATTCCGAACGGCTGTCTTATTCAAGAGCATTGTTATTCCCTGGCATTGTTCCTTCGAAAATTTTCCTTTTGCGACTTCTATTCCCTGATTAAGAATATCTTCAATTCTCAACCCATAATCCTTTAAATTTTCATTTCAACCCTGCTTAATTTCTTTCATTTTATCTTGTATTTGGTCTAAATTAAAAGATCGCAAATAAATAGATCTTAATAAGTCTAAAAGTTCTTCTAGATTCCTGGGCTGTTGACGGTTTGCTATTAGCCGCTCAGCTCGACCCCCAATCCGATTTTTAATTAAAAGGAAAAGGTTTTTTCGTTCCCTGGGATTTATGATTGAATTCGCCAACTCACTCTGACTAATAAATTTTTGTAATGAACATGAATTTCCATCGAATTTGGGTATTGATTCCGCTGCGAATTTAAAAGACATAAAACTCCGATTGTTTTTAGCGGGGTCAATAACAGTACTGGCACTATCAATTTCCCCGTCAGATCCTTCATTTAGCAGATTTTCCACAATAGAATTTCCTTCTGCTGGCGCCATACTTACTATTTCAAATCCCCTTGTTTTAGGCAAAGGTTGTACGGGACAATTTTCAACGGCCACATCCTCGACCTCTAACCCATTTGAAATTTCCGATCCTGATGTATTATTTACCAACCTACCTAGCTCGCTTTGCATTTCTCTTTCTCCGACACATTTTGAATAAATGACTGAACGTTCTTATCCTATTAATTTAACAATACTTTATGCCTATATCTTCAGGTAGCGATGGACCTCCAGGCAGCTCCCAGCTCCTTCTTCCGGACGAAATCGTTTGTACGGTATCTTCCGAATTATTAGGAGGAAATGATGATTTCTCGGTGCATGTGGATTCCAAGATAGCTTGCACGGCCGTCGGAAGCACTCGTCTCCGGCATTCACCCGTCGCTCCCAGGGAAAACTGTGCAAAAACCCGGGAGAGAGAGATTGCACGTTTCTGTTTCCGTCCTCGCCTGTTCCTCCAAGTATCCTTTTCGTTCTTTAGGCACCAGTCCGAAAGGGCGTGGGTTCGAATCAATTAAAATAACACAAAAACGTGTAATTTACAAAAATCCCTATAAAAGAGAGACCCGCGTGCTTCTCGAGCAATTCTAAGTCAGTATATATGTATGTATACATGTTGATATAGTCGAGGATATGTTGAATTCTTGTAGAGTTTTACTTGCGTGGATATAGTTACTTTAAGGTTCTATGCAACTAGATTCTATGGACTTCTGATTGCTGATTTTTGTGCTATTTGTAATCCTATCGTCGGCTGGATTATAAAGAAGATTACACAAGCAATAACATCTTTTCATCCACAACATATCCACTGTCCTAATTGAAACCGGAGTCTACTGGTCACAAAAGAAAGCTGTATGCAGGCCTAAGCAAACGCAGAGTGGAAGTGGTAGGGAACAGCTGGAGCTAAATCTTGGTTTCAAGAGAATCAATCTGTGTGCCGCAGGAGACAAGCGACTGGTTTTCTGATGTCAAGTTTCAAGGATTTCCTTGATATCCATTCAAAACAGCCCTTTTCAGGGCCTCAAAGTGATTCCAAATGTTGACAACTCTCGTTCAATAAAATATTCCTGATTATTTCTATGGCTTGTATGGAAGCCATATGGAAGTATGTTGTTGTCAGCGTTAGATGGCTACAAGCGGAATGACATACTTGGTTTAAATATACAAGAGGGACCCAGAAATATGAGAAAATGGGCAAATAATGTATAAATATGCAGGTATTTATGAAAGTTGTGAAAGTTCAAAAACTAACCAATTTCAGGTTTCAAATTTCATTAAATGTTTGTAGGTATGTTATAATTCTAAAAAATAGAATCTTCGACGTAATAACCAACCAATCATTCTATTTATTATTAACGATTACTTAACTTACAAAATCGATTCTACGGCGCGTAGCAACCAACCAACATAACAATTATTATCCACGACTTTTCGACGAATCTATTGTTTACCTTATAAAATCGATTCTTGAAGACAATCGAACATCCCCATACAACATTTGATTCAATCTGAGATCTCAAATTGTTTGGATTTTAGCCCGACACAACTTTCATATATCCTGCACATTTCTACGTCATTTGCCCATTTTGTCATTTCGCACGGTCTCCCTTCTACATGGAAACCTAGACGGTCATTCCGATTGTAGTCATCTAACTCTGGAAATAACGTACTGTTATGCCTTCCTATCACATTTTCCAATCCAATCGTCACATTAGTCGGACTTCCACAAATTCCTTCCTGAACAAACCTACCGATAAACCTTTCCGTTGACAAAGGTTCCGCCAAAGTAACCAAACCCTCAACAGGAACATAAACCCATAAAAATTCCCTTCAATTGTTGAGCTTGACATAATGATACAATTTCACTTTGATTACGTATCAACACCTGAGCAAACTCCAAAAATACTTCCTTTCTAAAACATTCTGTCCTTTTTCAAATTCCACCTCCAAGCTCCTTTTAGAAACATATAAAGGTACCCAGGACCGCAAAAGACCATCTCCAGTCCTGGCACAGACACCGTCACTCTGTCAGTTAGTCCTAAAGTAAAACTCTTGAACTGAAAGACTTTCGAACTCGATTTCGTTACCACCTATTACATTTCGCGTATCTTAAAGTAAACTAGTCGATGCCAATAGGCCGGCACAACAGTACTTTCATACAAGCCATTGAAATAATTATACGTGTGTACATAGGAAATTTTATTGAACGAGAGTTGTCAACGTTTGGATTCACGTTGTAGCCCTGAAAAGGCCTGATTTAAATGGATATCCAAGAAATCCTCGACATTTAACGTGAAACAATTAATCTTTTGTGTCACGATCCACTCGGATTCATTCTTTTAAAAGAAACAATTGGCTCCTGCTGTTCCCCAACGCAACCATCTTGCATTCGCTTAGTCCGGGATACAGCATTCTTTTGTGTCCTGTAAATTCAGATTTCCATTGGGGCAATGGATATATTGAGGACGTAAATACGTTATTACTTTGTAAAATATTAATGTATTCTCTGATAGCAGTCTTCCCTGTAATCTTATTATTAATATCTTTATGTTACTATTTTCCAAATTTGTAGTGCGGAATCGGAATTGCTTCAAACATCTCTATCCTCGTCCAGGACTTCATTATGATCAGAAGGTGTCTTGGCTTCAACCGGCAGTGAATGGTCGTTTCTATAATCCATAACAGGATATATATTTTGAGACATAATTCTATTATAAGTAAAATAAAAAAAATAAAGTTGAAATTATACATTTCATTTCATATGTTATTGCATACACACCCTTTATGTCTATTCTTATTAGTTGCTTACACATGATGTATTCAGAGCAATTTGTCACCCTAAATTTGGCCCCTGCCATTCACCACCGCATTAATCTTGAATGTCCTTAGAACTATACTGCGTTCTTTTGCGTCCTGTAGACTCAAAGACGTTATAGCTTCTGTAACCATCTCTATAATCCAGTCTTCAAGTTCACTTGCATAAAACCTTAAAGTAACTATTAGCTAATGTAGTGTTGATACAGTATGATATCTGAAATAAAAAGATTTATATTCATTAATGACGAGTCTCTTTACTTATAAAAATAACATAGCCATTTCATAAAATAACCGGAAAACAAACTAATTCGATCCATACATACCTTTCAATCGTGCTCCTTAGTTTCTTTTGAATGAGTTAGAACCATGTCAAAGATGATTTTCGAAGAAATTGTGCCTTGTTCCGAACGACGGACGATTTAAGCCACATTGGATCAGGTTATGCTCCCACGTGTCACATGTATTTTCAAACTTTACAAGTCGATTTCACGAGTGAATCTCTATATGAATGGTTCAGACTGGCGCGGGAACGATTCTGCAGATATTCTACGCGCCCCGCACTGTAACTCTGCACTATTTATGTTACATTTAACGTCCATGAACGTCACGCCGTTGACACGTAGCCCGCAATGCAAATACGCACTGTCCATCCACTATTTTATTGGCAGTTTACTATGCAACTCGCCCGTGTGCAATTGATCCGGGTTGCAGCCGGCCCGTATGCAATCGTCGTGTGCAATGGGTCTTGTGCGCAAACAGTCCGTGTGCAATCGCAACGTGAGCAATCGGCCTTGTGCGCAAAAGGGACGTGCGCAATAGTGCTTGTGTGCAAACGGGACATCGGCTTCAGGACGTGTGCAATCGGCTCGTGTGCAATCGGATCGTGAGCAATCGGTCTTGTGCGCAAAAGGAACGTGCGCAATAGGTCTTGTGTGCAAACGGAACGTGTGCAATCGGGACGTGTGCAATCGGGACGTGCGCAATTGGAACGTGTGCAATCGGCACGTGCGCAATCGGTCTTGTGCGCAAATGGGCTACACTTCCACGTACGTGGTCGCGTCGTCGCTGTTATAGGTCAGCGCCCGTAGCAAGCATTCGTGGAGTTTCTTCTGCGGACCGAAAATGGCGCACAAGTCCTCCTTGAATTTTTCCCACGTTCGGGGTCTCCCTTTCCATTCTTGGTACCATGCTCTAGCAGAACCCGCAAGCGCATGGGTGGCGGCACTCAACCGCTGTTGCGGGGTCGTATCACGAGTGATATGTTCCACTTCGTTGCACCAAGCATTAGCGTCGTCATTCAGTTCGGTACCACGGAATTGCGGCACCATATCCAAAAGAGGAGGTGTCGTTGCATTAATAATCGTCAGGGTAGCCGGCATTACGCCTCTTGCAATGTCGGCTACTACTTGGCGGATGATGTCCTCCAAGGACGGGGGAGCACGCGAGTTCTCAATTTTTTCGTGTCCCGATCACGTTCCGAACAAAACGAAAGGAAAAAAAAAATAAAACGAGGAAACCAACAAAAGCACACAAAGAAACACAACACGACACAATCCACAGCACAATAAAACCAACGAAAATGAATCAAGAATTAGCTTTGCAGCTAAGGCGCGTAAAATTCACTATATCCCACTTCTGATGTTAGAAACCCGCAAAATAGCTCGACGAGATATGTTCGTTTTAGCGATACTGGGGGAAGTGCAGAGGGGTCAAGCTCCGTCCTCTTTCCAACAGGCAAAGCCTGCTCCGATGTTCGGCCAGATTCACTCTCGCATTTGTTTACAATGCTTACTCTTACTGAGACGCAGGTCAATGCACCGGCCGCCGAGGTAAACATATGATCCGCGACTCTCGGCGCCTCCAAAAACAGGTGACACAGCAACGCACTGTCATGTGCCACTGTCGAATTACCGCGTGTTATGGGCGAAATCAAATGCATCGCTAACAGGCAGCACAGCAAGCACAGGCAGCAAGCACAGGCAGCACAGCAAGTACAGGCAGAAAGCACAGGCAGCACAGCAAGCACAGGCAGCACAGTAAGCAGAAGCAGCAAGCACAGGCAGCACAGCAAGCACAGGCAGCAGAGCAAGCACAGGCAGTAAGCACAGGCAGCAGAGCAAGCACAGGCAGCTTGCACAGGCAGCATAGCAAGCACAGCAAGCACAGGCAGCAAGCACAGGCAGCACAGCAAGCACAGGCAGCAGAGCAAGCACAGGCAGCAAGCACAGGCAGCACAGCAAGCACAGGCGGCAGAGCAAGCACAGGCAGCAAGCACAGGCAGCAAACACAGGCAGCTCAGGCAGCACAGCAAGCACAGGCAGCAAGCACAGGCAGCAAGCACAGGCAGCACAGCAAGCACAGGCAGCAAGCACAGGCAGCATAGCAAGCACAGCAAGCACAGGCAGCACAGCAAGCACAGGCAGCACAGCAAGCACAGGCAGCAAGCACAGGCATGTTAGAAACCCGCAAAATAGCTCGACGAGATGTGTTCGTTTTAGCGATTCTGGGGGAAGTGCAGAGGGGTCAAGCTCCGTCCTCTTTCCAACAGGCAAAGCCTGCTCCGATCTTCGGCGAGATTCACTCTCGCATTTGTTTACAATGCTTATTCTTACTGAGACGCAGGTCAATGCACCGGCCGCCGAGGTAAACATATGATCCGCGACTCTCGGCGCCTCCAAAAACAGGTGACACAGCAACGCACTGTCGTGTGCCACTGTCGAATTACCGCGTGTTATGGGCGAAATCAAATGCATCGCTAACAGGCAGCACAGCAAGCACAGGCAGCAAGCACAGGCAGCACAGCAAGCACAGGCAGCAAGCACAGGCAGCAAGCACAGGCAGCACAGCAAGCACAGGCAGCAAGCACAGGCATGTTAGAAACCCGCTAAATAGCTCGACGAGATGTGTTCGTTTTAGCGATTCTGGGGGAAGTGCAGAGGGGTCAAGCTCCGTCCTCTTTCCAACAGGCAAAGCCTGCTCCGATCTTCGGCGAGATTCCCTCTCGCATTTGTATACAATGCTTACTCTTACTGAGACGCAGGTCAATGCACCGGCCGCCGAGGTAAACATATGATCCGCGACACTCGGCGCCTCCAAAAACAGGTGACACAGCAACGCACTGTCGTGTGCCACTGTCGAATTACCGCGTGTTATGGGCGAAATCAAATGCATCGCTAACAGGCAGCACAGCAAACACAGGCAGCACAGCAAGCACAGGCAGCAAGCACAGGCAGCACAGCAAGCACAGGCAGCACAGCAAGCACAGGCAGCAAGCACAGGCAGCACAGCAAGCACAGGCAGCAAAGCAACTACAGGCAGCAAGCACAGGCAGCACAGCAAGCACAGGCAGCAAGCACAGGCAGCAAGCACAGGCAGCACACAAAGCACAGGCAGCAAGCACAGGCAGCACAGCAAGCACAGGCAGCAAGCACAGGCAGCACAGGCAGCACAGCAAGCACAGGCAGCAAGCACAGGCATGTTAGAAACCCGCAAAATAGCTCGACGAGATGCGTTCGTTTTAGCGATTCTGGGGGAAGTGCAGAGGGGTCAAGCTCCGTCCTCTTTCCAACAGGCAAAGTCTGCTCCGATCTTCGGCGAGATTCACTCTCGCATTTGTTTACAATGCTTACTCTTACTGAGACGCAGGTCAATGCACCGGCCGCCGAGGTAAACATATGATCCGCCACTCTCGGCGCCTCCAAAAACAGGTGACACAGCAACGCACTGTCGTGTGCCACTGTCGAGTTACCGCGTGTTATGGGCGAAATCAAATGCATCGCTAACAGGCAGCACAGCAAGCACAGGCAGCACAGGCAGCAAGCACAGGCAGCATAGCAAGCAGAGGCAGCACAGCAAGCACAGGCAGCAAGCACCGGCAGCACAGCAAGCACAGGCAGCAAGCACAGGCAGCACAGCAAGCACAGGCCGCAAGCACAGGCAGCACAGCAAGCACAGGCAGCAAGCACAGGCAGCACAGGCAGCAAGCACAGGCAGCACAGGCAGCAAGCAAGGCAGCACAGGCAAGCACAGGCAGCACAGCAAGCACAGGCAGCACAGCAAGCACAGGCAGCAAGCACAGGCAGCAAGCACAGGCAGCACAGCAAACAGAGGCAGCACAGCCAGCACAGGCAGCCAGCACAGGCAACACAGCAAGCACAGGCAGCAAGCACAGGCAGCACAGCAAGCACAGGCCGCAAGCACAGGCAGCACACCAAGCACAGGCAGCAAGCACAGGCAGCACAGCAAGCACAGGCAGCAAGCACAGGCAGCACAGCAAGCACAGGCAGCAAGCACAGGCAGCAAGCACAGGCAGCACACCAAGCACAGGCAGCACAGCAAGCACAGGCAGCACAGGCAGCAAACACAGGCAGCACAGCAAGCACAGGCAGCAAGCACAGGCAGCACAGGCAAGCACAGGCAGCAAGCACAGGCAGCACAGCAAGCACAGGCAGCAAGCACAGGCAGCACAGCAAGCACAGGCAGCAAGCACAGGCAGCAAGCACAGGCAGCACAGCAAGCACAGGCAGCAAGCTCAGGCAGCACAGCAAGCACAGGCAGCAAGCACAGGCAGCACAGCATACACAGGCAGCACAGCAAGCACAGGCAGCAAGCACAGGCAGCACAGCAACCACAGGCAGCAAGCACAGGCAGCACAGCAAGCACAGGCAGCAAGCACAGCAAGCACAGGCAGCAAGCACAGGCAGCACAGCAAGCACAGGCAGCAAGCACAGGCAGCAAGCACAGGCATGTTAGAAACCCGCAAAATAGCTCGACGAGATGTGTTCGTTTTAGCGATTCTGGGGGAAGTGCAGAGGGGTCAAGCTCCGTCCTCTTTCCAACAGGCAAAGCCTGCTCCGATCTTCGGCGAGATTCACTCTCGCATTTGTTTACAATGCTTACTCTTACTGAGACGCAGGTCAATGCACCGGCCGCCGAGGTAAACATATGATTCGCGACTCTCGGCGCCTCCAAAAACAGGTGACACAGCAACGCACTGTCGTATGCCACTGTCGAAGTACCGCGTGTTACGGGCGAAATCAAATGCATCGCTAACAGGCAGCACAGCAAGCACAGGCAGCACAGCAAGCACAGGCAGCAAGTACAGGCAGCACAGCAAGCACAGGCAGCAAGCACAGGCAGCACAGCAAGCACAGGCAGCAAGCACAGGCAGCACAGCAAGCACAGGCATCAAGCACAGGCAGCAAGCCCAGGCAGCACAGCAAGCACAGGCAGCAAGCACAGGCAGCACACCAAGCACAGGCAGCACAGCAAGCACAGGCTGCACAGCAAGCATAGGCAGCAAGCAGAGGCATGTTAGAAACCCGCAAAATAGCTCGACGAGATGTGTTCGTTTTAGCGATTCTGGGGGAAGTGCAGAGGGGTCAAGCTCCGTCCTCTTTCCAACAGGCAAAGCCTGCTCCGATCTTTGCGAGATTCACTCTCGCATTTGTTTACAATGCTTACTCTTACTGAGACGCAGGTCAATGCACCGGCCGCCGAGGTAAACATATCATCCGCGACTCTCGGCGCCTCCAAAAACAGGTGACACAGCAACGCACTGTCGTGTGCCACTGTCGAATTACCGCGTGTTATGGGCGAAATAAAATGCGTCGCTAACAGGCAGCACAGCAAGCACAGGCAGCATAGCAAGCACAGGCAGCAAGCACAGGCAGCACAGCAAGCACAGGCAGCAAGCTGAGGCAGCACAGCAGGCACAGGCAGCAAGCACAGGCAGCACAGCAAGCACAGGCAGCAAGCACAGGCAGCACAGCAAGCACAGGCAGCAAGGACAGGCAGCACAGCAAGCACAGGCAGCATAGCAAGCACAGCAAGCACAGGCAGCACAGGCAGCTTGCACAGGCAGCATAGCAAGCACAGCAAGCACAGGCAGCAAGCACAGGCAGCACAGCGAGCACAGGCAGCAAGCACAGGCAGCACAGCAAGCACAGGCAGCAAGCACAGGCAGCACAGCAAGCACAGGCAGCAAGCACAGGCAGCACAGGAAAGCACAGGCAGCAAGCACAGGCAGCACAGCAAGCACAGGAAGCAAGCACAGGCAGCACAACAAGCACAGGCAGCAAGCACAGGCAGCACAGGCAGCAAGCACAGGCAGCACAGCAAGCACAGGCAACAAGCACAGGCAGCACAGCAACCACAGGCAGCAAGCACAGGAAGCACAGCAAGCACAGGCAGCACAGCATACACAGGCAGCACAGCAAGCATAGGCAGCAAGCACAGGCAGCACAGCAACCACAGGCAGCAAGCACAGCAAGCACAGGCAGCAAGCACAGGCAGCACAGCAAGCACAGGCAGCAAGCACAGGCAGCAAGCACAGGCATGTTAGAAACCCGCAAAATAGCTCGACGAGATGTGTTCGTTTTAGCGATTCTGGGGGAAGTGCAGAGGGGTCAAGCTCCGTCCTCTTTCCAACAGGCAAAGCCTGCTCCGATCTTCGGCGAGATTCACTCTCGCATTTGTTTACAATGCTTACTCTTACTGAGACGCAGGTCAATGCACCGGCCGCCGAGGTAAACATATGATTCGCGACTCTCGGCGCCTCCAAAAACAGGTGACACAGCAACGCACTGTCGTATGCCACTGTCGAAGTACCGCGTGTTACGGGCGAAATCAAATGCATCGCTAACAGGCAGCACAGCAAGCACAGGCAGCACAGCAAGCACAGGCAGCAAGTACAGGCAGCACAGCAAACACAGGCAGCAAGCACAGGCAGCACAGCAAGCACAGGCAGCAAGCACAGGCAGCACAGCAAGCACAGGCATCAAGCACAGGCAGCAAGCACAGGCAGCACAGCAAGCACAGGCAGCAAGCACAGGCAGCACACCAAGCACAGGCAGCACAGCAAGCACAGGCTGCACAGCAAGCATAGGCAGCAAGCACAGGCATGTTAGAAACCCGCAAAATAGCTCGATGAGATGTGTTCGTTTTAGCGATTCTGGGGGAAGTGCAGAGGGGTCAAGCTCCGTCCTCTTTCCAACAGGCAAAGCCTGCTCCGATCTTTGCGAGATTCACTCTCGCATTTGTTTACAATGCTTACTCTTACTGAGACGCAGGTCAATGCACCGGCCGCCGAGGTAAACATATCATCCGCGACTCTCGGCGCCTCCAAAAACAGGTGACGCAGCAACGCACTGTCGTGTGCCACTGTCGAATTACCGCGTGTTATGGGCGAAATAAAATGCGTCGCTAACAGGCAGCACAGCAAGCACAGGCAGCATAGCAAGCACAGGCAGCAAGCACAGGCAGCACAGCAAGCACAGGCAGCAAGCAGAGGCAGCACAGCAGGCACAGGCAGCAAGCACAGGCAGCACAGCAAGCACAGGCAGCAAGCACAGGCAGCACAGCAAGCACAGGCAGCAAGGACAGGCAGCACAGCAAGCACAGGCAGCATAGCAAGCACAGCAAGCACAGGCAGCACAGGCAGCTTGCACAGGCAGCATAGCAAGCACAGCAAGCACAGGCAGCAAGCACAGGCAGCACAGCGAGCACAGGCAGCAAGCACAGGCAGCACAGCAAGCACAGGCAGCAAGCACAGGCAGCACAGCAAGCACAGGCAGCAAGCACAGGCAGCACAGGAAAGCACAGGCAGCAAGCACAGGCAGCACAGCAAGCACAGGAAGCAAGCACAGGCAGCACAACAAGCACAGGCAGCAAGCACAGGCAGCACAGCAAGCACAGGCAGCAAGCACAGGCAGCACAGCAAGCACAGGCAACAAGCACAGGCAGCACAGCAACCACAGGCAGCAAGCACAGGCAGCACAGCAAGCACAGGCAGCACAGCATACACAGGCAGCACAGCAAGCATAGGCAGCAAGCACAGGCAGCACAGCAACCACAGGCAGCAAGCACAGGCAGCACAGCAAGCACAGGCAGCACAGGCAGCTTGCACAGGCAGCATAGCAAGCACAGCAAGCACAGGCAGCAAGCACAGGCAGCACAGCAAGCACCGGCAGCAATCACAGGCAGCACAGCAAACACAGGCAGCACAGCAAGCACAGGCAGCAAGCACAGGCAGCACAGCATACACAGGCAGCATAGCAAGCACAGGCAGCAAGCACAGGCAGCAAGCACAGGCAGACAGCATACACAAGCAGCACAGCAAGCACAGGCAGCAGAGCTCAGGCAACACAGCAAGCACAGGCAGCAAGCACAGGCAGCACAGCATACACAGGCAGCATAGCAAGCACAGGCAGCACAGGCAGCACAGGCAGCTTGCACAGGCAGCATAGCAAGCACAGCAAGCACAGGCAGCAAGCACAGGCAGCACAGCAAGCACCGGCAGCAATCACAGGCAGCACAGCAAGCACAGGCAGCAAGCACAGGCAGCACAGCAAGCACAGGCAGCAAGCACAGGCAGCACAGCAAGCACAGGCAGCAAGCACAGGCAGCAAGCACAGGCAGCACAGCAAGCACAGGCAGCAAGCACAGGCAGCACAGCAAGCACAGGCAGCAAGCACAGGCAGCACAGTAAGCACAGGCAGCAAGCACAGGTATGTTAGAAACCCGCAAAATAGCTCGACGAGATGTGTTCGTTTTAGCGATTCTGGGGGAAGTGCAGAGGGGTCAAGCTCAGTCCTCTTTCCAACAGGCAAAGCCTGCTCCGATCTTCGGCGAGATTCACTCTCGCATTTGTTTACAATGCTTACTCTTACTGAGACGCAGGTCAATGCACCGGCCGCCGAGGTAAACATATGATCCGCGACTCTCGGCGCCTCTAAAAACAGGTGACACAGCAACGCACTGTCGTGTCCCACTCTCGAATTACCGCGTGTTATGGGCGAAATCAAATGCATCGCTAACAGGCAGCACAGCAAGCACAGGCAGCACAGCAAGCACAGGCAGCAAGCACAGGCAGCACAGCAAGCACAGGCAGCAAGCACAGGCAGCACAGGCAAGCACAGGCAGCAAGCACAGGCAGCACAGGCAAGCACAGGCAGCAAGCACAGGCAGCACAGCAAGCACAGGCAGCAAGCACTGGCAGCACAGCAAGCACAGGCAGCAAGCACAGGCAGCAAGCACAGGCAGCAAGCACAGGTAGCACAGCAAGCACAGGCAGCAAGCACAGGCAGCACAGCAAGCACAGGCAGCAAGCACAGGCAGCACAGCAAGCACAGGCAGCACAGCATACACAGGCAGCACAGCAAGCATAGGCAGCAAGCACAGGCAGCACAGCAACCACAGGCAGCAAGCACAGGCAGCACAGCAAGCACAGGCAGCACAGGCAGCTTGCACAGGCAGCATAGCAAGCACAGCAAGCACAGGCAGCAAGCACAGGCAGCACAGCAAGCACCGGCAGCAATCACAGGCAGCACAGCAAACACAGGCAGCACAGCAAGCACAGGCAGCAAGCACAGGCAGCACAGCATACACAGGCAGCACAGCATACACAGGCAGCACAGCAAGCATAGGCAGCAGGCACAGGCAGCACAGCAACCACAGGCAGCAAGCACAAGCAGCACAGCAAGCACAGGCAGCAGAGCACAGGCAACACAGCAAGCACAGGCAGCAAGCACAGGCAGCACAGCATACACAGGCAGCATAGCAAGCACAGGCAGCACAGGCAGCACAGGCAGCTTGCACAGGCAGCATAGCAAGCACAGCAAGCACAGGCAGCAAGCACAGGCAGCACAGCAAGCACCGGCAGCAATCACAGGCAGCACAGCAAACACAGGCAGCACAGCAAGCACAGGCAGCAAGCACAGGCAGCACACCAAGCACAGGCAGCACAGCAAGCACAGGCAGCACAGGCAGCAAACACAGGCAGCACAGCAAGCACAGGCAGCAAGCACAGGCATGTTAGAAACCTGCAAAATAGCTCGACGAGATGTGTTCGTTTTACCGATTCTGGGGGAAGTGCAGAGGGGTCAAGCTCCGTCCTCTTTCCAACAGGCAAAGCCTGCTCCGATCTTCGGGGAGATTCACCCTCGCATTTGTTTACAATGCTTACTCTTACTGAGACGCAGGTCAATGCACCGGCCTCCGAGGTAAACATATGATCCGCGACTCTCGGCGCCTCCAAAAACAGGTAACACAGCAACGCACTGTCGTGTGCCACTGTCGAATTACCGCGTGTTATGGGCGAAATCAAATGCATCGCTAAGAGGCAGCACAGCAAGCACAGGCAGCACAGCAAGCACAGGCAGCAAGCACAGGCAGCACAGCAAGCACAGGCACCACAGCAAGCACAGGCAGCAAACACAGGCAGCACAGCAAGCACAGGCAGCAAGCACAGGCAGCAAACACAGGCAGCACAGCAAGCACAGGCAGCATAGCAAGCACAGGCAGCACAGCAAGCACCGGCGGCAAGCACAGGCAGCACAGCAAACACAGGCAGCACAGCAAGCACAGGCAGCAAGCACCGGCAGCACAGCAAGCACAGGCAGCAAGCACAGGCAGCACAGCAAGCACAGGCCGCAAGCACAGGCAGCACAGGCAGCAAGCACAGGCAGCACAGGCAAGCACAGGCAGCACAGCAAGCACAGGCAGCAAGCACAGGCAGCACAGCAAGCACAGGCAGCAAGCACAGGCAGCAAGCACAGGCAGCACAGCAAACAGAGGCAGCACAGCCAGCACAGGCAGCCAGCACAGGCAACACAGCAAGCACAGGCAGCAAGCACAGGCAGCACAGCAAGCACAGGCCGCAAGCACAGGCAGCACAGCAAGCACAGGCAGCAAGCACAGGCAGCACAGGCAGCAAGCACAGGCAGCACAGGCAGCAAGCACAGGCAGCACAGGCAAGCACAGGCAGCACAGCAAGCACAGGCAGCAAGCACAGGCAGCACAGCAAGCACAGGCAGCAAGCACAGGCAGCAAGCACAGGCAGCACAGCAAACAGAGGCAGCACAGCCAGCACAGGCAGCCAGCACAGGCAACACAGCAAGCACAGGCAGCAAGCACAGGCAGCACAGCAAGCACAGGCAGCACAGCAAGCACAGGCCGCAAGCACAGGCAGCACACCAAGCACAGGCAGCAAGCACAGGCAGCACAGCAAGCACAGGCAGCAAGCACAGGCAGCACAGCAAGCACAGGCAGCAAGCAAAGGCAGCACAGCAAGCACAGGCAGCAAGCAAAGGCAGCACAGCAAGCACAGGCAGCATAGCAAGCACAGCAAGCACAGGCAGCAAGCACAGGCAGCACAGCAAGCACAGGCAGCACAGGCAGCAAGCACAGGCATGTTAGAAACCCGCAAAATAGCTCGACGAGATGCGTTCGTTTTAGCGATTCTGGGGGAAGTGCAGAGGGGTCAAGCTCCGTCCTCTTTCCAACAGGCAAAGCCTGCTCCGATCTTCGGCGAGATTCACTCTCGCATTTGTTTACAATGCTTACTCTTACTGAGACGCAGGTCCATGCACCGCCCGCCGAGGTAAACATATGATCCGCCACTCTCGGCGCCTCCAAAAACAAGTGACACAGCAACGCACTGTCGTGTGCCACTGTCGAGTTACCGCGTGTTATGGGCGAAATCAAATGCATCGCTAACAGGCAGCACAGCAAGCACAGGCAGCACAGGCAGCAAGCACAGGCAGCATAGCAAGCAGAGGCAGCACAGCAAGCACAGGCAGCATAGCAAGCAGAGGCAGCACAGCAAGCACAGGCAGCATGCACAGGCAGCACAGCAAGCACAGGCAGCAAGCACAGGCAGCACAGCAAGCACAGGCAGCACAGCAAGTACAGGCCGCAAGCACAGGCAGCACACCAAGCACAGGCAGCAAGCACAGGCAGCACAGCAAGCACAGGCAGCAAGCACAGGCAGCACAGCAAGCACAGGCAGCAAGCAAAGGCAGCACAGCAAGCACAGGCAGCATAGCAAGCACAGCAAGCACAGGCAGGACAGGCAGCAAGCACAGGCAGCAAGCACAGGCAGCACAGCAAACAGAGGCAGCACAGCAAGCACAGGCAGCAAGCACAGGCAGCACACCAAGCACAGGCAGCACAGCAAGCACAGGCAGCAAGCACAGGCAGCACAGCAAGCACAGGCAGCAAGCACAGGCAGCACAGCAAGCACAGGCAGCAAGCAAAGGCAGCACAGCAAGCACAGGCAGCATAGCAAGCACAGCAAGCACAGGCAGGACAGGCAGCAAGCACAGGCAGCAAGCACAGGCAGCACAGCAAACAGAGGCAGCACAGCAAGCACAGGCAGCAAGCACAGCCAGCACACCAAGCACAGGCAGCACAGCAAGCACAGGCAGCAAGCACAGGCAGCACAGCAAGCACAGGCAGCAAGCACAGGCAGCACAGCAAGCACAGGCAGCCAGCACAGGCAACACAGCAAGCACAGGCAGCAGGCACAGGCACCACACCAAGCACAGGCAGCACAGCAAGCACAGGCAGCAAGCACAGGCAGCACAGCAAGCACAGGCAACACAGCAAGCACAGGCAGCAAGCACAGGCAGCACAGCAAGCACAGGCAGCAAGCACAGGCATGTTAGAAACCTGCAAAATAGCTCGACGAGATGTGTTTGTTTTAGCGATTCTGGGGGAAGTGCAGAGGGGTCAAGCTCCGTCCTCTTTCCAACAGGCAAAGCCTGCTCCGATCTTCGGCGAGATTCACTCTCGCATTTGTTTACAATGCTTACTCTTACTGAGACGCAGGTCAATGCACCGGCCGCCGAGGTAAACATATGATCCGCGACTCTCGGCGCCTCCAAAAACAGGTGACACAGCAACGCACTGTCATGTGCCACTGTCGAATTACCGCGTGTTATGGGCGAAATCAAATGCATCGCTAACAGGCAGCACAGCAAGCACAGGCAGCAAGCACAGGCAGCACAGCAAGTACAGGCAGAAAGCACAGGCAGCACAGCAAGCACAGGCAGCACAGTAAGCAGAGGCAGCAAGCACAGGCAGCACAGCAAGCACAGGCAGCAGAGCAAGCACAGGCAGTAAGCACAGGCAGCAGAGCAAGCACAGGCAGCTTGCACAGGCAGCATAGCAAGCACAGCAAGCACAGGCAGCAAGCACAGGCAGCACAGCAAGCACAGGCAGCAGAGCAAGCACAGGCAGCAAGCACAGGCAGCACAGCAAGCACAGGCGGCAGAGCAAGCACAGGCAGCAAGCACAGGCAGCAAACACAGGCAGCTCAGGCAGCACAGCAAGCACAGGCAGCAAGCACAGGCAGCAAGCACAGGCAGCACAGCAAGCACAGGCAGCAAGCACAGGCAGCATAGCAAGCACAGCAAGCACAGGCAGCACAGCAAGCACAGGCAGCACAGCAAGCACAGGCAGCAAGCACAGGCATGTTAGAAACCCGCAAAATAGCTCGACGAGATGTGTTCGTTTTAGCGATTCTGGGGGAAGTGCAGAGGGGTCAAGCTCCGTCCTCTTTCCAACAGGCAAAGCCTGCTCCGATCTTCGGCGAGATTCACTCTCGCATTTGTTTACAATGCTTATTCTTACTGAGACGCAGGTCAATGCACCGGCCGCCGAGGTAAACATATGATCCGCGACTCTCGGCGCCTCCAAAAACAGGTGACACAGCAACGCACTGTCGTGTGCCACTGTCGAATTACCGCGTGTTATGGGCGAAATCAAATGCATCGCTAACAGGCAGCACAGCAAGCACAGGCAGCAAGCACAGGCAGCACAGCAAGCACAGGCAGCAAGCACAGGCAGCAAGCACAGGCAGCACAGCAAGCACAGGCAGCAAGCACAGGCATGTTAGAAACCCGCTAAATAGCTCGACGAGATGTGTTCGTTTTAGCGATTCTGGGGGAAGTGCAGAGGGGTCAAGCTCCGTCCTCTTTCCAACAGGCAAAGCCTGCTCCGATCTTCGGCGAGATTCCCTCTCGCATTTGTATACAATGCTTACTCTTACTGAGACGCAGGTCAATGCACCGGCCGCCGAGGTAAACATATGATCCGCGACACTCGGCGCCTCCAAAAACAGGTGACACAGCAACGCACTGTCGTGTGCCACTGTCGAATTACCGCGTGTTATGGGCGAAATCAAATGCATCGCTAACAGGCAGCACAGCAAACACAGGCAGCACAGCAAGCACAGGCAGCAAGCACAGGCAGCACAGCAAGCACAGGCAGCACAGCAAGCACAGGCAGCAAGCACAGGCAGCACAGCAAGCACAGGCAGCAAAGCAACTACAGGCAGCAAGCACAGGCAGCACAGCAAGCACAGGCAGCAAGCACAGGCAGCAAGCACAGGCAGCACACAAAGCACAGGCAGCAAGCACAGGCAGCACAGCAAGCACAGGCAGCAAGCACAGGCAGCACAGGCAGCACAGCAAGCACAGGCAGCAAGCACAGGCATGTTAGAAACCCGCAAAATAGCTCGACGAGATGCGTTCGTTTTAGCGATTCTGGGGGAAGTGCAGAGGGGTCAAGCTCCGTCCTCTTTCCAACAGGCAAAGTCTGCTCCGATCTTCGGCGAGATTCACTCTCGCATTTGTTTACAATGCTTACTCTTACTGAGACGCAGGTCAATGCACCGGCCGCCGAGGTAAACATATGATCCGCCACTCTCGGCGCCTCCAAAAACAGGTGACACAGCAACGCACTGTCGTGTGCCACTGTCGAGTTACCGCGTGTTATGGGCGAAATCAAATGCATCGCTAACAGGCAGCACAGCAAGCACAGGCAGCACAGGCAGCAAGCACAGGCAGCATAGCAAGCAGAGGCAGCACAGCAAGCACAGGCAGCAAGCACCGGCAGCACAGCAAGCACAGGCAGCAAGCACAGGCAGCACAGCAAGCACAGGCCGCAAGCACAGGCAGCACAGCAAGCACAGGCAGCAAGCACAGGCAGCACAGGCAGCAAGCACAGGCAGCACAGGCAGCAAGCAAGGCAGCACAGGCAAGCACAGGCAGCACAGCAAGCACAGGCAGCACAGCAAGCACAGGCAGCAAGCACAGGCAGCAAGCACAGGCAGCACAGCAAACAGAGGCAGCACAGCCAGCACAGGCAGCCAGCACAGGCAACACAGCAAGCACAGGCAGCAAGCACAGGCAGCACAGCAAGCACAGGCCGCAAGCACAGGCAGCACACCAAGCACAGGCAGCAAGCACAGGCAGCACAGCAAGCACAGGCAGCAAGCACAGGCAGCACAGCAAGCACAGGCAGCAAGCACAGGCAGCAAGCACAGGCAGCACACCAAGCACAGGCAGCACAGCAAGCACAGGCAGCACAGGCAGCAAACACAGGCAGCACAGCAAGCACAGGCAGCAAGCACAGGCAGCACAGGCAAGCACAGGCAGCAAGCACAGGCAGCACAGCAAGCACAGGCAGCAAGCACAGGCAGCACAGCAAGCACAGGCAGCAAGCACAGGCAGCAAGCACAGGCAGCACAGCAAGCACAGGCAGCAAGCTCAGGCAGCACAGCAAGCACAGGCAGCAAGCACAGGCAGCACAGCATACACAGGCAGCACAGCAAGCACAGGCAGCAAGCACAGGCAGCACAGCAACCACAGGCAGCAAGCACAGGCAGCACAGCAAGCACAGGCAGCAAGCACAGCAAGCACAGGCAGCAAGCACAGGCAGCACAGCAAGCACAGGCAGCAAGCACAGGCAGCAAGCACAGGCATGTTAGAAACCCGCAAAATAGCTCGACGAGATGTGTTCGTTTTAGCGATTCTGGGGGAAGTGCAGAGGGGTCAAGCTCCGTCCTCTTTCCAACAGGCAAAGCCTGCTCCGATCTTCGGCGAGATTCACTCTCGCATTTGTTTACAATGCTTACTCTTACTGAGACGCAGGTCAATGCACCGGCCGCCGAGGTAAACATATGATTCGCGACTCTCGGCGCCTCCAAAAACAGGTGACACAGCAACGCACTGTCGTATGCCACTGTCGAAGTACCGCGTGTTACGGGCGAAATCAAATGCATCGCTAACAGGCAGCACAGCAAGCACAGGCAGCACAGCAAGCACAGGCAGCAAGTACAGGCAGCACAGCAAGCACAGGCAGCAAGCACAGGCAGCACAGCAAGCACAGGCAGCAAGCACAGGCAGCACAGCAAGCACAGGCATCAAGCACAGGCAGCAAGCCCAGGCAGCACAGCAAGCACAGGCAGCAAGCACAGGCAGCACACCAAGCACAGGCAGCACAGCAAGCACAGGCTGCACAGCAAGCATAGGCAGCAAGCAGAGGCATGTTAGAAACCCGCAAAATAGCTCGACGAGATGTGTTCGTTTTAGCGATTCTGGGGGAAGTGCAGAGGGGTCAAGCTCCGTCCTCTTTCCAACAGGCAAAGCCTGCTCCGATCTTTGCGAGATTCACTCTCGCATTTGTTTACAATGCTTACTCTTACTGAGACGCAGGTCAATGCACCGGCCGCCGAGGTAAACATATCATCCGCGACTCTCGGCGCCTCCAAAAACAGGTGACACAGCAACGCACTGTCGTGTGCCACTGTCGAATTACCGCGTGTTATGGGCGAAATAAAATGCGTCGCTAACAGGCAGCACAGCAAGCACAGGCAGCATAGCAAGCACAGGCAGCAAGCACAGGCAGCACAGCAAGCACAGGCAGCAAGCTGAGGCAGCACAGCAGGCACAGGCAGCAAGCACAGGCAGCACAGCAAGCACAGGCAGCAAGCACAGGCAGCACAGCAAGCACAGGCAGCAAGGACAGGCAGCACAGCAAGCACAGGCAGCATAGCAAGCACAGCAAGCACAGGCAGCACAGGCAGCTTGCACAGGCAGCATAGCAAGCACAGCAAGCACAGGCAGCAAGCACAGGCAGCACAGCGAGCACAGGCAGCAAGCACAGGCAGCACAGCAAGCACAGGCAGCAAGCACAGGCAGCACAGCAAGCACAGGCAGCAAGCACAGGCAGCACAGGAAAGCACAGGCAGCAAGCACAGGCAGCACAGCAAGCACAGGAAGCAAGCACAGGCAGCACAACAAGCACAGGCAGCAAGCACAGGCAGCACAGGCAGCAAGCACAGGCAGCACAGCAAGCACAGGCAACAAGCACAGGCAGCACAGCAACCACAGGCAGCAAGCACAGGAAGCACAGCAAGCACAGGCAGCACAGCATACACAGGCAGCACAGCAAGCATAGGCAGCAAGCACAGGCAGCACAGCAACCACAGGCAGCAAGCACAGCAAGCACAGGCAGCAAGCACAGGCAGCACAGCAAGCACAGGCAGCAAGCACAGGCAGCAAGCACAGGCATGTTAGAAACCCGCAAAATAGCTCGACGAGATGTGTTCGTTTTAGCGATTCTGGGGGAAGTGCAGAGGGGTCAAGCTCCGTCCTCTTTCCAACAGGCAAAGCCTGCTCCGATCTTCGGCGAGATTCACTCTCGCATTTGTTTACAATGCTTACTCTTACTGAGACGCAGGTCAATGCACCGGCCGCCGAGGTAAACATATGATTCGCGACTCTCGGCGCCTCCAAAAACAGGTGACACAGCAACGCACTGTCGTATGCCACTGTCGAAGTACCGCGTGTTACGGGCGAAATCAAATGCATCGCTAACAGGCAGCACAGCAAGCACAGGCAGCACAGCAAGCACAGGCAGCAAGTACAGGCAGCACAGCAAACACAGGCAGCAAGCACAGGCAGCACAGCAAGCACAGGCAGCAAGCACAGGCAGCACAGCAAGCACAGGCATCAAGCACAGGCAGCAAGCACAGGCAGCACAGCAAGCACAGGCAGCAAGCACAGGCAGCACACCAAGCACAGGCAGCACAGCAAGCACAGGCTGCACAGCAAGCATAGGCAGCAAGCACAGGCATGTTAGAAACCCGCAAAATAGCTCGATGAGATGTGTTCGTTTTAGCGATTCTGGGGGAAGTGCAGAGGGGTCAAGCTCCGTCCTCTTTCCAACAGGCAAAGCCTGCTCCGATCTTCGGCGAGATTCACTCTCGCATTTGTTTACAATGCTTACTCTTACTGAGACGCAGGTCAATGCACCGGCCGCCGAGGTAAACATATGATTCGCGACTCTCGGCGCCTCCAAAAACAGGTGACACAGCAACGCACTGTCGTATGCCACTGTCGAAGTACCGCGTGTTACGGGCGAAATCAAATGCATCGCTAACAGGCAGCACAGCAAGCACAGGCAGCACAGCAAGCACAGGCAGCAAGTACAGGCAGCACAGCAAACACAGGCAGCAAGCACAGGCAGCACAGCAAGCACAGGCAGCAAGCACAGGCAGCACAGCAAGCACAGGCATCAAGCACAGGCAGCAAGCACAGGCAGCACAGCAAGCACAGGCAGCAAGCACAGGCAGCACACCAAGCACAGGCAGCACAGCAAGCACAGGCTGCACAGCAAGCATAGGCAGCAAGCACAGGCATGTTAGAAACCCGCAAAATAGCTCGATGAGATGTGTTCGTTTTAGCGATTCTGGGGGAAGTGCAGAGGGGTCAAGCTCCGTCCTCTTTCCAACAGGCAAAGCCTGCTCCGATCTTTGCGAGATTCACTCTCGCATTTGTTTACAATGCTTACTCTTACTGAGACGCAGGTCAATGCACCGGCCGCCGAGGTAAACATATCATCCGCGACTCTCGGCGCCTCCAAAAACAGGTGACACAGCAACGCACTGTCGTGTGCCACTGTCGAATTACCGCGTGTTATGGGCGAAATAAAATGCGTCGCTAACAGGCAGCACAGCAAGCACAGGCAGCATAGCAAGCACAGGCAGCAAGCACAGGCAGCACAGCAAGCACAGGCAGCAAGCAGAGGCAGCACAGCAGGCACAGGCAGCAAGCACAGGCAGCACAGCAAGCACAGGCAGCAAGCACAGGCAGCACAGCAAGCACAGGCAGCAAGGACAGGCAGCACAGCAAGCACAGGCAGCATAGCAAGCACAGCAAGCACAGGCAGCACAGGCAGCTTGCACAGGCAGCATAGCAAGCACAGCAAGCACAGGCAGCAAGCACAGGCAGCACAGCGAGCACAGGCAGCAAGCACAGGCAGCACAGCAAGCACAGGCAGCAAGCACAGGCAGCACAGCAAGCACAGGCAGCAAGCACAGGCAGCACAGGAAAGCACAGGCAGCAAGCACAGGCAGCACAGCAAGCACAGGAAGCAAGCACAGGCAGCACAACAAGCACAGGCA
This sequence comes from Priocnemis perturbator, assembly GCA_963942575.1. NCBI lineage: Eukaryota > Metazoa > Arthropoda > Insecta > Hymenoptera > Pompilidae > Priocnemis > Priocnemis perturbator. Next base: position 370,657 of record CAWWDK010000440.1, read on the forward strand.
GCAAGCACAGGCAGCACAGCAAGCACAGGCAGCAAGCACAGGCAGCACAGCAAGCACAGGCAACAAGCACAGGCAGCACAGCAACCACAGGCAGCAAGCACAGGCAGCACAGCAAGCACAGGCAGCACAGCATACACAGGCAGCACAGCAAGCATAGGCAGCAAGCACAGGCAGCACAGCAACCACAGGCAGCAAGCACAGGCAGCACAGCAAGCACAGGCAGCACAGGCAGCTTGCACAGGCAGCATAGCAAGCACAGCAAGCACAGGCAGCAAGCACAGGCAGCACAGCAAGCACCGGCAGCAATCACAGGCAGCACAGCAAACACAGGCAGCACAGCAAGCACAGGCAGCAAGCACAGGCAGCACAGCATACACAGGCAGCATAGCAAGCACAGGCAGCAAGCACAGGCAGCAAGCACAGGCAGCACAGCATACACAAGCAGCACAGCAAGCACAGGCAGCAGAGCTCAGGCAACACAGCAAGCACAGGCAGCAAGCACAGGCAGCACAGCATACACAGGCAGCATAGCAAGCACAGGCAGCACAGGCAGCACAGGCAGCTTGCACAGGCAGCATAGCAAGCACAGCAAGCACAGGCAGCAAGCACAGGCAGCACAGCAAGCACCGGCAGCAATCACAGGCAGCACAGCAAGCACAGGCAGCAAGCACAGGCAGCACAGCAAGCACAGGCAGCAAGCACAGGCAGCACAGCAAGCACAGGCAGCAAGCACAGGCAGCAAGCACAGGCAGCACAGCAAGCACAGGCAGCAAGCACAGGCAGCACAGCAAGCACAGGCAGCAAGCACAGGCAGCACAGTAAGCACAGGCAGCAAGCACAGGTATGTTAGAAACCCGCAAAATAGCTCGACGAGATGTGTTCGTTTTAGCGATTCTGGGGGAAGTGCAGAGGGGTCAAGCTCAGTCCTCTTTCCAACAGGCAAAGCCTGCTCCGATCTTCGGCGAGATTCACTCTCGCATTTGTTTACAATGCTTACTCTTACTGAGACGCAGGTCAATGCACCGGCCGCCGAGGTAAACATATGATCCGCGACTCTCGGCGCCTCTAAAAACAGGTGACACAGCAACGCACTGTCGTGTCCCACTCTCGAATTACCGCGTGTTATGGGCGAAATCAAATGCATCGCTAACAGGCAGCACAGCAAGCACAGGCAGCACAGCAAGCACAGGCAGCAAGCACAGGCAGCACAGCAAGCACAGGCAGCAAGCACAGGCAGCACAGGCAAGCACAGGCAGCAAGCACAGGCAGCACAGGCAAGCACAGGCAGCAAGCACAGGCAGCACAGCAAGCACAGGCAGCAAGCACTGGCAGCACAGCAAGCACAGGCAGCAAGCACAGGCAGCAAGCACAGGCAGCAAGCACAGGTAGCACAGCAAGCACAGGCAGCAAGCACAGGCAGCACAGCAAGCACAGGCAGCAAGCACAGGCAGCACAGCAAGCACAGGCAGCACAGCATACACAGGCAGCACAGCAAGCATAGGCAGCAAGCACAGGCAGCACAGCAACCACAGGCAGCAAGCACAGGCAGCACAGCAAGCACAGGCAGCACAGGCAGCTTGCACAGGCAGCATAGCAAGCACAGCAAGCACAGGCAGCAAGCACAGGCAGCACAGCAAGCACCGGCAGCAATCACAGGCAGCACAGCAAACACAGGCAGCACAGCAAGCACAGGCAGCAAGCACAGGCAGCACAGCATACACAGGCAGCACAGCATACACAGGCAGCACAGCAAGCATAGGCAGCAGGCACAGGCAGCACAGCAACCACAGGCAGCAAGCACAAGCAGCACAGCAAGCACAGGCAGCAGAGCACAGGCAACACAGCAAGCACAGGCAGCAAGCACAGGCAGCACAGCATACACAGGCAGCATAGCAAGCACAGGCAGCACAGGCAGCACAGGCAGCTTGCACAGGCAGCATAGCAAGCACAGCAAGCACAGGCAGCAAGCACAGGCAGCACAGCAAGCACCGGCAGCAATCACAGGCAGCACAGCAAACACAGGCAGCACAGCAAGCACAGGCAGCAAGCACAGGCAGCACACCAAGCACAGGCAGCACAGCAAGCACAGGCAGCACAGGCAGCAAACACAGGCAGCACAGCAAGCACAGGCAGCAAGCACAGGCATGTTAGAAACCTGCAAAATAGCTCGACGAGATGTGTTCGTTTTACCGATTCTGGGGGAAGTGCAGAGGGGTCAAGCTCCGTCCTCTTTCCAACAGGCAAAGCCTGCTCCGATCTTCGGGGAGATTCACCCTCGCATTTGTTTACAATGCTTACTCTTACTGAGACGCAGGTCAATGCACCGGCCTCCGAGGTAAACATATGATCCGCGACTCTCGGCGCCTCCAAAAACAGGTAACACAGCAACGCACTGTCGTGTGCCACTGTCGAATTACCGCGTGTTATGGGCGAAATCAAATGCATCGCTAAGAGGCAGCACAGCAAGCACAGGCAGCACAGCAAGCACAGGCAGCAAGCACAGGCAGCACAGCAAGCACAGGCACCACAGCAAGCACAGGCAGCAAACACAGGCAGCACAGCAAGCACAGGCAGCAAGCACAGGCAGCAAACACAGGCAGCACAGCAAGCACAGGCAGCATAGCAAGCACAGGCAGCACAGCAAGCACCGGCGGCAAGCACAGGCAGCACAGCAAACACAGGCAGCACAGCAAGCACAGGCAGCAAGCACCGGCAGCACAGCAAGCACAGGCAGCAAGCACAGGCAGCACAGCAAGCACAGGCCGCAAGCACAGGCAGCACAGGCAGCAAGCACAGGCAGCACAGGCAGCAAGCACAGGCAGCACAGGCAAGCACAGGCAGCACAGCAAGCACAGGCAGCAAGCACAGGCAGCACAGCAAGCACAGGCAGCAAGCACAGGCAGCAAGCACAGGCAGCACAGCAAACAGAGGCAGCACAGCCAGCACAGGCAGCCAGCACAGGCAACACAGCAAGCACAGGCAGCAAGCACAGGCAGCACAGCAAGCACAGGCCGCAAGCACAGGCAGCACAGCAAGCACAGGCAGCAAGCACAGGCAGCACAGGCAGCAAGCACAGGCAGCACAGGCAGCAAGCACAGGCAGCACAGGCAAGCACAGGCAGCACAGCAAGCACAGGCAGCAAGCACAGGCAGCACAGCAAGCACAGGCAGCAAGCACAGGCAGCAAGCACAGGCAGCACAGCAAACAGAGGCAGCACAGCCAGCACAGGCAGCCAGCACAGGCAACACAGCAAGCACAGGCAGCAAGCACAGGCAGCACAGCAAGCACAGGCAGCACAGCAAGCACAGGCCGCAAGCACAGGCAGCACACCAAGCACAGGCAGCAAGCACAGGCAGCACAGCAAGCACAGGCAGCAAGCACAGGCAGCACAGCAAGCACAGGCAGCAAGCAAAGGCAGCACAGCAAGCACAGGCAGCAAGCAAAGGCAGCACAGCAAGCACAGGCAGCATAGCAAGCACAGCAAGCACAGGCAGCAAGCACAGGCAGCACAGCAAGCACAGGCAGCACAGGCAGCAAGCACAGGCATGTTAGAAACCCGCAAAATAGCTCGACGAGATGCGTTCGTTTTAGCGATTCTGGGGGAAGTGCAGAGGGGTCAAGCTCCGTCCTCTTTCCAACAGGCAAAGCCTGCTCCGATCTTCGGCGAGATTCACTCTCGCATTTGTTTACAATGCTTACTCTTACTGAGACGCAGGTCCATGCACCGCCCGCCGAGGTAAACATATGATCCGCCACTCTCGGCGCCTCCAAAAACAAGTGACACAGCAACGCACTGTCGTGTGCCACTGTCGAGTTACCGCGTGTTATGGGCGAAATCAAATGCATCGCTAACAGGCAGCACAGCAAGCACAGGCAGCACAGGCAGCAAGCACAGGCAGCATAGCAAGCAGAGGCAGCACAGCAAGCACAGGCAGCATAGCAAGCAGAGGCAGCACAGCAAGCACAGGCAGCATGCACAGGCAGCACAGCAAGCACAGGCAGCAAGCACAGGCAGCACAGCAAGCACAGGCAGCACAGCAAGTACAGGCCGCAAGCACAGGCAGCACACCAAGCACAGGCAGCAAGCACAGGCAGCACAGCAAGCACAGGCAGCAAGCACAGGCAGCACAGCAAGCACAGGCAGCAAGCAAAGGCAGCACAGCAAGCACAGGCAGCATAGCAAGCACAGCAAGCACAGGCAGGACAGGCAGCAAGCACAGGCAGCAAGCACAGGCAGCACAGCAAACAGAGGCAGCACAGCAAGCACAGGCAGCAAGCACAGGCAGCACACCAAGCACAGGCAGCACAGCAAGCACAGGCAGCAAGCACAGGCAGCACAGCAAGCACAGGCAGCAAGCACAGGCAGCACAGCAAGCACAGGCAGCAAGCAAAGGCAGCACAGCAAGCACAGGCAGCATAGCAAGCACAGCAAGCACAGGCAGGACAGGCAGCAAGCACAGGCAGCAAGCACAGGCAGCACAGCAAACAGAGGCAGCACAGCAAGCACAGGCAGCAAGCACAGCCAGCACACCAAGCACAGGCAGCACAGCAAGCACAGGCAGCAAGCACAGGCAGCACAGCAAGCACAGGCAGCAAGCACAGGCAGCACAGCAAGCACAGGCAGCCAGCACAGGCAACACAGCAAGCACAGGCAGCAGGCACAGGCACCACACCAAGCACAGGCAGCACAGCAAGCACAGGCAGCAAGCACAGGCAGCACAGCAAGCACAGGCAACACAGCAAGCACAGGCAGCAAGCACAGGCAGCACAGCAAGCACAGGCAGCAAGCACAGGCATGTTAGAAACCTGCAAAATAGCTCGACGAGATGTGTTTGTTTTAGCGATTCTGGGGGAAGTGCAGAGGGGTCAAGCTCCGTCCTCTTTCCAACAGGCAAAGCCTGCTCCGATCTTCGGCGAGATTCACTCTCGCATTTGTTTACAATGCTTACTCTTACTGAGACGCAGGTCAATGCACCGGCCGCCGAGGTAAACATATGATCCGCGACTCTCGGCGCCTCCAAAAACAGGTGACACAGCAACGCACTGTCGTGTCCCACTCTCGAATTACCGCGTGTTATGGGCGAAATCAAATGCATCGCTAACAGGCAGCACAGCAAGCACAGGCAGCACAGCAAGCACAGGCAGCAAGCACAGGCAGCACAGCAAGCACAGGCAGCAAGCACAGGCAGCAAGCACAGGCAGCACAGCAAGCACAGGCAGCAAGCACAGGCAGCAAACACAGGCAGCACAGCAAGCACAGGCAGCACAGGCAGCTTGCACAGGCAGCATAGCAAGCACAGCAAGCACAGGCAGCACAGCAAGCAGAGGCAGCAAGCACAGGCAGCACAGCAAGCACAGGCAGCACAGCAAGCACCGGCAGCAAGCACAGGCAGCACAGCATGCTCAGGCAGCAAGCACAGGCAGCACAGCAAGCAGAGGCAGCAAGCACAGGCAGCACAGCAAGCACAGGCAGCAAGCACAGGCAGCAAAGCAAGCACAGGCAGCAAGCACAAGCAGCACAGCAAGCACAGGCAACAAACACGGGCAGCACAGCAAGCACAGGCAGCACAGCAAGCACAGGCATGTTAGAAACCCGCAAAATAGCTCGACGAGATGTGTTCGTTTTAGCGATTCTGGGGGAAGTGCAGAGGGGTCAAGCTCCGTCCTCTTTCCAACAGGCAAAGCCTGCTCCGATCTTCGGCGAGATTCACTCTCGCATTTGTTTACAATGCTTACTCTTACTGAGACGCAGGTCAATGCACCGGCCGCCGAGGTAAACATATGATCCGCGACTCTCGGCGCCTCCAAAAACAGGTGACACAGCAACGCACTGTCGTGTCCCACTCTCGAATTACCGCGTGTTATGGGCGAAATCAAATGCATCGCTAACAGGCAGCACAGCAAGCACAGGCAGCACAGCAAGCACAGGCAGCAAGCACAGGCAGCACAGCAAGCACAGGCAGCAAGCACAGGCAGCACAGCAAGCACAGGCAGCAAGCACAGGCAGCAAGCACAGGCAGCACAGCAAGCACAGGCAGCAAGCACAGGCAGCAAACACAGGCAGCACAGCAAGCACAGGCAGCACAGGCAGCTTGCACAGGCAGCATAGCAAGCACAGCAAGCACAGGCAGCACAGCAAGCAGAGGCAGCAAGCACAGGCAGCACAGCAAGCACAGGCAGCACAGCAAGCACCGGCAGCAAGCACAGGCAGCACAGCAAACACAGGCAGCACAGCATGCTCAGGCAGCAAGCACAGACAGCACAGCAAGCAGAGGCAGCAAGCACAGGCAGCACAGCAAGCACAGGCAGCAAGCACAGGCAGCAAGCACAAGCAGCACAGCAAGCACAGGCAACAAACACGGGCAGCACAGCAAGCACAGGCAGCAAAGCAAGCACAAGCAGCACAGCAAGCACAGGCAGCAAGCACAGGCAGCACAGGTAGCTAGCACAGGCAGCACAGCAAGCACAGGCAGTACAGCAAGCACAGGCAGCAAGCACAGGCAGCACAGCAAGCACAAGCAGCACAGCAAGCACAGGCATGTTAGAAACCCGCAAAATAGCTCGACGAGTTGTGTTCGTTTTAGCGATTCTGGGGGAAGTGCAGAGGGGTCAAGCTCCGTCCTCTTTCCAACAGGCAAAGCCTGCTCCGATCTTCGGCGAGATTCACTCTCGCATTTATTTACAATGCTTACTCTTACTGAGACGCAGGTCAATGCACCGGCCGCCGAGGTAAACATATGATCCGCGACTCTCGGCGCCTCCAAAAACAGGTGACACAGCAACGCACTGTCGTGTGCCACTGTCGAATTACCGCGTGTCATGGGCGAAATCAAATGCATCGCTAACGGGCAGCACAGCAAGCACAGGCAGCAAGCACAGGCAGCAAGCACAGGCAGCACAGCAAGCACAGGCAGCAAGCACAGGCAGCACAGCAAGCACAGGCAGCAAGCACAGGCAGCACAGCAAGCACAGGCAGCACAGCAAGCACAGGCAGCACAGTAAGCACAGGCAGCAAGCACAGGCATGTTAGAAACCCGCAAAATAGCTCGACGAGAAGTGATCGTTTTAGCGATTCTGGGCGAAGTGCAGAGGGGTCAAGCTCCGTCCTGTTTCCAACAGGCAAAGCCTGCTCCGATCTTCGGCGAGATTCACTCTCGCATTTGTTTAGAATGCTTACTCTTACTGAGACGCAGGTCAATGCACCGGCCGCCGAGGTAAACATATGATCCGCCACTCTCGGCGCCTCCAAAAACAGGTGACACAGCAACGCACTGTCGTGTGCCACTGTCGTGTTACCGCGTGTTATGGGCGAAATCAAATGCATCGCTAACAGGCAGCACAGCAAGCACAGGCAGCACAGGCAGCAAGCACAGGCAGCACAGCAAGCACAGGCAGCACAGCAAGCACAGGCAGCAAGCACAGGCAGCACAGCAAGCACAGGCAGCATAGCAAGCACAGCAAGCACAGGCAGCACAGGCAGCTTACACAGGCACCATAGCAAGCACAGCAAGCATAGGCAGCACACCAAGCACAGGCAGCAAGCATAGGCAGCACAGCAAGCACAGGCAGCAAGCACAGGCAGCACAGCAAGCACAGGCAGCAAGCACAGGCAGCACAGCAAGCACACGCAGCAAGCACAGGCAGCGCAGCAAGCACAGGCAGCAAGCACAGGCAGCACAGCAAGCACAGGCAGCAAGCACAGGCAGCACAGCAAGCACAGGCAGTACAGCAAGCACAGCACAGCAAGCACAGGCACCACACCAAGCACAGGCAGCACAGCAAGCACAGGCAGCAAGCACAGGCAGCAAGCACAGGCAGCACAGCAAGCACAGGCAGCAAGCACAGGCAGCATAGCAAGCACAGGCAGCACAGCAAGCACAGGCAGCACAGGCAGCTTGCACAGGCAGCATAGCAAGCACAGCAAGCACAGGCAGCAAGCACAGGCAGCACAGCAACAAGCAAGCACAGGCAGCAAGCACAGGCAGCACAGCAAGCACAGGCAGCAAGCACAGGCAGCTTGCACAGGCAGCATAGCAAGCACAGCAAGCATAGGCAGCAAGCACAGGCAGCACAGCAACAAGCAAGCACAGGCAGCAAGCACAGGCAGCACAGCAAGCACAGGCAGCAAGCACAGGCAGCACACCAAGCACAGGCAGCACAGCAAGCACAGGCAGCAAGCACAGGCAGCACATCAAACACAGGCAGCACAGCAAGCACAGGCAGCACAGCAAGCACAGGCAGCAAGCACAGGCAGCAAGCACAGGCAGCAAGCACAGGCAGCACAGCAAGCACAGGCAGCAAGCACAGGCAGCACAGCAAGCACAGGCAGCAAGCACAGGCAGCACAGCAAGCACAGGCAGCAAGCACAGGCAGCACAGCAAGCACAGGCACCACACCAAGCACAGGCAGCACAGCAAGCACAGGCAGCAAGCACAGGCAGCAAGCACAGGCAGCACAGGCAGCTTGCACAGGCAGCATAGCAAGCACAGCAAGCATAGGCAGCAAGCACAGGCAGCACAGCAACAAGCAAGCACAGGCAGCAAGCACAGGCAGCACAGCAAGCACAGGCAGCAAGCACAGGCAGCACACCAAGCACAGGCAGCACAGCAAGCACAGGCAGCAAGCACAGGCAGCACATCAAACACAGGCAGCACAGCAAGCACAGGCAGCACAGCAAGCACAGGCAGCAAGCACAGGCAGCAAGCACAGGCAGCAAGCACAGGCAGCACAGCAAGCACAGGCAGCAAGCACAGGCAGCACAGCAAGCACAGGCAGCAAGCACAGGCAGCAAGCACAGGCATGTTAGAAACCCGCAAAATAGCTCGACGAGATGTGTTCGTTTTAGCGATTCTGGGGGAAGTGCAGAGGGGTCAAGTTCCGTCCTCTTTCCAACAGGCAAAGCCTGCTCCGATCTTCGGCGAAATTCACTCTCGCATTTGTTTACAGTGCTTACTCTTACTGAGACGCAGGTCAATGCACCGGCCGCCGAGATAAACATATGATCCGCGACTCTCGGCGCCTCCAAAAACAGGTGACACAGCAACGCACTGTCGTGTGCCACTGTCGAATTACCGCGTGTTATGGGCGAAATCAAATGCATCGCTAACAGGCAGCACAGCAAGCTCAGGCAGCAAGCACAGGCAGCACAGCAAGCGCAGGCAGCAAGCACAGGCAGCACAGCAAACACAGGCAGCACAGCAAGCACAGGCAGCAAGCACAGGCAGCACAGCAAGCACAGGCAGCACAGGCAGCACAGGCAGCATAGCAAGCACAGCAAGCACAGGCAGCAAGCACAGGCAGCACAGCAAGCACAGGCAGCAAGCACAGGCAGCACAGCAAGCACAGGCAGCAGAGGAAGCACAGGCAGCAAGCACAGGCAACACAGCAAGCACAGGCACCACACCAAGAACAGGCAGCACAGCAAGCACAGGCAGCTCATCAAGCACAGGCAGCAAGCACAGGCAGCACAGCAAGCACAGGCAGCAAGCACAGGCAACACAGCAAGCACAGGCAGCAAGCACAGGCACCACACCAAGCACAGACAGCACAGCAAGCACAGGCACCACACCAAGCACAGGCAGCACAGCAAGCACAGGCAGCAAGCACAGGCAGCAAGCACAGGCAGCACAGCAAGCACAGGCAGCAAGCACAGGCAGCATAGCAAGCACAGGCAGCACAGCAAGCACAGGCAGCACAGGCAGCTTGCACAGGCAGCATAGCAAGCACAGCAAGCACAGGCAGCAAGCACAGGCAGCACAGCAACAAGCAAGCACAGGCAGCAAGCACAGGCAGCACAGCAAGCACAGGCAGCACAGCAAGCACAGGCAGCAAGCACAGGCAGCACAGCAAGCACAGGCAGCAAGCACAGGCAGCACAGCAAGCACAGGCAGCAAGCACAGGCAGCACAGCAAGCACAGGCAGCATGCACAGGCAGCACAGCAAGCACAGGCAGCAAGCACAGGCAGCACACCAAGCACAGGCAGCACAGCAAGCACAGGCAGCACAGCAAGCACGGGCAGCAAGCTCAGGCAGCACAGCAAGCACAGGCAGCACAGCAAGCACAGGCAGCAAACACGGGCAGCACAGCAAGTACAGGCAGCAAGCACAGGCAGCATAGCAAGCACAGGCAGCATAGCAAGCACAGGCAGCACAGGCAGCTTGCACAGGCAGCATAGCAAGCACAGCAAGCACAGGCAACACAGCAATCACAGGCAGCAAGCACAGGCATCAAGCACAGGCAGCACAGCAAGCACAGACAGCAAGCACAGGCAGCACAGCAAGCACCGGCAGCACAGCAAACACAGGCAGCACAGCAAGCACAGGCAGCAAGCACAGGCAGCACAGCAAGCACAGGCAGCAAGCACAGGCAGCACAGCAAGCACAGGAAGCAAGCACAGGCAGCACAGCAAGCACAGGCAGCAAGCACAGGCAGCACAGCAAGCACAGGCAGCACAGGCAGCACAGGCAGCACAGGCAGCACAGGCAGCATAGCAAGCACAGCACAGCAAGCACAGGCAGCAAGCACAGGCAGCACATCAAACACAGGCAGCACAGCAAGCACAGGCAGCAAGCACAGGCAGCAAGCACAGGCAGCACAGCAAGCACAGGCAGCAAGCACAGGCAGCACAGCAAGCACAGGCACCAAGCACAGGCAGCACAGCAAGCACAGGCAGCAAGCACAGGCAGCACAGCAAGCACAGGCAGCAAGCACAGGCAGCACAGCAAGCACAGGCAGCAAGCACAGGCAGCACAGCAAGCACAGGCAGCAAGCACAGGCAGCAAGCACAGGCAGCACACCAAGCACAGGCAGCACAGCAAGCACAGGCAGCAAGCACAGGCAGCACAGCAAGCACAGGCAGCAAGCACAGGCAGCACAGCAAGCACAGGCAGCAAGCACAGGCAGCAAGCACAGGCAACACAGCAAGCACAGGCAGCAAGCACAGGCAGCACAGCAAGCACAGGCAGCAAGCACAGGCAGCAAGCACAGGCAGCACAGCAAGCACAGGCAGCAAGCACAGGCAGCACAGCAAGCACAGGCAGCAAGCACAGGCAGCACAGGCAGCAAGCACAGGCAGCACACCAAGCACAGGCAGCACAGCAAGCACAGGCAGCACACCAAGCACAGGCAGCACAGCAAGCACAGGCAGCAAGCACAGGCAGCACAGCGAGCACAGGCAGCAAGCACAGGCAGCACAGCAAGCACAGGCAGCAAGCACAGGCAGCACAGCGAGCACAGGCAGCAAGCACAGGCAGCAAGCACAGGCAGCAAGCACAGGCAGCACAGCAAGCACAGGCAGCTTGCACAGGCAGCACAGCTAGCACAGGCAGCAAGCACAGGCAACACAGCAAGCACAGGCAGCAAGCACAGGCAGCACAGCAAGCAGAGGCAGCAAGCACAGGCAGCTCAGCAAGCACAGGCAGCTTGCACAGGCAGCACAGCAAGCACAGGCAGCAAGCACAGGCAGCACAGCAAGCACAGGCAGCAAGCACAGGCAGCACACCAAGCACAGGCAGCACAGCAAGCACAGGCAGCAAGCACAGGCAGCACAGCAAGCACAGGGAGCAAGCACAGGCAGCACAGCACGCACAGGCAGCAAGCACAGGCAGCACAGCAAGCCCAGGCAGCAAGCACAGGCAGCACAGCAAGCACAGGCAGCAAGCACAGGCAGCACAGCAAGCACAGGCAGCAAGCACAGGCAGCAAGCACAGGCAACACAGCAAGCACAGGCAGCAAGCACAGGCAGCACAGCAAGCACAGGCAGCAAGCACAGGCAGCACACCAAGCACAGGCAGCACAGCAAGCACAGGCAGCAAGCACAGGCAGCACAGCAAGCACAGGGAGCAAGCACAGGCAGCACAGCACGCACAGGCAGCAAGCACAGGCAGCACAGCAAGCCCAGGCAGCAAGCACAGGCAGCACAGCAAGCACAGGCAGCAAGCACAGGCAGCACAGCAAGCACAGGCAGCAAGCACAAGCAGCACAGCAAGCACAGGCAGCACAGCAAGCACAGGCAGCACAGCAAGCACAGGCAGCAAACACGGGCAGCACAGCAAGCACAGGCAGCACAGCAAGCACAGCAAGCACAGGCAGCATAACAAGCACAGCAAGCACAGGCAGCACAGCAAGCACAGGCAGCACAGGCAGCTTGCACCGGCAGCATAGCAAGCACAGCAAGCACAGGCAGCAAGCACAGGCAGCAAGCATAGGCAGCACAGCAAGCACAGGCAGCACAGCAAGCACAGGCAGCAAGCACAGGCAGCACAGCAAGCACAGGCAGCAAGCACAGGCAGCACACCAAGCACAGGCAGCAAGCACAGGCAGCACAGCAAGCACAGGCAGCAAGCACAGGCAGCACAGCAAGCACAGGCAGCACAGCAAGCACAGGCAGCAAGCACAGGCATGTTAGAAACCCGCAAAATAGCTCGACGAGATGTGTTCGTTTTAGCGATTCTGGGGGAATCCTCCGATCTTCGGCGAGATTCACTCTCGCATTTGTTTACAATGCTTACTCTTACTGAGACGCAGGTCAATGCACCGGCCGCCGAGGTAAACATATGATCCGCGACTCTCGGCGCCTCCAAAAACAGGTGACACAGCAACGCACTGTCGTGTGCCACTGTCGAATTACCGCGTGTCATGGGCGAAATCAAATGCATCGCTAACGGGCAGCACAGCAAGCACAGGCAGCACAGCAAGCACAAGCAGCAAGCACAGGCAGCACAGCAAGCACAGGCAGCACAGCAAGCACAGGCAGCATAGCAAGCACAGCAAGCACAGGCAGCACAGGCAGCATAGCAAGCACAGCAAGCACAGGCAGCAAGCACAGGCAGCACAGCAAGCACAGGCAGCAAGCACAGGCAGCACAGCAAGCACAGGCAACACAGCAAGCACAGGCAGCAAGCACAGGCACCACACCAAGCACAGGCAGCAAGCACAGGCAGCACAGCAAGCACAGGCAGCAAGCACAGGCAGCACAGCAAGCACAGGCAGCAAGCACAGGCATGTTAGAAACCCGCAAAATAGCTCGACGAGATGTGTTCGTTTTAGCGATTCTGGGGGAAGTGCAGAGGGGTCAAGCTCCGTCCTCTTTCCAACAGGCAAAGCCTCCTCCGATCTTCGGCGAGATTCACTCTCGCATTTGTTTACAATGCTTACTCTTACTGAGACGCAGGTCAATGCACCGGCCGCCGAGATAAACATATGATCCGCGACTCTCGGCGCCTCCAAAAACAGGTGACACAGCAACGCACTGTCTTGTGCCACTGTCGAATTACCGCGTGTTATGGGCGAAATCAAATGCATCGCTAACAGGCAGCACAGCAAGCACAGGCAGCATAGCAAGCACAGCAAGCACAGGCAGCACAGGCAGCATAGCAAGCACAGCAAGCACAGGCAGCAAGCACAGGCAGCACAGCAAGCACAGGCAGCAAGCACAGGCAGCACAGCAAGCACAGGCAGCAAGCACAGGCAACACAGCAAGCACAGGCAGCAAGCACAGGCACCACACCAAGCACAGGCAGCAAGCACAGGCAGCACAGCAAGCACAGGCAGCAAGCACAGGCAGCACAGCAAGCACAGGCAGCAAGCACAGGCATGTTAGAAACCCGCAAAATAGCTCGACGAGATGTGTTCGTTTTAGCGATTCTGGGGGAAGTGCAGAGGGGTCAAGCTCCGTCCTATTTCCAACAGGCAAAGCCTCCTCCGATCTTCGGCGAGATTCACTCTCGCATTTGTTTACAATGCTTACTCTTACTGAGACGCAGGTCAATGCACCGGCCGCCGAGATAAACATAAGATCCGCGACTCTCGGCGCCTCCAAAAACAGGTGACACAGCAACGCACTGTCGTGTGCCACTGTCGAATTACCGCGTGTTACGGGCGAAATCAAATGCATCGCTAACAGGCAGCACAGCAAGCACAGGCAGCAAGTACAGGCAGCACAGCAAGCACAGGCAGCAAGCACAGGCAGCACAGCAAGCACAGGCAGCAAGCACAGGCAGCAAGCACAGGCAGCAAGCACAGGCAGCACAGCAACCACAGGCAGCAAGCACAGGCAGCACAGCAAGCACAGGCAGCAAGCACAGGCAGCAAGCACAGGCAGCACACCAAGCACAGGCAGCACAGCAAGCACAGGCAGCAAGCACAGGCATGTTAAAAACCCGCAAAATAGCTCGACGAGATGAGTTCGTTTTAGCGATTCTGGGGGAAGTGCAGAGGGGTCAAACTCCGTCCTCTTTCCAACGGGCAAAGCCTGCTCCGATCTTCGGCGAGATTCACTCTCGCATTTGTTTACATTGCTTACTCTTACTGAGACGCAGGTCAATGCACCGGCCGCCGAGGTAAACATATCATCCGCGACTCACGGCGCCTCCAAAAACAGGTGACACAGCAACGCACTGTCGTGTGCCACTGTCGAATTACCGCGTGTTATGGGCGAAATCAAATGCATCGCTAACAGGCAGCACAGCAAGCACAGGCAGCACAGCAAGCACAGGCAGCAAGTACAGGCAGCACAGCAAGCACAGGCAGCAAGCACAGGCAGCAAGCACAGGCAGCACAGCAAACACAGGCAGCACAGCAAGCACAGGCAGCATAGCAAACACAGGCAGCAAGCACAGGCAGCACAGCAAGCACAGGCAGCAGAGCAAGCACAGGCAGCAAGCACAGGCAGCACAGGCAGCACAGCAAGCACAGGCAGCAAGCACAGGCAGCACAGCAAACACAGGCAGCACAGCAAGCACAGGCAGCAAGCACAGGCAGCACAGCAAGCACCGGCAGCAAGCACAGGCAGCACAGCAAACACAGGCAGCACAGCAAGCACAGGCAGCAAGTACAGGCAGCACAGCAAGCACAGGCAGCAAACACAGGCACCACACCAAGCACAGGCAGCAAGCACAGGCAGCACAGCAAGCACAGGCAGCAAGCACAGGCAGCACAGCAAGCACAGGCAGCAGAGGAAGCACAGGCAGCAAGCACAGGCAACACAGCAAGCACAGGCACCACACCAAGCACAGGCAGCACAGCAAGCACAGGCAGCTCAACAAGCACAGGCAGCAAGCACAGGCAGCAAGCACAGGCAGCACAGCAAGCACAGGCAGCATGCACAGGCAGCACAGGCAGCATAGCAAGCACAGGCAGCAAGCACAGGCAACACAGCAAGCACTGTCGTGTGCCACTGTCGATTACCGCGTGTCATGGGCGAAATCAAATGCATCGCTAACGGACAGCACAGCAAGCACAGGCAGCACAGCAAGCACAGGCAGCACAGGCAGCACAGCAAGCACAGGCAGCACAGCAAGCACAGGCAGCATAGCAAGCACAGCAAGCACAGGCAGCACAGGCAGCATAGCAAGCACAGCAAGCACAGGCAGCAAGCACAGGCAGCACAGCAAGCACAGGCAGCAAGCACAGGCAGCACAGCAAGCACAAGCAGCACAGCAAGCACAGGCAGCAAGCACAGGCAACACAGCAAGCACAGGCAGCAAGCACAGGCAGCACAGCAAGCACAGGCAGCAAGCACAGGCAGCACAGCAAGCACCGGCAGCAAGCACAGGCAGCACAGCAAACACAGGCAGCACAGCAAGCACAGGCAGCAAGCACAGGCAGCACAGCAAGCACCGGCAGCAAGCACAGGCAGCACAGCAAACACAGGCAGCACAGCAAGCACAGGCAGCAGGCACAGGCAGCAAGCGCAGGCAGCACAGCAAGCACAGGCAGCAAGCTCAGGCAGCACAGCAAGCACAGGCAGCAAGCACAGGCAGCACAGCAAGCACAGGCAGCAAGCACAGGCAGCGCAGCAAGCACAGGCAGCATAGCAAGCACAGGCAGCAAGCACAGACAGCACAGCAAGCACAGGCAGCACAGCAAGCACAGGCAGCAAGCACAGGCAGCACAGCAAGCACAGGCAGTACAGCAAGCACGGGCAGCAAGCACAGGCAGCACAGGCAGCAAGCACAGGCAGCACAGCAAGCACAGGCAGCAAACACAGGCAGCACAGCAAGCACAGGCAGCAAGCACAGCAAGCACAGGCAGCAAGCATAGGCAGCACAGCAAGCACAGGCAGCAAGCACAGGCAACAAGCACAGGCAGCACAGCAAGCACAGGCAGCACAGTAAGCACAGGCAGCTTGCGCAGGCAGCATAGCAAGCACAGGCAGCATAGCAAGCACAGCAAGCACAGGCAGCAAGCACAGGCAGCACAGAAAGCACAGGCAGCAAGCACAGGCAGCACAGCAAGCACAGGCAGCAAGCTCAGGCAGCACAGCAAGCACAGGCAGCACAGCAAGCACAGGCATGTTAGAAACCCGCAAAATAGCTCGACGAGATGTGTTCGTTTTAGCGATTCTGGGGGAAGTGCAGAGGGGTCAAGCTCCGTCCTCTTTCCAACAGGCAAAGCCTGCTCCGATCTTCGGCGAGATTCACTCTCGCATTTGTTTACAATGATTACTCTTACTGAGACGCAGGTCAATGCACCGGCCGCCGAGGTAAACATATGATCCGCGACTCTCGGCGCCTCCGAAAACAGGTGACACAGCAACGCAATGTCGTGTGCCACTGTCGAATTACCGCGTGTTATGGGTGAAATCAAATGCATCGCTAACAGGCAGCACAGCAAGCACAGGCAGCAAGTACAGGCAGCACAGCAAGCACAGGCAGCAAGTACAGGCAGCACAGCAAGCTCAGGCAGCAAGCACAGGCAGCACAGCAAGCACAGGCAGCAAGCACAGGCAGCAGAGCAAGCACAGGCAGCAAGCACAGGCAGCACAGCAAGCACAGGCAGCAAGCACAGGCAGCACAGCAAGCACAGGCAGCAAGCACAGGCATGTTAGAAACCCGCAAAATAGCTCGACGATATGTGTTCGTTTTAGCGATTCTGGGGGAAGTGCAGAGGGGTCAAGTTCCGTCCTCTTTCCAACAGGCAAAGCCTGCTCCGATCTTCGGCGAGATTCACTCTCGCATTTGTTTACAATGCTTACTCTTACTGAGACGCAGGTCAATGCACCGGCCGCCGAGGTAAACATATGATCCGCGACTCTCGGCGCCTCTAAAAACAGGTGACACAGCAACGCAATGTCGTGTCCCATTCTCGAATTACCGCGTGTTATGGGCGAAATCAAATGCATCGCTAACAGGCAGCACAGCAAGCACAGGCAGCAAGCACAGGCAGCACAGCAAGCACAGGCAGCACAGCAAGCACAGGCAGCAAGCACAGGCATGTTAGAAACCCGCAAAATAGCTCAACGAGATGCGTTCGTTTTAGCGATTCTGGGGGAAGTGCAGAGGGGTCAAGCTCCGTCCTCTTTCCAACAGGCAAAGCCTGCTCCGATCTTCGGCGAGATTCACTCTCGCATTTGTTTACAATGCTTACTCTTACTGAGACGCAGGTCAATGCACCAGCCGCCGAGGTAAACATATGATCCGCGACTCTCGGCGCCTCCAAAAACAGGTGACACAGCAACGCACTGTCGTGTGCCACTGTCGAATTACCGCGTGTTATGGGCGAAATCAAATGCATCGCTAACAGGCAGCACAGCAAGCACAGGCAGCAAGTACAGGCAGCACAGCAAGCACAGGCAGCAGAGCAAGCACAGGCAGCAAGCACAGGCAGCAAGCACAGGCAGCACAGCAAGCACAGGCAGAAAGCACAGGCAGCACAGCAAGCACAGGCAGCACAGCAAGCACAGGCAGCAAGCACAGGCAGCATAGCAAGCAGAGGCAGCACAGAAAGCACAGGCAGCAAGCACAGGCAGCACAGCAAGCACAGGCGGCACAGCAAGCACAGGCAGCAGGCACAGGCAACACAGCAAGCACAGGCAGCAAGCACAGGCAGCGCAGCAAGAACAGGCAGCACAGCAAGCACAGGCAGCAAGCACAGGCAGCAAGCACAGGCAGCTCAGGCAGCACAGCAAGCACAGGCAGCAAGCACAGGCAGCACAGCAAGCACAGGCAGCAAGCACAGGCAGCGTAGCAAGCACAGGCAGCAAGCACAGGCAGCACAGCAAGCACAGGCAGAAAGCACAGGCAGCACAGCAAGCACAGGCAGCACAGCAAGCACAGGCAGCAAGCACAGGCAGCACAGCAAGCACAGGCAGCACAGCAAGCACGGGCAGCAAGCACAGGCAGCACAGGCAGCAAGCACAGGCAGCACAGCAAGCACAGGCAGCAAACACAGGCAGCACAGCAAGCACAGGCAGCAAGCACAGCAAGCACAGGCAGCAAGCATAGGCAGCACAGCAAGCACAGGCAGCAAGCACAGGCAACAAGCACAGGCAGCACAGCAAGCACAGGCAGCACAGTAAGCACAGGCAGCTTGCACAGGCAGCATAGCAAGCACAGCAAGCACAGGCAGCATAGCAAGCACAGCAAGCACAGGCAGCAAGCACAGGCAGCACAGAAAGCACAGGCAGCAAGCACAGGCAGCACAGCAAGCACAGGCAGCAAGCTCAGGCAGCACAGCAAGCACAGGCAGCACAGCAAGCACAGGCATGTTAGAAACCCGCAAAATAGCTCGACGAGATGTGTTCGTTTTAGCGATTCTGGGGGAAGTGCAGAGGGGTCAAGCTCCGTCCTCTTTCCAACAGGCAAAGCCTGCACCGATCTTCGGCGAGATTCACTCTCGCATTTGTTTACAATGATTACTCTTACTGAGACGCAGGTCAATGCACCGGCCGCCGAGGTAAACATATGATCCGCGACTCTCGGCGCCTCCAAAAACAGGTGACACAGCAACGCAATGTCGTGTGCCACTGTCGAATTACCGCGTGTTATGGGTGAAATCAAATGCATCGCTAACAGGCAGCACAGCAAGCACAGGCAGCAAGTACAGGCAGCACAGCAAGCACAGGCAGCAAGTACAGGCAGCACAGCAAGCTCAGGCAGCAAGCACAGGCAGCACAGCAAGCACAGGCAGCAAGCACAGGCAGCAGAGCAAGCACAGGCAGCAAGCACAGGCAGCACAGCAAGCACAGGCAGCAAGCACAGGCAGCACAGCAAGCACAGGCAGCAAGCACAGGCATGTTAGAAACCCGCAAAATAGCTCGACGATATGTGTTCGTTTTAGCGATTCTGGGGGAAGTGCAGAGGGGTCAAGTTCCGTCCTCTTTCCAACAGGCAAAGCCTGCTCCGATCTTCGGCGAGATTCACTCTCGCATTTGTTTACAATGCTTACTCTTACTGAGACGCAGGTCAATGCACCGGCCGCCGAGGTAAACATATGATCCGCGACTCTCGGCGCCTCCAAAAACAGGTGACACAGCAACGCAATGTCGTGTCCCATTCTCGAATTACCGCGTGTTATGGGCGAAATCAAATGCATCGCTAACAGGCAGCACAGCAAGCACAGGCAGCAAGCACAGGCAGCACAGCAAGCACAGGCAGCAAGCACAGGCATGTTAGAAACCCGCAAAATATCTCAACGAGATGCGTTCGTTTTAGCGATTCTGGGGGAAGTGCAGAGGGGTCAAGCTCCGTCCTCTTTCCAACAGGCAAAGCCTGCTCCGATCTTCGGCGAGATTCACTCTCGCATTTGTTTACAATGCTTACTCTTACTGAGACGCAGGTCAATGCACCAGCCGCCGAGGTAAACATATGATCCGCGACTCTCGGCGCCTCCAAAAACAGGTGACACAGCAACGCACTGTCGTGTGCCACTGTCGAATTACCGCGTGTTATGGGCGAAATCATGTTACGAGCCACGGCCTGACGTGGTGAGGATTTTTGTCAGTGCCGTTAGGAATGAGTAAATTTGAGAGGAGTGAGCAGCTATTTACAGGCCTCGTCCGATTTTTCACGGCTGCACCCTGCACGTCGCTACCCTTAGTGATGCCTTTCTAACAGCTCTCCGTACTCCCTCGCGGAAATATATGTCGCTGGTCGAAAGGAGGAGAGAGGGGGTTTAGGAAAATCACTTCAAGCCTCGGCCGGTTTTTCACGGCTGCACCTATCAGTAGATTCGGTTTTTGAGCTACTAACCCAGGCCTCGTCCGATTTTTCACGGCTGCACCCCAGGCAAGTAAACTCGAAAGGATAGCTGACAAGGGCCTCGTCCGATTTTTCACGGCTGCACCCCTTGCGCAACTTTGAGGATATTGGATTTTGTAACTCTTTTTAGGCTCGTTGGTTCCCTCGAGCGGTAAAGGGAAACCTCGTTCGTGTGATTCGAGTTCTAGGCGATTAAATAACGTGATAGCAAAGGAATATGGAAAACAATAAAATGAACTATATTGAGAAAAATAAATACAGAAAAAGCAGTTAGGTATAACGAACAAAACAATAATTCAACTACTATTTCTAATAACGCGATTACAATGCGACGAAAATAAGCACACAGAAAACGTTTAATGACTAGTAAAAGAATATTTGGTTAAGGAAATCGAGCTAAATTGAGAACTAAACCTACACACAGGAGTGTGGCAAAACGACTAAGACTAATAACGCTCGGAATATTCACAAGTTATTCCTCGCAATAAATCACGGACAGCGAAAAGATACTCTTTCCTGCAGCTGCCGGACTTTGAATTTAAACAATAACGCTCGGAACACGCACAGGTTGTTCCTTGCAATGAGGACAAACAGCGAAAAAGACGCTTTTAGCGATTCTGGAATCACTTTTCTAAGTATTTATAAACGCTCGGGAATTTCGTACGCAGACCCTTGCACGGTCCTTTTCTAAAGCTGTCTGAGACTCGCGAGCCCTGGCGAAGCCCCTTTTTATATGGCTAGATCTTAGGCTAGGGGTAGCGAGATGCAAGGAAACAGTGCATTGAGGTGGGGCGCTTTTTCGGGGGGGCATCACGTTCCCGAACGTCCCCAAACGTCGGCACGCTCCCGCTGTGCATGCGCCGGGCACTCGCTGTGCACGTGATCGCGCGTGGCTGCTGCGCTTCACGCGGGGCTACGTCACTAGCCCGGGCGCGTCACTAACTCAGGCGCGTCACTAGCTCGGGCGATGCATGATGACGTCACGGCAGGCAGGCGCGTACGACGGCATGGGCCGCAGCGCTGGTCGGCGGCGCTCAGCGGCGCTCGGCGGCGCGGTACGTTACAATCAAATGCATCGCTAACAGGCAGCACAGCAAGCACAGGCAGCAAGTGCAGGCAGCACAGCAAGCACAGGCAGCAGAGCAAGCACAGGCAGCAAGCACAGGCAGCACAGCAAGCACAGGCAGCAAGCACAGGCAGCACAGCAAGCACAGGCAGAAAGCACAGGCAGCACAGCAAGCACAGGCAGCACAGCAAGCACAGGCAGCAAGCACAGGCAGCATAGCAAGCAGAGGCAGCACAGAAAGCACAGGCAGCAAGCACAGGCAGCACAGCAAGCACAGGCAGCACAACAAGCACAGGCGGCACAGCAAGCACAGGCAGCAGGCACAGGCAACACAGCAAGCACAGGCAGCAAGCACAGGCAGCGCAGCAAGAACAGGCAACACAGCAAGCACAGGCAGCAAGCACAGGCAGCGCAGCAAGAACAGGCAGCACAGCAAGCACAGGCAGCAAGCACAGGCAGCAAGCACAGGCAGCTCAGGCAGCACAGCAAGCACAGGCAGCAAGCACAGGCAGCACAGCAAGCACAGGCAGCAAGCACAGGCAGCACAGCAAACACAGGCAGCACAGCAAGCACAGGCAGCAAGCACAGGCAGCACAGCAAGCACAGGCAGCAAGCACAGGCAGCAAGCACAGGCAGCACAGCAAGCACAGGCAGCTCAGGCAGCACAGCAAGCACAGGCAGCAAGCACAGGCAGCGTAGCAAGCACAGGCAGCGAGCACAGACAGCACAGCAAGCACAGGCAGCGCAGCAAGCACAGGCAGCACAGTAAGCACAGGCAGCAAGCACAGGCAGCGAGCACAGACAGCACAGCAAGCACAGGCAGCAAGCACAGACAGCACAGGAAGCACAGGCAGCACAGCAAGAACAGGCAGCAAGCACAGGCAGCACAGCAAGCACAGGCAGCTTGCACAGGCAGCATAGCAAGCACAGGCAGCAAGCACAGGCAGCAGAGCAAGCACAGGCAGCAAGCACAGGCAGCACAGCAAGCACAGGCAGAAAGCACAGGCAGCACAGCAAGCACAGGCAGCACAGCAAGCACAGGCAGCAAGCACAGGCAGGAAAGCAAGCAGAGGCAGCACAGAAAGCACAGGCAGCAAGCACAGGCAGCACAGCAAGCACAGGCAGCACAACAAGCACAGGCGGCACAGCAAGCACAGGCAGCAGGCACAGGCAACACAGCAAGCACAGGCAGCAAGCACAGGCAGCGCAGCAAGAACAGGCAACACAGCAAGCACAGGCAGCGCAGCAAGAACAGGCAAAACAGCAAGCACAGGCAGCAAGCACAGACAGCACAGCAAGCACAGGCAGCAAGCACGGGCAGCACAGCAAGCACAGGCAGCGAGCATAGACAGCACAGCAAGCACAGGCAGCAAGCACAGGCAGCACAGACAGCACAGCAAGCACAGGCAGCAAGCATAGACAGCACAGGAAGCACAGGCAGCACAGCAAGCACAGGCAGCACAGCATGAACAGGCAGCAAGCACAGGCAGCGCAGCAAGCACAGACAGCACAGCAAGCACAGGCAGCACAGCAAGTACAGGCAGCTTGCACAGGCAGCATAGCAAGCACAGGCAGCGCAGCAAGCACAGACAGCACAGCAAGCACAGGCAGCACAGCAAGCACAGGCAGCTTGCACAGGCAGCATAGCAAGCACAGGCAGCACAGCAAGCACAGGCAGCAAGCACAGACAGCACAGCAAGCACACGCAGCAAGCACAGGCAGCACAGCAAGCACAGGCAGCAAGCACAGCAAGCACAGGCAGCAAGCACAGCAAGCACAGGCAGCAAGCACAGGCAACAAGCACAGGCAGCACAGCAAGCACAGGCAGCACAGTAAGCACAGGCAGCTTGCACAGGCAGCATAGCAAGCACAGCAAGCACAGGCAGCAAGCACAGGCAGCACAGAAAGCACAGGCAGCAAGCACAGGCAGCGCAGCAAGCACAGACAGCACAGCAAGCACAGGCAGCACAGCAAGCACAGGCAGCTTGCACAGGCAGCACAACAAGCACAGGCGGCACAGCAAGCACAGGCAGCAAGCACGGGCAGCAAGCAAAGGCAGCACAGCAAGCACAGGCAGCACAACAAGCACAGGCGGCACAGCAAGCACAGGCAGCAAGCACGGGCAGCAAGCAAAGGCAGCACAGCAAGCACAGGCAGCAAGCACAGGCAGCACAACAAGCACAGGCAGCACAGCAAGCACAGGCAGCAAGCACAGGCAGCTCAGGCAGCACAGCAAGCACAGGCAGCAAGCACAGGCAGCACAACAAGCACAGGCAGCACAGCAAGCACAGGCAGCAAGCACAGGCAGCACAGCAAGCACAGGCAGCAAGCACAGGCAGCACAGCAAACACAGGCAGCAAGCACAGGCAGCACAGCAAGCACAGGCAGCAAGCACAGGCAGCATAGCAAGCAGAGGCAGCACAGAAAGCACAGGCAGCAAGCACAGGCAGCACAGCAAGCACAGGCAGCACAACAAGCACAGGCGGCACAGCAAGCACAGGCAGCAAGCACAGGCAACACAGAAAGCACAGGCAGCAAGCACAGGCAGCGCAGCAAGAACAGGCAACACACCAAGCACAGGCAGCAAGCACAGGCAGCGCAGCAAGAACAGGCAAAACAGCAAGCACAGGCAGCAAGCACAGACAGCACAGCAAGCACAGGCAGCACAGCAAGCACAGGCAGCACAGCAAGCACAGGCAGCAAGCACAGGCAGCAAGCACAGGCAGCTCAGGCAGCACAGCAAGCACAGGCAGCAAGCACAGGCAGCACAGCAAGCACAGGCAGCAAGCACAGGCAGCGTAGCAAGCACAGGCAGCGAGCACAGACAGCACAGCAAGCACAGGCAGCAAGCACAGGCAGCACAGCAAGCACAGGCAGCACAGTAAGCACAGGCAGCAAGCACAGGCAGCGGAGCAAGCACAGACAGCACAGCAAGCACAGGCAGCAAGCACAGACAGCACAGGAAGCACAGGCAGCACAGCAAGCACAGGCAGCACAGCAAGAACAGGCAGCAAGCACAGGCAGCACAGCAAGCACAGGCAGCTTGCACAGGCAGCATAGCAAGCACAGGCAGCAAGCACAGGCAGCAGAGCAAGCACAGGCAGCAGAGCAAGCACAGGCAGCAAGCACAGGCAGCATAGCAAGCAGAGGCAGCACAGCAAGCACAGGCAGCAAGCACAGGCAGCAATCACAGGCAGCACAGCAAGCACAGGCAGCAAGCACAGGCAGCTCAGGCAGCACAGCAAGCACAGGCAGCAAGCACAGGCAGCACAGGCGGCAAGCACAGGCAGCGCAGCAAGCACAGGCAGCACAGGCAGCAAGCACAGACAGCACAGCAAGCAAACGCAGCAAGCACAGGCAGCACAGCAAGCACAGGCAGCACAGCAAGCACAGGCAGCAAGCACAGGCAGCACAGCAAGCACAGGCAGCAAGCACAGGCAGCGCAGCAAGCACAGGCAGCAAGCACAGGCAGCGCAGCAAGCACAGGCAGCATAGCAAGCACAGGCAGCAAGCACAGGCAGCAAGCACAGGCAGCACAGGCAGCACAGCAAGCACAGGCAGCACAGCAAGCACAGGCAGCAAGCACAGGCAGCAAGCACAGGCAGCGTAGCAAGCACAGGCAGCAAGCACAGACAGCACAGCAAGCACAGGCAGCAAGCACAGGCAGCAAGCACAGGCAGCGCAGCAAGCACAGGCAGCACAGCAAGCACAGGCAGCAAGCACAGACAGCACAGCAAGCACAGGCAGCACAGCAAGAACAGGAAGCACGGGCAGCACAGCAAGCACAGGCAGCACTGCAAGCACAGGCAGCAAGCACAGGCAGCACCGCAAGCACAGGCAGCAAGCACAGGCAGCACAGCAAACACAGGCAACAAGCACAGGCAGCACTGCAAGCACAGGCAGCACAGCAAGAACAGGCAGCACAGCAAGCACAGGCAGCAAGCACAGGCAGCAAGCACAGGCAGCAAGCACAGGCAGCACAGCAAGCACAGGCAGCAAGCACAGGCAGCACAGGCAGCAAACACAGGCATGTTAGAAACCCGCAAAATAGCTCGACGAGATGTGTTCGTTTTTTAGCGATTCTGGGGGAAGTGCAGAGGGTTCAAGCTCCGTCCTCTTTCCAACAGGCAAAGCCTGCTCCGATCTTCGGCGAGATTCACTCTCGCATTTGTTTACAATGCTTACTCTTCCTGAGACGCAGGTCAATGCACCGGCCGCCGAGGTAAACATATGATCCGCGACTCTCGGTGCCTCCAAAAACAGGTGACACAGCAACGCACTGTCGTGTGCCACTGTCGAATTACCGCGTGTTATGGGCGAAATCAAATGCATCGCTAACAGGCAGCACAGCAAGGACAGGCAGCAAGCACAAGCAGCACAGCAAGCACAGGCAGCAAGCACAGGCAGCACAGCAAACACAGGCAGCACAGCAAGCACAGGCAGCAAGCACAGGCAGCACAGCAAGCACAGGCATGTTAGAAACCCGCAAAATAGCTCGACGAGATGCGTTCGTTTTTGCGATTCTGGGGGAAGTGCAGAGGGGTCAAGCTCCGTCCTCTTTCCAACAGGCAAAGCCTGCTCCGATCTTCGGCGAGATTCACTCTCGCATTTGTTTACAATGATTACTCTTACTGAGACGCAGGTCAATGCACCGGCCGCCGAGGTAAACATATGATCCGCGACTCTCGGCGCCTCCAAAAACAGGTGACACAGCAACGCACTGTCGTGTGCCACTGTCGAATTACCGCGTGTTATGGGCGAAATCAAATGCATCGCTAACAGGCAGCACAGCAAGCACAAGCAGCACAGCAAGCGCAGGCAGCAAGTACAGGCAGCACAGCAAGCACAGGCAGCAAGCACAGGCAGCACAGCAAACACAGGCAGCACAGCAAGCACAGGCAGCAAGCACAGGCAGCACAGCAAGCACAGGCAGCAAGCACAGGCAGCGCAGCAAGCACAGGCAGCATAGCAAGC
Organism: Priocnemis perturbator; assembly: GCA_963942575.1. Lineage (NCBI taxonomy): Eukaryota > Metazoa > Arthropoda > Insecta > Hymenoptera > Pompilidae > Priocnemis > Priocnemis perturbator. The sequence continues at coordinate 396,677 of CAWWDK010000440.1, forward strand.
ACAGGCAGCAAGCACAGGCAGCACAGCAAGCACAGGCAGCAAGCACAGGCAGCACAGGCAGCACAGCAAGCACAGGCAGCAAGCACAGGCAGCAAGCACAGGCAGCGTAGCAAGCACAGGCAGCAAGCACAGACAGCACAGCAAGCACAGGCAGCAAGCACAGGCAGCAAGCACAGGCAGCGCAGCAAGCACAGGCAGCGCAGCAAGCACAGGCAGCACAGCAAGCACAGGCAGCAAGCACAGACAGCACAGCAAGCACAGGCAGCACAGCAAGCACAGGCAGCACAGCAAGAACAGGAAGCACGGGCAGCACAGCAAGCACAGGCAGCACTGCAAGCACAGGCAGCAAGCACAGGCAGCACCGCAAGCACAGGCAGCAAGCACAGGCAGCACAGCAAACACAGGCAACAAGCACAGGCAGCACTGCAAGCACAGGCAGCACAGGCAGCACAGCAAGAACAGGCAGCACAGCAAGCACAGGCAGCAAGCACAGGCAGCAAGCACAGGCAGCAAGCACAGGCAGCAAGCACAGGCAGCAAGCACAGGCAGCACAGCAAGCACAGGCAGCAAGCACAGGCAGCACAGCAAGCACAGGCAGCAAGCACAGGCAGCACAGGCAGCAAACACAGGCATGTTAGAAACCCGCAAAATAGCTCGACGAGATGTGTTCGTTTTTTAGCGATTCTGGAGGAAGTGCAGAGGGTTCAAGCTCCGTCCTCTTTCCAACAGGCAAAGCCTGCTCCGATCTTCGGCGAGATTCACTCTCGCATTTGTTTACAATGCTTACTCTTCCTGAGACGCAGGTCAATGCACCGGCCGCCGAGGTAAACATATGATCCGCGACTCTCGGTGCCTCCAAAAACAGGTGACACAGCAACGCACTGTCGTGTGCCACTGTCGAATTACCGCGTGTTATGGGCGAAATCAAATGCATCGCTAACAGGCAGCACAGCAAGCACAGGCAGCAAGCACAGGCAGCACAGCAAGCACAGGCAGCAAGCACAGGCAGCACAGCAAACACAGGCAGCACAGCAAGCACAGGCAGCAAGCACAGGCAGCACAGCAAGCACAGGCATGTTAGAAACCCGCAAAATAGCTCGACGAGATGCGTTCGTTTTTGCGATTCTGGGGGAAGTGCAGAGGGGTCAAGCTCCGTCCTCTTTCCAACAGGCAAAGCCTGCTCCGATCTTCGGCGAGATTCACTCTCGCATTTGTTTACAATGATTACTCTTACTGAGACGCAGGTCAATGCACCGGCCGCCGAGGTAAACATATGATCCGCGACTCTCGGCGCCTCCAAAAACAGGTGACACAGCAACGCACTGTCGTGTGCCACTGTCGAATTACCGCGTGTTATGGGCGAAATCAAATGCATCGCTAACAGGCAGCACAGCAAGCACAGGCAGCAAGTACAGGCAGCACAGCAAGCACAGGCAGCAAGCACAGGCAGCACAGCAAGCACAGGCAGCAAGCACAGGCAGCACAGCAACCACAGGCAGCAAGCACAGGCAGCACAGCAAGCACAGGCAGCAAGCACAGGCAGCAAGCACAGGCAGCACACCAAGCTCAGGCAGCAAGCACAGGCATGTTAAAAACCCGCAAAATAGCTCGACGAGATGAGTTCGTTTTAGCGATTCTGGGGGAAGTGCAGAGGGGTCAAACTCCGTCCTCTTTCCAACAGGCAAAGCCTGCTCCGATCTTCGGCGAGATTCACTCTCGCATTTGTTTACAATGCTTACTCTTACTGAGACGCAGGTCAATGCACCGGCCGCCGAGGTAAACATATCATCCGCGACTCTCGGCGCCTCCAAAAACAGGTGACACAGCAACGCACTGTCGTGTGCCACTGTCGAATTACCGCGTGTTATGGGCGAAATCAAATGCATCGCTAACAGGCAGCACAGCAAGCACAGGCAGCACAGCAAGCACAAGCAGCACAGCAAGCGCAGGCAGCAAGTACAGGCAGCACAGCAAGCACAGGCAGCAAGCACAGGCAGCACAGCAAACACAGGCAGCACAGCAAACACAGGCAGCACAGCAAGCACAGGCAGCAAGCACAGGCAGCATAGCAAACACAGGCAGCAAGCACAGGCAGCACAGCAAGCACAGGCAGCAGAGCAAGCACAGGCAGCAAGCACAGGCAGCACAGCAAGGACAGGCAGCAAGCACAGGCAGCACAGCAAGCACAGGCAGAAAGCACAGGCAGCACAGCAAGCACAGGCAGCACAGCAAGCACAGGCAGCAAGCACAGGCAGGAAAGCAAGCAGAGGCAGCACAGAAAGCACAGGCAGCAAGCACAGGCAGCACAGCAAGCACAGGCAGCAAGCACAGGCAGCATAGCAAGCAGAGGCAGCACAGAAAGCACAGACAGCAAGCACAGGCAGCACAGCAAGCACAGGCAGCACAACAAGCACAGGCGGCACAGCAAGCACAGGCAGCAAGCACAGGCAACACAGAAAGCACAGGCAGCAAGCACAGGCAGCGCAGCAAGAACAGGCAACACACCAAGCACAGGCAGCAAGCACAGGCAGCGCAGCAAGAACAGGCAAAACAGCAAGCACAGGCAGCAAGCACAGACAGCACAGCAAGCACAGGCAGCACAGCAAGCACAGGCAGCAAGCACAGGCAGCACAGCAAGCACAGGCAGCAAGCACAGGCAGCAAGCACAGGCAGCTCAGGCAGCACAGCAAGCACAGGCAGCAAGCACAGGCAGCATAGCAAGCAGAGGCAGCACAGCAAGCACAGGCAGCAAGCACAGGCAGCAATCACAGGCAGCACAGCAAGCACAGGGAGCAAGCACAGGCAGCTCAGGCAGCACAGCAAGCACAGGCAGCAAGCACAGGCAGCACAGGCGGCAAGCACAGGCAGCGCAGCAAGCACAGGCAGCACAGGCAGCAAGCACAGACAGCACAGCAAGCAAACGCAGCAAGCACAGGCAGCACAGCAAGCACAGGCAGCACAGCAAGCACAGGCAGCAAGCACAGGCAGCACAGCAAGCACAGGCAGCAAGCACAGGCAGCGCAGCAAGCACAGGCAGCATAGCAAGAACAGGCAGCAAGCACAGGCAGCACAGCAAGCACAGGCAGCAAGCACAGGCAGCACAGGCAGCACAGCAAGCACAGGCAGCACAGGCAGCACAGCAAGCACAGGCAGCAAGCACAGGCAGCAAGCACAGGCAGCGTAGCAAGCACAGGCAGTAAGCACAGGCAGCAAGCACAGGCAGCGCAGCAAGCACAGACAGCACAGCAAGCACAGGCAGCACAGCAAGAACAGGAAGCACGGGCAGCACAGGCAGCACTGCAAGCACAGGCAGCAAGCACAGGCAGCACAGCAAGCACAGGCAGCAAGCACAGGCAGCACAGCAAACACAGGCAACAAGCACAGGCAGCACTGCAAGCACAGGCAGCACAGGCAGCACAGCAAGAACAGGCAGAACAGCAAGCACAGGCAGCAAGCACAGGCAGCAAGCACAGGCAGCAGAGCAAGCACAGGCAGCAAGCACAGGCAGTACAGCAAGCACAGGCAGCAAGCACAGGCAGCACAGCAAGCACAGGCAGCAAGCACAGGCAGCACAGGCAGCAAACACAGGCATGTTAGAAACCCGCAAAATAGCTCGACGAGATGTGTTCGTTTTTTAGCGATTCTGGGGGAAGTGCAGAGGGTTCAAGCTCCGTCCTCTTTCCAACAGGCAAAGCCTGCTCCGATCTTCGGCGAGATTCACTCTCGCATTTGTTTACAATGCTTACTCTTCCTGAGACGCAGGTCAATGCACCGGCCGCCGAGGTAAACATATGATCCGCGACTCTCGGTGCCTCCAAAAACAGGTGACACAGCAACGCACTGTCGTGTGCCACTGTCGAATTACCGCGTGTTATGGGCGAAATCAAATGCATCGCTAACAGGCAGCACAGCAAGCACAGGCAGCACAGCAAGCACAGGCAGCAAGCACAGGCAGCACAGCAAGCACAGGCAGCAAGCACAGGCAGCACAGCAAACACAGGCAGCACAGCAAGCACAGGCAGCAAGCACAGGCAGCACAGCAAGCACAGGCATGTTAGAAACCCGCAAAATAGCTCGACGAGATGTGTTCGTTTTAGCGATTCTGGGGGAAGTGCAGAGGGGTCAAGCTCCGTCCTCTTTCCAACAGGCAAAGCCTGCTCCGATCTTCGGCGAGATTCACTCTCGCATTTGTTTACAATGATTACTCTTACTGAGACGCAGGTCAATGCACCGGCCGCCGAGGTAAACATATGATCCGCGACTCTCGGCGCCTCGAAAAACAGGTGACACAGCAACGCACTGTCGTGTGCCACTGTCGAATTACCGCGTGTTATGGGCGAAATCAAATGCATCGCTAACAGGCAGCACAGCACGCACAGGCAGCAAGCACAGGCAGCACAGCGAGCACAGGCAGCACAGCAAGCACAGGCAGCAAGCACAGGCATGTTAGAAACCCGCAAAATAGCTCGACGAGATGCGTTCGTTTTTGCGATTCTGGGGGAAGTGCAGAGGGGTCAAGCTCCGTCCTCTTTCCAACAGGCAAAGCCTGCTCCGATCTTCGGCGAGATTCACTCTCGCATTTGTTTACAATGCTTACTCTTACTGAGACGCAGGTCAATGCACCGGCCGCCGAGGTAAACATATGATCCGCGACTCTCGGCGCCTCCAAAAACAGGTGACACAGCAACGCAATGTCGTGTGCCACTGTCGAATTACCGCGTGTTATGGGTGAAATCAAATGCATCGCTAACAGGCAGCACAGCAAGCACAGGCAGCAAGTACAGGCAGCACAGCAAGCACAGGCAACAAGTACAGGCAGCACAGCAAGCACAGGCAGCAAGCACAGGCAGCACAGCAAGCACAGGCAGCAAGCACAGGCAGCACAGCAAGCACAGGCAGCAAGCACAGGCAGCACAGCAAGCACAGGCAGCAAGCACAGGCAGCACAGCAAGCACAGGCAGCAAGCACAGGCATGTTAGAAACCCGCAAAATAGCTCGACGAGATGTGTTCGTTTTAGCGATTCTGGGGGAAGTGCAGAGGGGTCAAGTTCCGTCCTCTTTCCAACAGGCAAAGCCTGCTCCGATCTTCGGCGAGATTCACTCTCGCATTTGTTTACAATGCTTACTCTTACTGAGACGCAGGTCAATGCACCGGCCGCCGAGGTAAACATATGATCCGCGACTCTCGGCGCCTCCAAAAACAGGTGACACAGCAACGCACTGTCGTGTCCCATTCTCGAATTACCGCGTGTTATGGGCGAAATCAAATGCATCGCTAACAGGTAGCACAGCAAGCACAGGCAGCAAGCACAGGCAGCACAGCAAGCACAGGCAGCACAGCAAGCACAGGCAGCAAGCACAGGCATGTTAGAAACCCGCAAAATAGCTCAACGAGATGCGTTCGTTTTAGCGATTCTGGGGGAAGTGCAGAGGGGTCAAGCTCCGTCCTCTTTCCAACAGGCAAAGCCTGCTCCGATCTTCGGCGAGATTTACTCTCGCATTTGTTTACAATGCTTACTCTTACTGAGACGCAGGTCAATGCACCGGCCGCCGAGGTAAACATATGATCCGCGACTCTCGGCGCATCCAAAGATAGGTGACACAGCAACGCACTGTCGTGTGCCACTGTCGAATTACCGCGTGTTATGGGCGAAATCAAATGCATCGCTAACAGGCAGCACAGCAAGCACAGGCACAAAGCACAGGCAGCACAGCAAGCACAGGCAGCAAGCACAGGCAGCACAGCAAGCACAGGCAGCAAGCACAGGCAGTACAGCAAGCACAGGCAGCACGGCAATCACAGCAAGCACAAGCAGCAAGCACAGGCAGCACAGGCAGCAAGCACAGGCAGCACAGCAAGCACAGGCAGCAAGCACAGGCAGCACAGCAAGCACAGACAGCAAGCACAGGCAGCACAGCAAGCACAGGCAGCACAGCAAGCACAGGCAGCAAGCACAGGCAGCACAGCAAGCACAGGCATCACAGCAAGCACAGGCAGCACAGCAAGCACAGGCAGCTTGCACAGGCAGCATAGCAAGCACAGGCAGCACAACAAGCACAGGCGGCACAGCAAGCACAGGCAGCACAGCAAGCACAGGCAGCTTGCACAGGCAGCATAGCAAGCACAGGCAGCACAACAAGCACAGGCGGCACAGCAAGCACAGGCAGCAAGCACGGGCAGCAAGCAAAGGCCGCACAGCAAGCACAGGCAGCACAACAAGCACAGGCGGCACAGCAAGCACAGGCAGCAAGCACGGGCAGCGCAGCAAGAACAGGCAACACAGCAAGCACAGGCAGCAAGCACAGGCAGCGCAGCAAGAACAGGCAAAACAGCAAGCACAGGCAGCAAGCACAGACAGCACAGCAAGCACAGGCAGCACAGCAAGCACAGGCAGCAAGCACAGGCAGCACAGCAAGCACAGGCAGCAAGCACAGGCAGCAAGCACAGGCAGCTCAGGCAGCACAGCAAGCACAGGCAGCAAGCACAGGCAGCACAGCAAGCACAGGCAGCAAGCACAGGCAGCGTAGCAAGCACAGGCAGCGAGCACAGAGAGCACAGCAAGCACAGGCAGCAAGCACAGGCAGCACAGCAAGCACAGGCAGCACAGTAAGCACAGGCAGCAAGCACAGGCAGCGCAGCAAGCACAGGCAGCACAGCAAACACAGGCAGCACAGCAAGCACAGGCAGCAAGCACAGGCAGCACAGCAAGCACAGGTAGCAAGCACAGGCAGCACAGCAAGCACTGGCAGCAAGCACTGGCAGCACAGCAAGCACAGGCAGCACAGCAAACACAGGCAGCACAGCAAGCACAAGCAGCAAGCACAGGCAGCAGGGCAAGCACAGGCAGCAAGCACAGGCAGCAAGCACAGGCAGCAAGCACATGCAGCACAGCAAGCACAGGCAGCAAGCACATGCAGCACAGCAAGCACAGGCAGCAAGCACAGGCAGCACAGCAAGCACAGGCAGCAAGCACAGGCAGCACAGCAAACACAGGCAGCACAGCAAGCACAGGCAGCAAGCACAGGCAGCACAGCAAGCACGGGCAGCAGGGCAAGCACAGGCAGCAAGCACAGGCAGCAAGCACAGGCAGCAAACACACTCAGCACAGCAAGCACAGGCAGCAAGCACAGGCAGCACAGCAAGCACAGGCAGCACAGCAAGCACAGACAGCAAGCACAGGCAGCAAGCACAGGCAGCAAGCACAGGCAGCAAGCACAGGCAGCACAGCAAGCACAGGCAGCAAGCACTGGCAGCACAGGCAGCACAACAAGCACAGGCAGCACAGGGAGCACAGCAAGCACAGGCAGCACAGCAAGCACAGGCAGCACAGCAAGCACAGGCAGCAAGCACAGGCAGCACAGCAAACACAGACAGCAAGCACAGGCAGCAAGCAGAGGCAGCACAGGCAGCAAGCACAGACAGCACAGCAAGCACAGGCAGCACAGCAAGAACAGGCAGCAAGGACAGGCAGCACAGCAAGCACAGGCAGCAAGCACAGGCAGCACAGGCAGCAAACACACTCAGCACAGCAAGCAGAGGCAGCAAGCACAGGCAGCACAGCAAGCACAGGCAGCAAGCACAGGCAACACAGCAAGCACAGGCAGCACAGCAAGCACAGGCAGCAAGCACAGGCAGCAAGCACAGGCAGCACAGCAAGCACAGGCAGCAAGCACAGACAGCACAGCAAGCACAGGCAGCACAGCAAGAAAAGGCAGCAAGCACAGGCAGCACAGCAAGCACCGGCAGCACAGCAAGCACGGGCAGCAAGCACAGGCAGCACAGCAAGCACAGGCAGCACAGGGAGCACAGCAAGCACAGGCAGCACAGCAAGCACAGGCAGCAAGCACAGGCAGCACAGGCAGCACAGGCAGCAAGCACAGGCAGCACAGGCAGCAAACACACTCAGCACAGCAAGCAGAGGCAGCAAGCACAGGCAGCACAGCAAGCACAGGCAGCAAGCACAGGCAGCGCAGCAAGCACAGGCAGCACAGCAAGAACAGGCAGCACAGCAAGCACAGGCAGCAAGCACAGGCAGCACAGCAAGCACAGGCAGCAAGCACAGGCAGCACAGCAAGCACAGGCAGCAAGCACAGACAGCACAGCAAGCACAGGCAGCACAGCAAGAACAGGCAGCAAGCACAGACAGCACAGCAAGCACAGGGAGCACAGCAAGAACAGTCAGCAAGCACAGGCAGCACAGCAAGTACAGGCAGCACAGCAGCACAGGCAGCAAGCACAGGCAGCACAGCAAGCACAGGCAGCAAGCACAGACAGCACAGCAAGCACAGGCAGCACAGCAAGAACAGGCAGCAAGGACAGGCAGCACAGCAAGCACAGGCAGCAAGCACAGGCAGCACAGGAAGCACAGCAAGCACAGGCAGCAAGCACAGGCAGCACAGCAAACACAGACAGCAAGCACAGGCAGCAAGCACAGGCAGCACAGCAAGCACAGGCAGCAAGCACAGACAGCACAGCAAGCACAGGCAGCACAGCAAGAACAGGCAGCAAGGACAGGCAGCACAGCAAGCACAGGCAGCAAGCACAGGCAGCACAGCAAGAACAGGCAGCAAACACACTCAGCACAGCAAGCACAGGCAGCAAGCACAGGCAGCACAGCAAGCACAGGCAGCAAGCACAGGCAGCGCAGCAAGCACAGGCAACCCAGCAAGAACAGGCAGCACAGGCAGCAAGCACAGGCAGCACAGCAAGCACAGGCAGCAAGCACAGGCAGCACAGCAAGCACAGGCAGCAAGCACAGGCAGCACAGCAAGCACAGGCAGCAAGCACAGACAGCACAGCAAGCACAGGCAGCACAGCAAGAACAGGCAGCAAGGACAGGCAGCACAGCAAGCACAGGCAGCAAGCACAGGCAGCACAGCAAACACAGGCAGCACAGGCAGCACAGGCAGCAAGCACAGGCAGCACAGCAAAGACAGGCAGCACAGCAAGCACAGGCAGCAAGCACAGGCAGCACAGCAAGCACAGGCAGCAAGCACAGGCAACACAGCAAGCACAGGCAACACAGCAAGCACAGGCAGCTTGCACAGGCAGCATAGCAAGCACAGCAAGCACAGGCAGCACAGCAAGCACAGGCAGCACAGCAGGCACAGGCAGCAAGCACAGGCAGCGTAGCAAGCACAGGCAGCGAGCACAGACAGCACAGCAAGCACAGGCAGCCCAGCAAGCACAGGCAGCACAGTAAGCACAGGCAGCAAGCACAGGCAGCGCAGCAAGCACAGACAGCACAGCAAGCACAGGCAGCAAGCACAGACAGCACAGGAAGCACAGGCAGCACAGCAAGAACAGGCAGCAAGCACAGGCAGCACAGCAAGCACAGGCAGCTTGCACAGGCAGCATAGCAAGCACAGGCAGCAAGCACAGGCAGCAAGCACAGGCAGCAGAGCAAGCACAGGCAGCAAGCACAGGCAGCACAGCAAGCACAGGCAGAAAGCACAGGCAGCACAGCAAGCACAGGCAGCACAGCAAGCACAGGCAGCAAGCACAGGCAGGAAAGCAAGCAGAGGCAGCACAGAAAGCACAGGCAGCAAGCACAGGCAGCACAGCAAGCACAGGCAGCACAGCAAGCACAGGCAGCAAGCACAGACAGCACAGCAAGCACACGCAGCAAGCACAGGCAGCACAGCAAGCACAGGCAGCACAGCAAGCACAGGCAGCACAGCATGAACAGGCAGCAAGCACAGGCAGCACAGCAAGCACAGGCAGCAAGCACAGGCAGCAAGCACAGGCAGCACAGAGAGCACAGGCAGCAAGCACAGGCAGCGCAGCAAGCACAGACAGCACAGCAAGCACAGGCAGCACAGCAAGCACAGGCAGCTTGCACAGGCAGCATAGCAAGCACAGGCAGCACAGCAAGCACAGGCAGCAAGCACAGACAGCACAGCAAGCACACGCAGCAAGCACAGGCAGCACAGCAAGCACAGGCAGCACAGCAAGCACAGGCAGCAAGCACAGCAAGCACAGGCAGCAAGCACAGGCAGCACAGCAAGCACAGGCAGCAAGCACAGGCAACAAGCACAGGCAGCACAGCAAGCACAGGCAGCACAGTAAGCACAGGCAGCTTGCACAGGCAGCATAGCAAGCACAGCAAGCACAGGCAGCAAGCACAGGCAGCAAACACACTCAGCACAGCAAGCACAGGCAGCAAGCACAGGCAGCACAGCAAGCACAGGCAGCACAGCAAGCACAGACAGCAAGCACAGGCAGCAAGCACAGGCAGCAAGCACAGGCAGCAAGCACAGGCAGCACAGCAAGCACAGGCAGCAAGCACTGGCAGCACAGGCAGCACAACAAGCACAGGCAGCACAGGGAGCACAGCAAGCACAGGCAGCACAGCAAGCACAGGCAGCACAGCAAGCACAGGCAGCAAGCACAGGCAGCACAGCAAACACAGACAGCAAGCACAGGCAGCAAGCAGAGGCAGCACAGGCAGCAAGCACAGACAGCACAGCAAGCACAGGCAGCACAGCAAGAACAGGCAGCAAGGACAGGCAGCACAGCAAGCACAGGCAGCAAGCACAGGCAGCACAGGCAGCAAACACACTCAGCACAGCAAGCAGAGGCAGCAAGCACAGGCAGCACAGCAAGCACAGGCAGCAAGCACAGGCAACACAGCAAGCACAGGCAGCACAGCAAGCACAGGCAGCAAGCACAGGCAGCAAGCACAGGCAGCACAGCAAGCACAGGCAGCAAGCACAGACAGCACAGCAAGCACAGGCAGCACAGCAAGAAAAGGCAGCAAGCACAGGCAGCACAGCAAGCACCGGCAGCACAGCAAGCACGGGCAGCAAGCACAGGCAGCACAGCAAGCACAGGCAGCACAGGGAGCACAGCAAGCACAGGCAGCACAGCAAGCACAGGCAGCAAGCACAGGCAGCACAGGCAGCACAGGCAGCAAGCACAGGCAGCACAGGCAGCAAACACACTCAGCACAGCAAGCAGAGGCAGCAAGCACAGGCAGCACAGCAAGCACAGGCAGCAAGCACAGGCAGCGCAGCAAGCACAGGCAGCACAGCAAGAACAGGCAGCACAGCAAGCACAGGCAGCAAGCACAGGCAGCACAGCAAGCACAGGCAGCAAGCACAGGCAGCACAGCAAGCACAGGCAGCAAGCACAGACAGCACAGCAAGCACAGGCAGCACAGCAAGAACAGGCAGCAAGCACAGACAGCACAGCAAGCACAGGGAGCACAGCAAGAACAGTCAGCAAGCACAGGCAGCACAGCAAGTACAGGCAGCACAGCAGCACAGGCAGCAAGCACAGGCAGCACAGCAAGCACAGGCAGCAAGCACAGACAGCACAGCAAGCACAGGCAGCACAGCAAGAACAGGCAGCAAGGACAGGCAGCACAGCAAGCACAGGCAGCAAGCACAGGCAGCACAGGAAGCACAGCAAGCACAGGCAGCAAGCACAGGCAGCACAGCAAACACAGACAGCAAGCACAGGCAGCAAGCACAGGCAGCACAGCAAGCACAGGCAGCAAGCACAGACAGCACAGCAAGCACAGGCAGCACAGCAAGAACAGGCAGCAAGGACAGGCAGCACAGCAAGCACAGGCAGCAAGCACAGGCAGCACAGCAAGAACAGGCAGCAAACACACTCAGCACAGCAAGCACAGGCAGCAAGCACAGGCAGCACAGCAAGCACAGGCAGCAAGCACAGGCAGCGCAGCAAGCACAGGCAACCCAGCAAGAACAGGCAGCACAGGCAGCAAGCACAGGCAGCACAGCAAGCACAGGCAGCAAGCACAGGCAGCACAGCAAGCACAGGCAGCAAGCACAGGCAGCACAGCAAGCACAGGCAGCAAGCACAGACAGCACAGCAAGCACAGGCAGCACAGCAAGAACAGGCAGCAAGGACAGGCAGCACAGCAAGCACAGGCAGCAAGCACAGGCAGCACAGCAAACACAGGCAGCACAGGCAGCACAGGCAGCAAGCACAGGCAGCACAGCAAAGACAGGCAGCACAGCAAGCACAGGCAGCAAGCACAGGCAGCACAGCAAGCACAGGCAGCAAGCACAGGCAACACAGCAAGCACAGGCAACACAGCAAGCACAGGCAGCTTGCACAGGCAGCATAGCAAGCACAGCAAGCACAGGCAGCACAGCAAGCACAGGCAGCACAGCAGGCACAGGCAGCAAGCACAGGCAGCGTAGCAAGCACAGGCAGCGAGCACAGACAGCACAGCAAGCACAGGCAGCCCAGCAAGCACAGGCAGCACAGTAAGCACAGGCAGCAAGCACAGGCAGCGCAGCAAGCACAGACAGCACAGCAAGCACAGGCAGCAAGCACAGACAGCACAGGAAGCACAGGCAGCACAGCAAGAACAGGCAGCAAGCACAGGCAGCACAGCAAGCACAGGCAGCTTGCACAGGCAGCATAGCAAGCACAGGCAGCAAGCACAGGCAGCAAGCACAGGCAGCAGAGCAAGCACAGGCAGCAAGCACAGGCAGCACAGCAAGCACAGGCAGAAAGCACAGGCAGCACAGCAAGCACAGGCAGCACAGCAAGCACAGGCAGCAAGCACAGGCAGGAAAGCAAGCAGAGGCAGCACAGAAAGCACAGGCAGCAAGCACAGGCAGCACAGCAAGCACAGGCAGCACAGCAAGCACAGGCAGCAAGCACAGACAGCACAGCAAGCACACGCAGCAAGCACAGGCAGCACAGCAAGCACAGGCAGCACAGCAAGCACAGGCAGCACAGCATGAACAGGCAGCAAGCACAGGCAGCACAGCAAGCACAGGCAGCAAGCACAGGCAGCAAGCACAGGCAGCACAGAGAGCACAGGCAGCAAGCACAGGCAGCGCAGCAAGCACAGACAGCACAGCAAGCACAGGCAGCACAGCAAGCACAGGCAGCTTGCACAGGCAGCATAGCAAGCACAGGCAGCACAGCAAGCACAGGCAGCAAGCACAGACAGCACAGCAAGCACACGCAGCAAGCACAGGCAGCACAGCAAGCACAGGCAGCACAGCAAGCACAGGCAGCAAGCACAGCAAGCACAGGCAGCAAGCACAGGCAGCACAGCAAGCACAGGCAGCAAGCACAGGCAACAAGCACAGGCAGCACAGCAAGCACAGGCAGCACAGTAAGCACAGGCAGCTTGCACAGGCAGCATAGCAAGCACAGCAAGCACAGGCAGCAAGCACAGGCAGCACAGAAAGCACAGGCAGCAAGCACAGGCAGCGCAGCAAGCACAGACAGCACAGCAAGCACAGGCAGCACAGCAAGCACAGGCAGCTTGCACAGGCAGCACAACAAGCACAGGCGGCACAGCAAGCACAGGCAGCAAGCACGGGCAGCAAGCAAAGGCAGCACAGCAAGCACAGGCAGCACAACAAGCACAGGCGGCACAGCAAGCACAGGCAGCAAGCACGGGCAGCAAGCAAAGGCAGCACAGCAAGCACAGGCAGCAAGCACAGGCAGCACAACAAGCACAGGCAGCACAGCAAGCACAGGCAGCACAGCAAGCACAGGCAGCAAGCACAGGCAGCTCAGGCAGCACAGCAAGCACAGGCAGCAAGCACAGGCAGCACAACAAGCACAGGCAGCACAACAAGCACAGGCAGCACAGCAAGCACAGGCAGCACAGCAAGCACAGGCAGCAAGCACAGGCAGCACAGCAAGCACAGGCAGCAAGCACAGGCAGCACAGCAAACACAGGCAGCAAGCACAGGCAGCACAGCAAGCACAGGCAGCAAGCACAGGCAGCATAGCAAGCAGAGGCAGCACAGAAAGCACAGGCAGTAAGCACAGGCAGCACAACAAGCACAGGCGGCACAGCAAGCACAGGCAGCAAGCACAGGCAACACAGAAAGCACAGGCAGCAAGCACAGGCAGCGCAGCAAGAACAGGCAACACACCAAGCACAGGCAGCAAGCACAGGCAGCGCAGCAAGAACAGGCAAAACAGCAAGCACAGGCAGCAAGCACAGACAGCACAGCAAGCACAGGCAGCACAGCAAGCACAGGCAGCAAGCACAGGCAGCAAGCACAGGCAGCTCAGGCAGCACAGCAAGCACAGGCAGCAAGCACAGGCAGCACAGCAAGCACAGGCAGCAAGCACAGGCAGCGTAGCAAGCACAGGCAGCGAGCACAGACAGCACAGCAAGCACAGGCAGCAAGCACAGGCAGCACAGCAAGCACAGGCAGCACAGTAAGCACAGGCAGCAAGCACAGGCAGCGCAGCAAGCACAGACAGCACAGCAAGCACAGGCAGCAAGCACAGACAGCACAGGAAGCACAGGCAGCACAGCAAGAACAGGCAGCAAGCACAGGCAGCACAGCAAGCACAGGCAGCTTGCACAGGCAGCATAGCAAGCACAGGCAGCAAGCACAGGCAGCAGAGCAAGCACAGGCAGCAGAGCAAGCACAGGCAGCAAGCACAGGCAGCATAGCAAGCAGAGGCAGCACAGCAAGCACAGGCAGCAAGCACAGGCAGCAATCACAGGCAGCACAGCAAGCACAGGCAGCTCAGGCAGCACAGCAAGCACAGGCAGCAAGCACAGGCAGCACAGGCGGCAAGCACAGGCAGCGCAGCAAGCACAGGCAGCACAGGCAGCAAGCACAGACAGCACAGCAAGCAAACGCAGCAAGCACAGGCAGCACAGCAAGCACAGGCAGCAAGCACAGGCAGCACAGCAAGCACAGGCAGCAAGCACAGGCAGCGCAGCAAGCACAGGCAGCACAGCAAGCACAGGCAGCAAGCACAGGCAGCACAGGCAGCACAGCAAGCACAGGCAGCACAGCAAGCACAGGCAGCAAGCACAGGCAGCAAGCACAGGCAGCGTAGCAAGCACAGGCAGTAAGCACAGACAGCACAGCAAGCACAGGCAGCAAGCACAGGCAGCAAGCACAGGCAGCGCAGCAAGCACAGGCAGCACAGCAAGCACAGGCAGCAAGCACAGACAGCACAGCAAGCACAGGCAGCACAGCAAGCACAGGCAGCACAGCAAGAACAGGAAGCACGGGCAGCACAGCAAGCACAGGCAGCACTGCAAGCACAGGCAGCAAGCACAGGCAGCACCGCAAGCACAGGCAGCAAGCACAGGCAGCACAGCAAACACAGGCAACAAGCACAGGCAGCACTGCAAGCACAGGCAGCACAGGCAGCACAGCAAGAACAGGCAGCACAGCAAGCACAGGCAGCAAGCACAGGCAGCAAGCACAGGCAGCAGAGCAAGCACAGGCAGCAAGCACAGGCAGCACAGCAAGCACAGGCAGCAAGCACAGGCAGCACAGCAAGCACAGGCAGCAAGCACAGGCAGCACAGGCAGCAAACACAGGCATGTTAGAAACCCGCAAAATAGCTCGACGAGATGTGTTCGTTTTTTAGCGATTCTGGGGGAAGTGCAGAGGGTTCAAGCTCCGTCCTCTTTCCAACAGGCAAAGCCTGCTCCGATCTTCGGCGAGATTCACTCTCGCATTTGTTTACAATGCTTACTCTTCCTGAGACGCAGGTCAATGCACCGGCCGCCGAGGTAAACATATGATCCGCGACTCTCGGTGCCTCCAAAAACAGGTGACACAGCAACGCACTGTCGTGTGCCACTGTCGAATTACCGCGTGTTATGGGCGAAATCAAATGCATCGCTAACAGGCAGCACAGCAAGCACAGGCGGCACAGCAAGCACAGGCAGCAAGCACAGGCAGCACAGCAAGCACAGGCAGCAAGCACAGGCAGCACAGCAAACACAGGCAGCACAGCAAGCACAGGCAGCAAGCACAGGCAGCACAGCAAGCACAGGCATGTTAGAAACCCGCAAAATAGCTCGACGAGATGCGTTCGTTTTTGCGATTCTGGGGGAAGTGCAGAGGGGTCAAGCTCCGTCCTCTTTCCAACAGGCAAAGCCTGCTCCGATCTTCGGCGAGATTCACTCTCGCATTTGTTTACAATGATTACTCTTACTGAGACGCAGGTCAATGCACCGGCCGCCGAGGTAAACATATGATCCGCGACTCTCGGCGCCTCCAAAAACAGGTGACACAGCAACGCACTGTCGTGTGCCACTGTCGAATTACCGCGTGTTATGGGCGAAATCAAATGCATCGCTAACAGGCAGCACAGCAAGCACAGGCAGCAAGTACAGGCAGCACAGCAAGCACAGGCAGCAAGCACAGGCAGCACAGCAAGCACAGGCAGCAAGCACAGGCAGCAAGCACAGGCAGCAAGCACAGGCAGCACAGCAACCACAGGCAGCAAGCACAGGCAGCACAGCAAGCACAGGCAGCAAGCACAGGCAGCAAGCACAGGCAGCACACCAAGCTCAGGCAGCAAGCACAGGCATGTTAAAAACCCGCAAAATAGCTCGACGAGATGAGTTCGTTTTAGCGATTCTGGGGGAAGTGCAGAGGGGTCAAACTCCGTCCTCTTTCCAACAGGCAAAGCCTGCTCCGATCTTCGGCGAGATTCACTCTCGCATTTGTTTACAATGCTTACTCTTACTGAGACGCAGGTCAATGCACCGGCCGCCGAGGTAAACATATCATCCGCGACTCTCGGCGCCTCCAAAAACAGGTGACACAGCAACGCACTGTCGTGTGCCACTGTCGAATTACCGCGTGTTATGGGCGAAATCAAATGCATCGGTAACAGGCAGCACAGCAAGCACAGGCAGCACAGCAAGCACAAGCAGCACAGCAAGCGCAGGCAGCAAGTACAGGCAGCACAGCAAGCACAGGCAGCAAGCACAGGCAGCACAGCAAACACAGGCAGCACAGCAAGCACAGGCAGCAAGCACAGGCAGCATAGCAAACACAGGCAGCAAGCACAGGCAGCACAGCAAGCACAGGCAGCAGAGCAAGCACAGGCAGCAAGCACAGGCAGCACAGCAAGCACAGGCAGCAAGCACAGGCAGCACAGCAAGCACAGGCAGAAAGCACAGGCAGCACAGCAAGCACAGGCAGCACAGCAAGCACAGGCAGCAAGCACAGGCAGGAAAGCAAGCAGAGGCAGCACAGAAAGCACAGGCAGCAAGCACAGGCAGCACAGCAAGCACAGGCAGCACAACAAGCACAGGCGGCACAGCAAGCACAGGCAGCAGGCACAGGCAACACAGCAAGCACAGGCAGCAAGCACAGGCAGCGCAGCAAGAACAGGCAACACAGCAAGCACAGGCAGCAAGCACAGGCAGCGCAGCAAGAACAGGCAAAACAGCAAGCACAGGCAGCAAGCACAGACAGCACAGCAAGCACAGGCAGCACAGCAAGCACGGGCAGCAAGCACGGGCAGCACAGCAAGCACAGGCAGCAAGCACAGGCAGCACAGCAAGCACAGGCAGCAAGCACGGGCAGCACAGCAAGCACAGGCAGCAAGCACAGGCAGCACAGCAAGCACAGGCAGCAAGCACAGGCAGCGTAGCAAGCACAGGCAGCGAGCATAGACAGCACAGCAAGCACAGGCAGCAAGCACAGGCAGCACAGCAAGCACAGACAGCACAGCAAGCACAGGCAGCAAGCACAGACAGCACAGGAAGCACAGGCAGCACAGCAAGCACAGGCAGCACAGCATGAACAGGCAGCAAGCACAGGCAGCACAGCAAGCACAGGCAGCACAGCAAACACAGGCAGCACAGCAAGCACAGGCAGCAAGCACAGGCAGCAAGCACAGGCAGCACAGAAAGCACAGGCAGCAAGCACAGGCAGCGCAGCAAGCACAGACAGCACAGCAAGCACAGGCAGCACAGCAAGCACAGGCAGCTTGCACAGGCAGCATAGCAAGCACAGGCAGCACAGCAAGCACAGGCAGCAAGCACAGACAGCACAGCAAGCACACGCAGCAAGCACAGGCAGCACAGCAAGCACAGGCAGCACAGCAAGCACAGGCAGCAAGCACAGCAAGCACAGGCAGCAAGCACAGGCAGCACAACAAGCACAGGCAGCAAGCACAGGCAACAAGCACAGGCAGCACAGCAAGCACAGGCAGCACAGTAAGCACAGGCAGCTTGCACAGGCAGCATAGCAAGCACAGCAAGCACAGGCAGCAAGCACAGGCAGCACAGAAAGCACAGGCAGCAAGCACAGGCAGCGCAGCAAGCACAGACAGCACAGCAAGCACAGGCAGCTTGCACAGGCAGCATAGCAAGCACAGGCAGCACAACAAGCACAGGCGGCACAGCAAGCACAGGCAGCAAGCACGGGCAGCAAGCAAAGGCAGCACAGCAAGCACAGGCAGCACAACAAGCACAGGCGGCACAGCAAGCACAGGCAGCAAGCACGGGCAGCAAGCAAAGGCAGCACAGCAAGCACAGGCAGCAAGCACAGGCAGCACAACAAGCACAGGCAGCACAGCAAGCACAGGCAGCACAGCAAGCACAGGCAGCAAGCACAGGCAGCTCAGGCAGCACAGCAAGCACAGGCAGCAAGCACAGGCAGCACAACAAGCACAGGCAGCACGGCAAGCACAGGCAGCACAGCAAGCACAGGCAGCAAGCACAGGCAGCAAGCACAGGCAGCACAGCAAACACAGGCAGCAAGCACAGGCAGCACAGCAAGCACAGGCAGCAAGCACAGGCAGCATAGCAAGCAGAGGCAGCACAGGCAGCAAGCACAGGCAGCACAGCAAGCACAACAAGCACAACAAGCACAGGCGGCACAGCAAGCACAGGCAGCAAGCACAGGCAACACAGAAAGCACAGGCAGCAAGCACAGGCAGCGCAGCAAGAACAGGCAACACACCAAGCACAGGCAGCAAGCACAGGCAGCGCAGCAAGAACAGGCAAAACAGCAAGCACAGGCAGCAAGCACAGACAGCACAGCAAGCACAGGCAGCACAGCAAGCACAGGCAGCAAGCACAGGCAGCACAGCAAGCACAGGCAGCAAGCACAGGCAGCAAGCACAGGCAGCTCAGGCAGCACAGCAAGCACAGGCAGCAAGCACAGGCAGCACAGCAAGCACAGGCAGCAAGCACAGGCAGCGCAGCAAGCACAGGCAGCATAGCAAGCACAGGCAGCAAGCACAGGCAGCACAGCAAGCACAGGCAGCAAGCACAGGCAGCACAGGCAGCACAGCAAGCACAGGCAGCACAGCAAGCACAGGCAGCAAGCACAGGCAGCAAGCACAGGCAGCGCAGCAAGCACAGACAGCACAGCAAGCACAGGCAGCAAGCACAGACAGCACAGGAAGCACAGGCAGCACAGCAAGCACAGGCAGCACAGCAAGCACAGGCAGCAAGCACAGACAGCACAGGCAGCACAGCAAGCACAGGCAGCACAGCAAGAACAGGAAGCACGGGCAGCACAGCAAGCACAGGCAGCACTGCAAGCACAGGCAGCAAGCACAGGCAGCACAGCAAGCACAGGCAGCAAGCACAGGCAGCAAGCACAGGCAGCACAGCAAACACAGGCAACAAGCACAGGCAGCACTGCAAGCACAGGCAGCACAGGCAGCACAGCAAGCACAGGCAGCAAGCACAGGCAGCAAGCACAGGCAGCAGAGCAAGCACAGGCAGCAAGCACAGGCAGCAAGCACAGGCAGCACAGCAAGCACAGGCAGCAAGCACAGGCAGCACAGGCAGCAAACACAGGCATGTTAGAAACCCGCAAAATAGCTCGACGAGATGTGTTCGTTTTTTAGCGATTCTGGGGGAAGTGCAGAGGGTTCAAGCTCCGTCCTCTTTCCAACAGGCAAAGCCTGCTCCGATCTTTGGCGAGATTCACTCTCGCATTTGTTTACAATGCTTACTCTTCCTGAGACGCAGGTCAATGCACCGGCCGCCGAGGTAAACATATGATCCGCGACTCTCGGTGCCTCCAAAAACAGGTGACACAGCAACGCACTGTCGTGTGCCACTGTCGAATTACCGCGTGTTATGGGCGAAATCAAATGCATCGCTAACAGGCAGCACAGCAAGCACAGGCAGCACAGCAAGCACAGGCAGCAAGCACCGGCAGCACAGCAAGCACAGGCAGCAAGCACAGGCAGCACAGCAAACACAGGCAGCACAGCAAGCACAGGCAGCAAGCACAGGCAGCACAGCAAGCACAGGCATGTTAGAAACCCGCAAAATAGCTCGACGAGATGTGTTCGTTTCAGCGATTCTGGGGGAAGTGCAGAGGGGTCAAGCTCCGACCTCTTTCCAACAGGCAAAGCCTGCTCCGATCTTCGGCGAGATTCACTCTCGCATTTGTTTACAATGATTACTCTTACTGAGACGCAGGTCAATGCACCGGCCGCCGAGGTAAACATATGATCCGCGACTCTCGGCGCCTCGAAAAACAGGTGACACAGCAACGCACTGTCGTGTGCCACTGTCGAATTACCGCGTGTTATGGGCGAAATCAAATGCATCGCTAACAGGCAGCACAGCACGCACAGGCAGCAAGCACAGGCAGCACAGCGAGCACAGGCAGCACAGCAAGCACAGGCAGCAAGTACAGGCAGCACAGCAAGCACAGGCAGCAAGTACAGGCAGCACAGCAAGCACAGGCAGCAAGTACAGGCAGCACAGCAAGCACAGGCAGCAAGCACAGGCAGCACAGCAAGCACAGGCAGCAAGCACAGGCAGCACAGCAAGCACAGGCAGCAAGCACAGGCAGCACAGCAAGCACAGGCAGCAAGCACAGGCAGCACAGCAAGCACAGGCAGCAAGCACAGGCAGCACAGCAAGCACAGGCAGCAAGCACAGGCATGTTAGAAACCCGCAAAATAGCTCGACGAGATGTGTTCGTTTTAGCGATTCTGGGGGAAGTGCAGAGGGGTCAAGTTCCGTCCTCTTTCCAACAGGCAAAGCCTGCTCCGATCTTCGGCGAGATTCACTCTCGCATTTGTTTACAATGCTTACTCTTACTGAGACGCAGGTCAATGCACCGGCCGCCGAGGTAAACATATGATCCGCGACTCTCGGCGCCTCCAAAAACAGGTGACACAGCAACGCACTGTCGTGTCCCATTCTCGAATTACCGCGTGTTATGGGCGAAATCAAATGCATCGCTAACAGGCAGCACAGCAAGCACAGGCAGCAAGCACAGGCAGCACAGCAAGCACAGGCAGCACAGCAAGCACAGGCAGCAAGCACAGGCATGTTAGAAACCCGCAAAATAGCTCAACGAGATGCGTTCGTTTTAGCGATTCTGGGGGAAGTGCAGAGGGGTCAAGCTCCGTCCTCTTTCCAACAGGCAAAGCCTGCTCCGATCTTCGGCGAGATTTACTCTCGCATTTGTTTACAATGCTTACTCTTACTGAGACGCAGGTCAATGCACCGGCCGCCGAGGTAAACATATGATCCGCGACTCTCGGCGCATCCAAAGATAGGTGACACAGCAACGCACTGTCGTGTGCCACTGTCGAATTACCGCGTGTTATGGGCGAAATCAAATGCATCGCTAACAGGCAGCACAGCAAGCACAGGCACAAAGCACAGGCAGCACAGCAAGCACAGGCAGCAAGCACAGGCAGCACAGCAAGCACAGGCAGCAAGCACAGGCAGTACAGCAAGCACAGGCAGCACGGCAATCACAGCAAGCACAAGCAGCAAGCACAGGCAGCACAGGCAGCAAGCACAGGCAGCACAGCAAGCACAGGCAGCAAGCACAGGCAGCACAGCAAGCACAGGCAGCAAGCACAGGCAGCACAGCAAGCACAGGCAGCTTGCACAGGCAGCATAGCAAGCACAGGCAGCACAACAAGCACAGGCGGCACAGCAAGCACAGGCAGCACAGCAAGCACAGGCAGCTTGCACAGGCAGCATAGCAAGCACAGGCAGCACAACAAGCACAGGCGGCACAGCAAGCACAGGCAGCAAGCACGGGCAGCAAGCAAAGGCCGCACAGCAAGCACAGGCAGCACAACAAGCACAGGCGGCACAGCAAGCACAGGCAGCAAGCACGGGCAGCGCAGCAAGAACAGGCAACACAGCAAGCACAGGCAGCAAGCACAGGCAGCGCAGCAAGAACAGGCAAAACAGCAAGCACAGGCAGCAAGCACAGACAGCACAGCAAGCACAGGCAGCACAGCAAGCACAGGCAGCACAGGCAGCAAGCACAGGCAGCACAGCAAGCACAGGCAGCAAGCACAGGCAGCAAGCACAGGCAGCTCAGGCAGCACAGCAAGCACAGGCAGCAAGCACAGGCAGCACAGCAAGCACAGGCAGCAAGCACAGGCAGCGTAGCAAGCACAGGCAGCGAGCACAGAGAGTACAGCAAGCACAGGCAGCAAGCACAGGCAGCACAGCAAGCACAGGCAGCACAGTAAGCACAGGCAGCAAGCACAGGCAGCGCAGCAAGCACAGGCAGCACAGCAAGCACAGGCAGCAAGCACAGGCAGCACAGCAAACACAGGCAGCACAGCAAGCACAGGCAGCAAGCACAGGCAGCACAGCAAGCACAGGTAGCAAGCACAGGCAGCACAGCAAGCACTGGTAGCAAGCACTGGCAGCACAGCAAGCACAGGCAGCACAGCAAACACAGGCAGCACAGCAAGCACAAGCAGCAAGCACAGGCAGCAGGGCAAGCACAGGCAGCAAGCACAGGCAGCAAGCACAGGCAGCAAGCACATGCAGCACAGCAAGCACAGGCAGCAAGCACAGGCAGCACAGCAAGCACAGGCAGCACAGCAAGCACAGGCAGCAAGCACAGGCAGCACAGCAAGAACAGGCAGCAAGGACAGGCAGCACAGCAAGCACAGGCAGCAAGCACAGGCAGCACAGCAAGCACAGGCAGCAAGCACAGGCAGCGCAGCAAGCACAGGCAGCACAGCAAGAACAGGCAGCACAGGCAGCAAGCACAGGCAGCACAGCAAGCACAGGCAGCAAGCACAGGCAGCACAGCAAGCACAGGCAGCAAGCACAGGCAGCACAGCAAGCACAGGCAGCAAGCACAGACAGCACAGCAAGCACAGGCAGCACAGCAAGAACAGGCAGCAAGGACAGGCAGCACAGCAAGCACAGGCAGCAAGCACAGGCAGCACAGCAAACACAGGCAGCACAGGCAGCACAGGCAGCAAGCACAGGCAGCACAGCAAACACAGGCAGCACAGCAAGCACAGGCAGCAAGCACAGGCAGCACAGCAAGCACAGGCAGCAAGCACAGGCAACACAGCAAGCACAGGCAGCTTGCACAGGCAGCATAGCAAGCACAGCAAGCACAGGCAGCACAGCAAGCACAGGCAGCAAGCACAGGCAGCACAGCAAGCACAGGCAGCAAGCACAGGCAGCACAGCAAGCACAGGCAGCAAGCACAGGCAGCACAGCAAGCACAGGCAGCAAGCACAGGCAGCACAGCAAGCACAGGCAGCACAGCAAGCACAGGCAGCAAGCACAGGCAGCACAGCAAGCACAGGCAGCAAGCACAGGCAGCACAGCAAGCACAGGCAGCAAGCACAGACAGCACAGCAAGCACAGGTAGGACAGCAAGAACAGGCAGCACAGGCAGCACAGCAAGCACAGGCAGCAAGCACAGGCAGCACAGCAAACACAGGCAGCACAGCAAGCACAGGCAGCAAGCACAGGCAGCAAGCACGGGCAGCACAGCAAGCACAGGCAGCAAGCACAGGCAACACAGCAAGCACAGGCAGCTTGCACAGGCAGCATAGCAAGCACAGGCAGCAAGCACAGGCAGCACAGCAAGCACAGGCAGCACAGCAAGAACAGGCAGCAAGGACAGGCAGCACAGCAAGCACAGGCAGCAAGCACAGGCAGCACAGCAAGAACAGGCAGCAAACACACTCAGCACAGCAAGCACAGGCAGCAAGCACAGGCAGCACAACAAGCACAGGCAGCAAGCACAGGCAGCGCAGCAAGCACAGGCAGCACAGCAAGAACAGGCAGCACAGGCAGCAAGCACAGGCAGCACAGCAAGCACAGGCAGCAAGCACAGGCAGCACAGGCAGCAAGCACAGGCAGCACAGCAAGCACAGGCAGCAAGCACAGACAGCACAGCAAGCACAGGCAGCACAGCACAGGCAGCACAGCAAGCACAGGCAGCACAGCAAGCACAGGCAGCAAGCACAGGCAGCACAGCAAGCACAGGCAGCACAGCAAGCACAGGCAGCAAGCACAGGCAGCACAGCAAGCACAGGCAGCACAGCAAGAACAGGCAGCAAGGACAGGCAGCACAGCAAGCACAGGCAGCAAGCACAGGCAGCACAGCAAGCACAGGCAGCAAGCACAGGCAGCGCAGCAAGCACAGGCAGCACAGCAAGAACAGGCAGCACAGGCAGCAAGCACAGGCAGCACAGCAAGCACAGGCAGCAAGCAGAGGCAGCACAGCAAGCACAGGCAGCAAGCACAGACAGCACAGCAAGCACAGGCAGCGCAGCAAGAACAGGCAGCAAGGACAGGCAGCACAGCAAGCACAGGCAGCAAGCACAGGCAGCACAGGCAGCACAGGCAGCAAGCACAGGCAGCACAGCAAACACAGGCAGCACAGCAAGCACAGGCAGCAAGCACAGGCAGCACAGCAAGCACAGGCAGCAAGCACAGGCAACACAGCAAGCACAGGCAACACAGCAAGCACAGGCAGCTTGCACAGGCAGCATAGCAAGCACAGCAAGCACAGGCAGCACAGCAAGCACAGGCAGCAAGCACAGGCAGCACAGCAAGCACAGGCAGCAAGCACAGGCAGCACAGCAAGCACAGGCAGCAAGCACAGGCAGCACAGCAAGCACAGGCAGCACAGCAAGCACAGGCAGCAAGCACAGGCAGCACAGCAAGCACAGGCAGCACAGCAAGCACAGGCAGCAAGCACAGGCAGCACAGCAAGCACAGGCAGCACAGCAAGAACAGGCAGCAAGGACAGGCAGCACAGCAAGCACAGGCAGCAAGCACAGGCAGCACAGCAAGCACAGGCAGCAAGCACAGGCAGCACAGCAAGCACAGGCAGCAAGCACAGACAGCACAGCAAGCACAGGCAGCACAGCAAGAACAGGCAGCAAGGACAGGCAGCACAGCAAGCACAGGCAGCAAGCACAGGCAGCACAGCAAACACAGGCAGCACAGGCAGCACAGCAAGCACAGGCAGCAAGCACAGGCAGCACAGCAAACACAGGCAGCACAGCAAGCACAGGCAGCAAGCACAGGCAGCACAGCAAGCACAGGCAGCAAGCACAGGCAACACAGCAAGCACAGGCAGCTTGCACAGGCAGCTTAGCAAGCACAGCAAGCACAGGCAGCACAGGCAGCAAGCACAGGCAGCACAGCAAGCACAGGCAGCAAGCACAGGCAGCACAGCAAGCACAGGCAGCAAGCACAGGCAGCACAGCAAGCACAGGCAGCACAGCAAGCACAGGCAGCAAGCACAGGCAGCACAGCAAGCACAGGCAGCAAGCACAGGCAGCACAGCAAGCACAGGCAGCAAGCACAGACAGCACAGCAAGCACAGGCAGCACAGCAAGAACAGGCAGCAAGGACAGGCAGCACAGGAAGCACAGGCAGCAAGCACAGGCAGCACAGCAAGCACAGGCAGCAAGCACAGGCAGCACAGCAAACACAGGCAGCACAGGCAGCACAGCAAGCACAGGCAGCAAGCACAGGCAGCACAGCAAACACAGGCAGCACAGCAAGCACAGGCAGCAAGCACAGGCAGCAAGCACAGGCAGCACAGCAAGCACAGGCAGCAAGCACAGGCAGCTTGCACAGGCAGCATAGCCAGCACAGCAAGCACAGGCAGCAAGCACAGGCAGCACAGCAAGCACAGGCAGCAAGCACAGGCAGCACGGGCAGCACAGCAAGCACAGGTAGCACGGGCAGCACAGCAAGCACAGGCAGCAAGCACAGGCAGCACAGCAAGCACAGGCAGCAAGCACAGGCAGCACAGCAAGCACAGGCAGCAAGCACAGGCAGCACAACAAGCACAGGCAGCAAGCACTGGCAGCACAGCAAGCACAGGCAGCAAACACACTCAGCACAGCAAGCACAGGCAGCAAGCACAGGCAGCACAGCAAGAACAGGCAGCACAGCAAGAACAGGCAGCACAGCAAGCACAGGCAGCAAGCACAGGCAGCACAGCAAGCACAGGCAGCAAGCACAGGCAGCACAGCAAGCACAGGCAGCACAGCAAGCACAGGCAGCAAGCACAGGCAACACAGCAAGCACAGGCAGCTTGCACAGGCAGCATAGCCAGCACAGCAAGCACAGGCAGCAAGCACAGGCAGCACAGCAAGCACAGGCAGCAAGCACAGGCAGCACGGGCAGCACAGCAAGCACAGGCAGCACGGGCAGCACAGCAAGCACAGGCAGCAAGCACAGGCAGCACAGCAAGCACAGGCAGCAAGCACAGGCAGCACAGCAAGCACAGGCAGCAAGCACAGGCAACACAGCAAGCACAGGCAGCTTGCAGAGGCAGCATAGCAAGCACAGGCAGCAAGCACAGGCAGCACAGC
Source organism: Priocnemis perturbator (assembly GCA_963942575.1). NCBI lineage: Eukaryota > Metazoa > Arthropoda > Insecta > Hymenoptera > Pompilidae > Priocnemis > Priocnemis perturbator. Next base: position 423,009 of record CAWWDK010000440.1, read on the forward strand.
AAGCACAGGCAGCAAGCACAGGCAGCACAGCAAGCACAGGCAGCAAGCACAGGCAGCACAGCAAGCACAGGCAGCAAGCACAGGCAGCACAGGCAGCACAGCAAGCACCGGCAGCAAGCACAGGCAGCAAGCACAGGCAGCACAGCAAGCACAGGCAGCACAGCAAGAACAGGCAGCAAGGACAGGCAGCACAGCAAGCACAGGCAGCAAGCACAGGCAGCACAGCAAGCACAGGCAGCACATCAAGCACAGGCAGCAAGCACAGGCAGCACAGCAAGCACAGGCAGCAAGCACAGGCAGCACAGCAAGCACAGGCAGCACAGCAAGCACAGGCAGCAAGCACAGGCAGCACAGCAAGCACAGGTAGCAAGCACAGGCAGCGCAGCAAGCACAGGCAGCACAGCAAGAACAGGCAGCACAGCAAGCACAGGCAGCAAGCACAGGCAGCACAGCAAGCACAGGCAGCAAGCACAGGCAGCGCAGCAAGCACAGGCAGCACAGCAAGAACAGGCAGCACAGCAAGCACAGGCAGCAAGCACAGGCAGCACAGCAAGCACAGGCAGCAAGCACAGGCAGCACAGCAAGCACAGGCAGCAAGCACAGGCAGCACAGCAAACACAGGCAGCACAGGCAGCACAGCAAGCACAGGCAGCACAGCAAGCACAGGCAGCAAGCACAGGCAACACAGCAAGCACAGGCAGCTTGCACAGGCAGCATAGCAAGCACAGGCAGCAAGCACAGGCAGCACAGCAAGAACAGGCAGCAAGGACAGGCAGCACAGCAAGCACAGGCAGCAAGCACAGGCAGCACAGCAAGCACAGGCAGCACAGGCAGCACAGCAAGCACAGGCAGCAAGCACAGGCAGCACAGCAAGCACAGGCAGCAAGCACAGACAGCACAGCAAGCACAGGCAGCACAGCAAGCACAGGCAGCAAGCACAGGCAGCAAGCACAGGCAGCACAGCAAGCACAGGCAGCAAGCACAGGCAGCAAGCACAGGCAGCACAGCAAGCACAGGCAGCAAGCACAGACAGCACAGCAAGCACAGGCAGCACAGCAAGAAAAGGCAGCAAGCACAGGCAGCACAGCAAGCACCGGCAGCACAGCAAGCACGGGCAGCAAGCACAGGCAGCACAGCAAGCACAGACAGCAAGCACAGGCAGCACAGGCAGCAAACACAGGCATGTTAGAAACCCGCAAAATAGCTCGACGAGATGTGTTCGTTTTTTAGCGATTCTGGGGGAAGTGCAGAGGGTTCAAGCTCCGTCCTCTTTCCAACAGGCAAAGCCTGCTCCGATCTTTGGCGAGATTCACTCTCGCATTTGTTTACAATGCTTACTCTTCCTGAGACGCAGGTCAATGCACCGGCCGCCGAGGTAAACATATGATCCGCGACTCTCGGTGCCTCCAAAAACAGGTGACACAGCAACGCACTGTCGTGTGCCACTGTCGAATTACCGCGTGTTATGGGCGAAATCAAATGCATCGCTAACAGGCAGCACAGCAAGCACAGGCAGCACAGCAAGCACAGGCAGCAAGCACCGGCAGCACAGCAAGCACAGGCAGCAAGCACAGGCAGCACAGCAAACACAGGCAGCACAGCAAGCACAGGCAGCAAGCACAGGCAGCACAGCAAGCACAGGCATGTTAGAAACCCGCAAAATAGCTCGACGAGATGTGTTCGTTTCAGCGATTCTGGGGGAAGTGCAGAGGGGTCAAGCTCCGACCTCTTTCCAACAGGCAAAGCCTGCTCCGATCTTCGGCGAGATTCACTCTCGCATTTGTTTACAATGATTACTCTTACTGAGACGCAGGTCAATGCACCGGCCGCCGAGGTAAACATATGATCCGCGACTCTCGGCGCCTCGAAAAACAGGTGACACAGCAACGCACTGTCGTGTGCCACTGTCGAATTACCGCGTGTTATGGGCGAAATCAAATGCATCGCTAACAGGCAGCACAGCACGCACAGGCAGCAAGCACAGGCAGCACAGCGAGCACAGGCAGCACAGCAAGCACAGGCAGCAAGTACAGGCAGCACAGCAAGCACAGGCAGCAAGTACAGGCAGCACAGCAAGCACAGGCAGCAAGTACAGGCAGCACAGCAAGCACAGGCAGCAAGCACAGGCAGCACAGCAAGCACAGGCAGCAAGCACAGGCAGCACAGCAAGCACAGGCAGCAAGCACAGGCAGCACAGCAAGCACAGGCAGCAAGCACAGGCAGCACAGCAAGCACAGGCAGCAAGCACAGGCAGCACAGCAAGCACAGGCAGCAAGCACAGGCATGTTAGAAACCCGCAAAATAGCTCGACGAGATGTGTTCGTTTTAGCGATTCTGGGGGAAGTGCAGAGGGGTCAAGTTCCGTCCTCTTTCCAACAGGCAAAGCCTGCTCCGATCTTCGGCGAGATTCACTCTCGCATTTGTTTACAATGCTTACTCTTACTGAGACGCAGGTCAATGCACCGGCCGCCGAGGTAAACATATGATCCGCGACTCTCGGCGCCTCCAAAAACAGGTGACACAGCAACGCACTGTCGTGTCCCATTCTCGAATTACCGCGTGTTATGGGCGAAATCAAATGCATCGCTAACAGGCAGCACAGCAAGCACAGGCAGCAAGCACAGGCAGCACAACAAGCACAGGCAGCACAGCAAGCACAGGCAGCAAGCACAGGCATGTTAGAAACCCGCAAAATAGCTCAACGAGATGCGTTCGTTTTAGCAATTCTGGGGGAAGTGCAGAGGGGTCAAGCTCCGTCCTCTTTCCAACAGGCAAAGCCTGCTCCGATCTTCGGCGAGATTTACTCTCGCATTTGTTTACAATGCTTACTCTTACTGAGACGCAGGTCAATGCACCGGCCGCCGAGGTAAACATATGATCCGCGACTCTCGGCGCATCCAAAGATAGGTGACACAGCAACGCACTGTCGTGTGCCACTGTCGAATTACCGCGTGTTATGGGCGAAATCAAATGCATCGCTAACAGGCAGCACAGCAAGCACAGGCACAAAGCACAGGCAGCACAGCAAGCACAGGCAGCAAGCACAGGCAGCACAGCAAGCACAGGCAGCAAGCACAGGCAGTACAGCAAGCACAGGCAGCACGGCAATCACAGCAAGCACAAGCAGCAAGCACAGGCAGCACAGGCAGCAAGCACAGGCAGCACAGCAAGCACAGGCAGCAAGCACAGGCAGCACAGCAAGCACAGGCAGCAAGCACAGGCAGCACAGCAAGCACAGGCAGCTTGCACAGGCAGCATAGCAAGCACAGGCAGCACAACAAGCACAGGCGGCACAGCAAGCACAGGCAGCACAGCAAGCACAGGCAGCTTGCACAGGCAGCATAGCAAGCACAGGCAGCACAACAAGCACAGGCGGCACAGCAAGCACAGGCAGCAAGCACGGGCAGCAAGCAAAGGCCGCACAGCAAGCACAGGCAGCACAACAAGCACAGGCGGCACAGCAAGCACAGGCAGCAAGCACGGGCAGCGCAGCAAGAACAGGCAACACAGCAAGCACAGGCAGCAAGCACAGGCAGCGCAGCAAGAACAGGCAAAACAGCAAGCACAGGCAGCAAGCACAGACAGCACAGCAAGCACAGGCAGCACAGCAAGCACAGGCAGCACAGGCAGCAAGCACAGGCAGCACAGCAAGCACAGGCAGCAAGCACAGGCAGCAAGCACAGGCAGCTCAGGCAGCACAGCAAGCACAGGCAGCAAGCACAGGCAGCACAGCAAGCACAGGCAGCAAGCACAGGCAGCGTAGCAAGCACAGGCAGCGAGCACAGAGAGTACAGCAAGCACAGGCAGCAAGCACAGGCAGCACAGCAAGCACAGGCAGCACAGTAAGCACAGGCAGCAAGCACAGGCAGCGCAGCAAGCACAGGCAGCACAGCAAGCACAGGCAGCAAGCACAGGCAGCACAGCAAACACAGGCAGCACAGCAAGCACAGGCAGCAAGCACAGGCAGCACAGCAAGCACAGGTAGCAAGCACAGGCAGCACAGCAAGCACTGGTAGCAAGCACTGGCAGCACAGCAAGCACAGGCAGCACAGCAAACACAGGCAGCACAGCAAGCACAAGCAGCAAGCACAGGCAGCAGGGCAAGCACAGGCAGCAAGCACAGGCAGCAAGCACAGGCAGCAAGCACATGCAGCACAGCAAGCACAGGCAGCAAGCACAGGCAGCACAGCAAGCACAGGCAGCACAGCAAGCACAGGCAGCAAGCACAGGCAGCACAGCAAGAACAGGCAGCAAGGACAGGCAGCACAGCAAGCACAGGCAGCAAGCACAGGCAGCACAGCAAGCACAGGCAGCAAGCACAGGCAGCGCAGCAAGCACAGGCAGCACAGCAAGAACAGGCAGCACAGGCAGCAAGCACAGGCAGCACAGCAAGCACAGGCAGCAAGCACAGGCAGCACAGCAAGCACAGGCAGCAAGCACAGGCAGCACAGCAAGCACAGGCAGCAAGCACAGACAGCACAGCAAGCACAGGCAGCACAGCAAGAACAGGCAGCAAGGACAGGCAGCACAGCAAGCACAGGCAGCAAGCACAGGCAGCACAGCAAACACAGGCAGCACAGGCAGCACAGGCAGCAAGCACAGGCAGCACAGCAAACACAGGCAGCACAGCAAGCACAGGCAGCAAGCACAGGCAGCACAGCAAGCACAGGCAGCAAGCACAGGCAACACAGCAAGCACAGGCAGCTTGCACAGGCAGCATAGCAAGCACAGCAAGCACAGGCAGCACAGCAAGCACAGGCAGCAAGCACAGGCAGCACAGCAAGCACAGGCAGCAAGCACAGGCAGCACAGCAAGCACAGGCAGCAAGCACAGGCAGCACAGCAAGCACAGGCAGCAAGCACAGGCAGCACAGCAAGCACAGGCAGCACAGCAAGCACAGGCAGCAAGCACAGGCAGCACAGCAAGCACAGGCAGCAAGCACAGGCAGCACAGCAAGCACAGGCAGCAAGCACAGACAGCACAGCAAGCACAGGTAGGACAGCAAGAACAGGCAGCACAGGCAGCACAGCAAGCACAGGCAGCAAGCACAGGCAGCACAGCAAACACAGGCAGCACAGCAAGCACAGGCAGCAAGCACAGGCAGCAAGCACGGGCAGCACAGCAAGCACAGGCAGCAAGCACAGGCAACACAGCAAGCACAGGCAGCTTGCACAGGCAGCATAGCAAGCACAGGCAGCAAGCACAGGCAGCACAGCAAGCACAGGCAGCACAGCAAGCACAGGCAGCTTGCACAGGCAGCATAGCAAGCACAGGCAGCACAGCAAGCACAGGCAGCAAGCACAGACAGCACAGCAAGCACACGCAGCAAGCACAGGCAGCACAGCAAGCACAGGCAGCACAGCAAGCACAGGCAGCAAGCACAGCAAGCACAGGCAGCAAGCACAGGCAGCACAACAAGCACAGGCAGCAAGCACAGGCAACAAGCACAGGCAGCACAGCAAGCACAGGCAGCACAGTAAGCACAGGCAGCTTGCACAGGCAGCATAGCAAGCACAGCAAGCACAGGCAGCAAGCACAGGCAGCACAGAAAGCACAGGCAGCAAGCACAGGCAGCGCAGCAAGCACAGACAGCACAGCAAGCACAGGCAGCTTGCACAGGCAGCATAGCAAGCACAGGCAGCACAACAAGCACAGGCGGCACAGCAAGCACAGGCAGCAAGCACGGGCAGCAAGCAAAGGCAGCACAGCAAGCACAGGCAGCACAACAAGCACAGGCGGCACAGCAAGCACAGGCAGCAAGCACGGGCAGCAAGCAAAGGCAGCACAGCAAGCACAGGCAGCAAGCACAGGCAGCACAACAAGCACAGGCAGCACAGCAAGCACAGGCAGCACAGCAAGCACAGGCAGCAAGCACAGGCAGCTCAGGCAGCACAGCAAGCACAGGCAGCAAGCACAGGCAGCACAACAAGCACAGGCAGCACGGCAAGCACAGGCAGCACAGCAAGCACAGGCAGCAAGCACAGGCAGCAAGCACAGGCAGCACAGCAAACACAGGCAGCAAGCACAGGCAGCACAGCAAGCACAGGCAGCAAGCACAGGCAGCATAGCAAGCAGAGGCAGCACAGGCAGCAAGCACAGGCAGCACAGCAAGCACAACAAGCACAACAAGCACAGGCGGCACAGCAAGCACAGGCAGCAAGCACAGGCAACACAGAAAGCACAGGCAGCAAGCACAGGCAGCGCAGCAAGAACAGGCAACACACCAAGCACAGGCAGCAAGCACAGGCAGCGCAGCAAGAACAGGCAAAACAGCAAGCACAGGCAGCAAGCACAGACAGCACAGCAAGCACAGGCAGCACAGCAAGCACAGGCAGCAAGCACAGGCAGCACAGCAAGCACAGGCAGCAAGCACAGGCAGCAAGCACAGGCAGCTCAGGCAGCACAGCAAGCACAGGCAGCAAGCACAGGCAGCACAGCAAGCACAGGCAGCAAGCACAGGCAGCGCAGCAAGCACAGGCAGCATAGCAAGCACAGGCAGCAAGCACAGGCAGCACAGCAAGCACAGGCAGCAAGCACAGGCAGCACAGGCAGCACAGCAAGCACAGGCAGCACAGCAAGCACAGGCAGCAAGCACAGGCAGCAAGCACAGGCAGCGCAGCAAGCACAGACAGCACAGCAAGCACAGGCAGCAAGCACAGACAGCACAGGAAGCACAGGCAGCACAGCAAGCACAGGCAGCACAGCAAGCACAGGCAGCAAGCACAGACAGCACAGGCAGCACAGCAAGCACAGGCAGCACAGCAAGAACAGGAAGCACGGGCAGCACAGCAAGCACAGGCAGCACTGCAAGCACAGGCAGCAAGCACAGGCAGCACAGCAAGCACAGGCAGCAAGCACAGGCAGCAAGCACAGGCAGCACAGCAAACACAGGCAACAAGCACAGGCAGCACTGCAAGCACAGGCAGCACAGGCAGCACAGCAAGCACAGGCAGCAAGCACAGGCAGCAAGCACAGGCAGCAGAGCAAGCACAGGCAGCAAGCACAGGCAGCAAGCACAGGCAGCACAGCAAGCACAGGCAGCAAGCACAGGCAGCACAGGCAGCAAACACAGGCATGTTAGAAACCCGCAAAATAGCTCGACGAGATGTGTTCGTTTTTTAGCGATTCTGGGGGAAGTGCAGAGGGTTCAAGCTCCGTCCTCTTTCCAACAGGCAAAGCCTGCTCCGATCTTTGGCGAGATTCACTCTCGCATTTGTTTACAATGCTTACTCTTCCTGAGACGCAGGTCAATGCACCGGCCGCCGAGGTAAACATATGATCCGCGACTCTCGGTGCCTCCAAAAACAGGTGACACAGCAACGCACTGTCGTGTGCCACTGTCGAATTACCGCGTGTTATGGGCGAAATCAAATGCATCGCTAACAGGCAGCACAGCAAGCACAGGCAGCACAGCAAGCACAGGCAGCAAGCACCGGCAGCACAGCAAGCACAGGCAGCAAGCACAGGCAGCACAGCAAACACAGGCAGCACAGCAAGCACAGGCAGCAAGCACAGGCAGCACAGCAAGCACAGGCATGTTAGAAACCCGCAAAATAGCTCGACGAGATGTGTTCGTTTCAGCGATTCTGGGGGAAGTGCAGAGGGGTCAAGCTCCGACCTCTTTCCAACAGGCAAAGCCTGCTCCGATCTTCGGCGAGATTCACTCTCGCATTTGTTTACAATGATTACTCTTACTGAGACGCAGGTCAATGCACCGGCCGCCGAGGTAAACATATGATCCGCGACTCTCGGCGCCTCGAAAAACAGGTGACACAGCAACGCACTGTCGTGTGCCACTGTCGAATTACCGCGTGTTATGGGCGAAATCAAATGCATCGCTAACAGGCAGCACAGCACGCACAGGCAGCAAGCACAGGCAGCACAGCGAGCACAGGCAGCACAGCAAGCACAGGCAGCAAGTACAGGCAGCACAGCAAGCACAGGCAGCAAGTACAGGCAGCACAGCAAGCACAGGCAGCAAGTACAGGCAGCACAGCAAGCACAGGCAGCAAGCACAGGCAGCACAGCAAGCACAGGCAGCAAGCACAGGCAGCACAGCAAGCACAGGCAGCAAGCACAGGCAGCACAGCAAGCACAGGCAGCAAGCACAGGCAGCACAGCAAGCACAGGCAGCAAGCACAGGCAGCACAGCAAGCACAGGCAGCAAGCACAGGCATGTTAGAAACCCGCAAAATAGCTCGACGAGATGTGTTCGTTTTAGCGATTCTGGGGGAAGTGCAGAGGGGTCAAGTTCCGTCCTCTTTCCAACAGGCAAAGCCTGCTCCGATCTTCGGCGAGATTCACTCTCGCATTTGTTTACAATGCTTACTCTTACTGAGACGCAGGTCAATGCACCGGCCGCCGAGGTAAACATATGATCCGCGACTCTCGGCGCCTCCAAAAACAGGTGACACAGCAACGCACTGTCGTGTCCCATTCTCGAATTACCGCGTGTTATGGGCGAAATCAAATGCATCGCTAACAGGCAGCACAGCAAGCACAGGCAGCAAGCACAGGCAGCACAGCAAGCACAGGCAGCACAGCAAGCACAGGCAGCAAGCACAGGCATGTTAGAAACCCGCAAAATAGCTCAACGAGATGCGTTCGTTTTAGCGATTCTGGGGGAAGTGCAGAGGGGTCAAGCTCCGTCCTCTTTCCAACAGGCAAAGCCTGCTCCGATCTTCGGCGAGATTTACTCTCGCATTTGTTTACAATGCTTACTCTTACTGAGACGCAGGTCAATGCACCGGCCGCCGAGGTAAACATATGATCCGCGACTCTCGGCGCATCCAAAGATAGGTGACACAGCAACGCACTGTCGTGTGCCACTGTCGAATTACCGCGTGTTATGGGCGAAATCAAATGCATCGCTAACAGGCAGCACAGCAAGCACAGGCACAAAGCACAGGCAGCACAGCAAGCACAGGCAGCAAGCACAGGCAGCACAGCAAGCACAGGCAGCAAGCACAGGCAGTACAGCAAGCACAGGCAGCACGGCAATCACAGCAAGCACAAGCAGCAAGCACAGGCAGCACAGGCAGCAAGCACAGGCAGCACAGCAAGCACAGGCAGCAAGCACAGGCAGCACAGCAAGCACAGGCAGCAAGCACAGGCAGCACAGCAAGCACAGGCAGCTTGCACAGGCAGCATAGCAAGCACAGGCAGCACAACAAGCACAGGCGGCACAGCAAGCACAGGCAGCACAGCAAGCACAGGCAGCTTGCACAGGCAGCATAGCAAGCACAGGCAGCACAACAAGCACAGGCGGCACAGCAAGCACAGGCAGCAAGCACGGGCAGCAAGCAAAGGCCGCACAGCAAGCACAGGCAGCACAACAAGCACAGGCGGCACAGCAAGCACAGGCAGCAAGCACGGGCAGCGCAGCAAGAACAGGCAACACAGCAAGCACAGGCAGCAAGCACAGGCAGCGCAGCAAGAACAGGCAAAACAGCAAGCACAGGCAGCAAGCACAGACAGCACAGCAAGCACAGGCAGCACAGCAAGCACAGGCAGCACAGGCAGCAAGCACAGGCAGCACAGCAAGCACAGGCAGCAAGCACAGGCAGCAAGCACAGGCAGCTCAGGCAGCACAGCAAGCACAGGCAGCAAGCACAGGCAGCACAGCAAGCACAGGCAGCAAGCACAGGCAGCGTAGCAAGCACAGGCAGCGAGCACAGAGAGTACAGCAAGCACAGGCAGCAAGCACAGGCAGCACAGCAAGCACAGGCAGCACAGTAAGCACAGGCAGCAAGCACAGGCAGCGCAGCAAGCACAGGCAGCACAGCAAGCACAGGCAGCAAGCACAGGCAGCACAGCAAACACAGGCAGCACAGCAAGCACAGGCAGCAAGCACAGGCAGCACAGCAAGCACAGGTAGCAAGCACAGGCAGCACAGCAAGCACTGGTAGCAAGCACTGGCAGCACAGCAAGCACAGGCAGCACAGCAAACACAGGCAGCACAGCAAGCACAAGCAGCAAGCACAGGCAGCAGGGCAAGCACAGGCAGCAAGCACAGGCAGCAAGCACAGGCAGCAAGCACATGCAGCACAGCAAGCACAGGCAGCAAGCACAGGCAGCACAGCAAGCACAGGCAGCACAGCAAGCACAGGCAGCAAGCACAGGCAGCACAGCAAGAACAGGCAGCAAGGACAGGCAGCACAGCAAGCACAGGCAGCAAGCACAGGCAGCACAGCAAGCACAGGCAGCAAGCACAGGCAGCGCAGCAAGCACAGGCAGCACAGCAAGAACAGGCAGCACAGGCAGCAAGCACAGGCAGCACAGCAAGCACAGGCAGCAAGCACAGGCAGCACAGCAAGCACAGGCAGCAAGCACAGGCAGCACAGCAAGCACAGGCAGCAAGCACAGACAGCACAGCAAGCACAGGCAGCACAGCAAGAACAGGCAGCAAGGACAGGCAGCACAGCAAGCACAGGCAGCAAGCACAGGCAGCACAGCAAACACAGGCAGCACAGGCAGCACAGGCAGCAAGCACAGGCAGCACAGCAAACACAGGCAGCACAGCAAGCACAGGCAGCAAGCACAGGCAGCACAGCAAGCACAGGCAGCAAGCACAGGCAACACAGCAAGCACAGGCAGCTTGCACAGGCAGCATAGCAAGCACAGCAAGCACAGGCAGCACAGCAAGCACAGGCAGCAAGCACAGGCAGCACAGCAAGCACAGGCAGCAAGCACAGGCAGCACAGCAAGCACAGGCAGCAAGCACAGGCAGCACAGCAAGCACAGGCAGCAAGCACAGGCAGCACAGCAAGCACAGGCAGCACAGCAAGCACAGGCAGCAAGCACAGGCAGCACAGCAAGCACAGGCAGCAAGCACAGGCAGCACAGCAAGCACAGGCAGCAAGCACAGACAGCACAGCAAGCACAGGTAGGACAGCAAGAACAGGCAGCACAGGCAGCACAGCAAGCACAGGCAGCAAGCACAGGCAGCACAGCAAACACAGGCAGCACAGCAAGCACAGGCAGCAAGCACAGGCAGCAAGCACGGGCAGCACAGCAAGCACAGGCAGCAAGCACAGGCAACACAGCAAGCACAGGCAGCTTGCACAGGCAGCATAGCAAGCACAGGCAGCAAGCACAGGCAGCACAGCAAGCACAGGCAGCACAGCAAGAACAGGCAGCAAGGACAGGCAGCACAGCAAGCACAGGCAGCAAGCACAGGCAGCACAGCAAGAACAGGCAGCAAACACACTCAGCACAGCAAGCACAGGCAGCAAGCACAGGCAGCACAACAAGCACAGGCAGCAAGCACAGGCAGCGCAGCAAGCACAGGCAGCACAGCAAGAACAGGCAGCACAGGCAGCAAGCACAGGCAGCACAGCAAGCACAGGCAGCAAGCACAGGCAGCACAGGCAGCAAGCACAGGCAGCACAGCAAGCACAGGCAGCAAGCACAGACAGCACAGCAAGCACAGGCAGCACAGCACAGGCAGCACAGCAAGCACAGGCAGCACAGCAAGCACAGGCAGCAAGCACAGGCAGCACAGCAAGCACAGGCAGCACAGCAAGCACAGGCAGCAAGCACAGGCAGCACAGCAAGCACAGGCAGCACAGCAAGAACAGGCAGCAAGGACAGGCAGCACAGCAAGCACAGGCAGCAAGCACAGGCAGCACAGCAAGCACAGGCAGCAAGCACAGGCAGCGCAGCAAGCACAGGCAGCACAGCAAGAACAGGCAGCACAGGCAGCAAGCACAGGCAGCACAGCAAGCACAGGCAGCAAGCAGAGGCAGCACAGCAAGCACAGGCAGCAAGCACAGACAGCACAGCAAGCACAGGCAGCGCAGCAAGAACAGGCAGCAAGGACAGGCAGCACAGCAAGCACAGGCAGCAAGCACAGGCAGCACAGGCAGCACAGGCAGCAAGCACAGGCAGCACAGCAAACACAGGCAGCACAGCAAGCACAGGCAGCAAGCACAGGCAGCACAGCAAGCACAGGCAGCAAGCACAGGCAACACAGCAAGCACAGGCAACACAGCAAGCACAGGCAGCTTGCACAGGCAGCATAGCAAGCACAGCAAGCACAGGCAGCACAGCAAGCACAGGCAGCAAGCACAGGCAGCACAGCAAGCACAGGCAGCAAGCACAGGCAGCACAGCAAGCACAGGCAGCAAGCACAGGCAGCACAGCAAGCACAGGCAGCACAGCAAGCACAGGCAGCAAGCACAGGCAGCACAGCAAGCACAGGCAGCACAGCAAGCACAGGCAGCAAGCACAGGCAGCACAGCAAGCACAGGCAGCACAGCAAGAACAGGCAGCAAGGACAGGCAGCACAGCAAGCACAGGCAGCAAGCACAGGCAGCACAGCAAGCACAGGCAGCAAGCACAGGCAGCACAGCAAGCACAGGCAGCAAGCACAGACAGCACAGCAAGCACAGGCAGCACAGCAAGAACAGGCAGCAAGGACAGGCAGCACAGCAAGCACAGGCAGCAAGCACAGGCAGCACAGCAAACACAGGCAGCACAGGCAGCACAGCAAGCACAGGCAGCAAGCACAGGCAGCACAGCAAACACAGGCAGCACAGCAAGCACAGGCAGCAAGCACAGGCAGCACAGCAAGCACAGGCAGCAAGCACAGGCAACACAGCAAGCACAGGCAGCTTGCACAGGCAGCTTAGCAAGCACAGCAAGCACAGGCAGCACAGGCAGCAAGCACAGGCAGCACAGCAAGCACAGGCAGCAAGCACAGGCAGCACAGCAAGCACAGGCAGCAAGCACAGGCAGCACAGCAAGCACAGGCAGCACAGCAAGCACAGGCAGCAAGCACAGGCAGCACAGCAAGCACAGGCAGCAAGCACAGGCAGCACAGCAAGCACAGGCAGCAAGCACAGACAGCACAGCAAGCACAGGCAGCACAGCAAGAACAGGCAGCAAGGACAGGCAGCACAGGAAGCACAGGCAGCAAGCACAGGCAGCACAGCAAGCACAGGCAGCAAGCACAGGCAGCACAGCAAACACAGGCAGCACAGGCAGCACAGCAAGCACAGGCAGCAAGCACAGGCAGCACAGCAAACACAGGCAGCACAGCAAGCACAGGCAGCAAGCACAGGCAGCAAGCACAGGCAGCACAGCAAGCACAGGCAGCAAGCACAGGCAGCTTGCACAGGCAGCATAGCCAGCACAGCAAGCACAGGCAGCAAGCACAGGCAGCACAGCAAGCACAGGCAGCAAGCACAGGCAGCACGGGCAGCACAGCAAGCACAGGTAGCACGGGCAGCACAGCAAGCACAGGCAGCAAGCACAGGCAGCACAGCAAGCACAGGCAGCAAGCACAGGCAGCACAGCAAGCACAGGCAGCAAGCACAGGCAGCACAACAAGCACAGGCAGCAAGCACTGGCAGCACAGCAAGCACAGGCAGCAAACACACTCAGCACAGCAAGCACAGGCAGCAAGCACAGGCAGCACAGCAAGAACAGGCAGCACAGCAAGAACAGGCAGCACAGCAAGCACAGGCAGCAAGCACAGGCAGCACAGCAAGCACAGGCAGCAAGCACAGGCAGCACAGCAAGCACAGGCAGCACAGCAAGCACAGGCAGCAAGCACAGGCAACACAGCAAGCACAGGCAGCTTGCACAGGCAGCATAGCCAGCACAGCAAGCACAGGCAGCAAGCACAGGCAGCACAGCAAGCACAGGCAGCAAGCACAGGCAGCACGGGCAGCACAGCAAGCACAGGCAGCACGGGCAGCACAGCAAGCACAGGCAGCAAGCACAGGCAGCACAGCAAGCACAGGCAGCAAGCACAGGCAGCACAGCAAGCACAGGCAGCAAGCACAGGCAACACAGCAAGCACAGGCAGCTTGCAGAGGCAGCATAGCAAGCACAGGCAGCAAGCACAGGCAGCACAGCAAGCACAGGCAGCAAGCACAGGCAGCACAGCAAGCACAGGCAGCAAGCACAGGCAGCACAGCAAGCACAGGCAGCAAGCACAGGCAGCACAGGCAGCACAGCAAGCACCGGCAGCAAGCACAGGCAGCAAGCACAGGCAGCACAGCAAGCACAGGCAGCACAGCAAGAACAGGCAGCAAGGACAGGCAGCACAGCAAGCACAGGCAGCAAGCACAGGCAGCACAGCAAGCACAGGCAGCACATCAAGCACAGGCAGCAAGCACAGGCAGCACAGCAAGCACAGGCAGCAAGCACAGGCAGCACAGCAAGCACAGGCAGCACAGCAAGCACAGGCAGCAAGCACAGGCAGCACAGCAAGCACAGGTAGCAAGCACAGGCAGCGCAGCAAGCACAGGCAGCACAGCAAGAACAGGCAGCACAGCAAGCACAGGCAGCAAGCACAGGCAGCACAGCAAGCACAGGCAGCAAGCACAGGCAGCGCAGCAAGCACAGGCAGCACAGCAAGAACAGGCAGCACAGCAAGCACAGGCAGCAAGCACAGGCAGCACAGCAAGCACAGGCAGCAAGCACAGGCAGCACAGCAAGCACAGGCAGCAAGCACAGGCAGCACAGCAAACACAGGCAGCACAGGCAGCACAGCAAGCACAGGCAGCACAGCAAGCACAGGCAGCAAGCACAGGCAACACAGCAAGCACAGGCAGCTTGCACAGGCAGCATAGCAAGCACAGGCAGCAAGCACAGGCAGCACAGCAAGAACAGGCAGCAAGGACAGGCAGCACAGCAAGCACAGGCAGCAAGCACAGGCAGCACAGCAAGCACAGGCAGCACAGGCAGCACAGCAAGCACAGGCAGCAAGCACAGGCAGCACAGCAAGCACAGGCAGCAAGCACAGACAGCACAGCAAGCACAGGCAGCACAGCAAGCACAGGCAGCAAGCACAGGCAGCAAGCACAGGCAGCACAGCAAGCACAGGCAGCAAGCACAGGCAGCAAGCACAGGCAGCACAGCAAGCACAGGCAGCAAGCACAGACAGCACAGCAAGCACAGGCAGCACAGCAAGAAAAGGCAGCAAGCACAGGCAGCACAGCAAGCACCGGCAGCACAGCAAGCACGGGCAGCAAGCACAGGCAGCACAGCAAGCACAGACAGCAAGCACAGGCAGCACAGGCAGCAAACACAGGCATGTTAGAAACCCGCAAAATAGCTCGACGAGATGTGTTCGTTTTTTAGCGATTCTGGGGGAAGTGCAGAGGGTTCAAGCTCCGTCCTCTTTCCAACAGGCAAAGCCTGCTCCGATCTTTGGCGAGATTCACTCTCGCATTTGTTTACAATGCTTACTCTTCCTGAGACGCAGGTCAATGCACCGGCCGCCGAGGTAAACATATGATCCGCGACTCTCGGTGCCTCCAAAAACAGGTGACACAGCAACGCACTGTCGTGTGCCACTGTCGAATTACCGCGTGTTATGGGCGAAATCAAATGCATCGCTAACAGGCAGCACAGCAAGCACAGGCAGCACAGCAAGCACAGGCAGCAAGCACCGGCAGCACAGCAAGCACAGGCAGCAAGCACAGGCAGCACAGCAAACACAGGCAGCACAGCAAGCACAGGCAGCAAGCACAGGCAGCACAGCAAGCACAGGCATGTTAGAAACCCGCAAAATAGCTCGACGAGATGTGTTCGTTTCAGCGATTCTGGGGGAAGTGCAGAGGGGTCAAGCTCCGACCTCTTTCCAACAGGCAAAGCCTGCTCCGATCTTCGGCGAGATTCACTCTCGCATTTGTTTACAATGATTACTCTTACTGAGACGCAGGTCAATGCACCGGCCGCCGAGGTAAACATATGATCCGCGACTCTCGGCGCCTCGAAAAACAGGTGACACAGCAACGCACTGTCGTGTGCCACTGTCGAATTACCGCGTGTTATGGGCGAAATCAAATGCATCGCTAACAGGCAGCACAGCACGCACAGGCAGCAAGCACAGGCAGCACAGCGAGCACAGGCAGCACAGCAAGCACAGGCAGCAAGTACAGGCAGCACAGCAAGCACAGGCAGCAAGTACAGGCAGCACAGCAAGCACAGGCAGCAAGTACAGGCAGCACAGCAAGCACAGGCAGCAAGCACAGGCAGCACAGCAAGCACAGGCAGCAAGCACAGGCAGCACAGCAAGCACAGGCAGCAAGCACAGGCAGCACAGCAAGCACAGGCAGCAAGCACAGGCAGCACAGCAAGCACAGGCAGCAAGCACAGGCAGCACAGCAAGCACAGGCAGCAAGCACAGGCATGTTAGAAACCCGCAAAATAGCTCGACGAGATGTGTTCGTTTTAGCGATTCTGGGGGAAGTGCAGAGGGGTCAAGTTCCGTCCTCTTTCCAACAGGCAAAGCCTGCTCCGATCTTCGGCGAGATTCACTCTCGCATTTGTTTACAATGCTTACTCTTACTGAGACGCAGGTCAATGCACCGGCCGCCGAGGTAAACATATGATCCGCGACTCTCGGCGCCTCCAAAAACAGGTGACACAGCAACGCACTGTCGTGTCCCATTCTCGAATTACCGCGTGTTATGGGCGAAATCAAATGCATCGCTAACAGGCAGCACAGCAAGCACAGGCAGCAAGCACAGGCAGCACAACAAGCACAGGCAGCACAGCAAGCACAGGCAGCAAGCACAGGCATGTTAGAAACCCGCAAAATAGCTCAACGAGATGCGTTCGTTTTAGCAATTCTGGGGGAAGTGCAGAGGGGTCAAGCTCCGTCCTCTTTCCAACAGGCAAAGCCTGCTCCGATCTTCGGCGAGATTTACTCTCGCATTTGTTTACAATGCTTACTCTTACTGAGACGCAGGTCAATGCACCGGCCGCCGAGGTAAACATATGATCCGCGACTCTCGGCGCATCCAAAGATAGGTGACACAGCAACGCACTGTCGTGTGCCACTGTCGAATTACCGCGTGTTATGGGCGAAATCAAATGCATCGCTAACAGGCAGCACAGCAAGCACAGGCACAAAGCACAGGCAGCACAGCAAGCACAGGCAGCAAGCACAGGCAGCACAGCAAGCACAGGCAGCAAGCACAGGCAGTACAGCAAGCACAGGCAGCACGGCAATCACAGCAAGCACAAGCAGCAAGCACAGGCAGCACAGGCAGCAAGCACAGGCAGCACAGCAAGCACAGGCAGCAAGCACAGGCAGCACAGCAAGCACAGGCAGCAAGCACAGGCAGCACAGCAAGCACAGGCAGCTTGCACAGGCAGCATAGCAAGCACAGGCAGCACAACAAGCACAGGCGGCACAGCAAGCACAGGCAGCACAGCAAGCACAGGCAGCTTGCACAGGCAGCATAGCAAGCACAGGCAGCACAACAAGCACAGGCGGCACAGCAAGCACAGGCAGCAAGCACGGGCAGCAAGCAAAGGCCGCACAGCAAGCACAGGCAGCACAACAAGCACAGGCGGCACAGCAAGCACAGGCAGCAAGCACGGGCAGCGCAGCAAGAACAGGCAACACAGCAAGCACAGGCAGCAAGCACAGGCAGCGCAGCAAGAACAGGCAAAACAGCAAGCACAGGCAGCAAGCACAGACAGCACAGCAAGCACAGGCAGCACAGCAAGCACAGGCAGCACAGGCAGCAAGCACAGGCAGCACAGCAAGCACAGGCAGCAAGCACAGGCAGCAAGCACAGGCAGCTCAGGCAGCACAGCAAGCACAGGCAGCAAGCACAGGCAGCACAGCAAGCACAGGCAGCAAGCACAGGCAGCGTAGCAAGCACAGGCAGCGAGCACAGAGAGTACAGCAAGCACAGGCAGCAAGCACAGGCAGCACAGCAAGCACAGGCAGCACAGTAAGCACAGGCAGCAAGCACAGGCAGCGCAGCAAGCACAGGCAGCACAGCAAGCACAGGCAGCAAGCACAGGCAGCACAGCAAACACAGGCAGCACAGCAAGCACAGGCAGCAAGCACAGGCAGCACAGCAAGCACAGGTAGCAAGCACAGGCAGCACAGCAAGCACTGGTAGCAAGCACTGGCAGCACAGCAAGCACAGGCAGCACAGCAAACACAGGCAGCACAGCAAGCACAAGCAGCAAGCACAGGCAGCAGGGCAAGCACAGGCAGCAAGCACAGGCAGCAAGCACAGGCAGCAAGCACATGCAGCACAGCAAGCACAGGCAGCAAGCACAGGCAGCACAGCAAGCACAGGCAGCACAGCAAGCACAGGCAGCAAGCACAGGCAGCACAGCAAGAACAGGCAGCAAGGACAGGCAGCACAGCAAGCACAGGCAGCAAGCACAGGCAGCACAGCAAGCACAGGCAGCAAGCACAGGCAGCGCAGCAAGCACAGGCAGCACAGCAAGAACAGGCAGCACAGGCAGCAAGCACAGGCAGCACAGCAAGCACAGGCAGCAAGCACAGGCAGCACAGCAAGCACAGGCAGCAAGCACAGGCAGCACAGCAAGCACAGGCAGCAAGCACAGACAGCACAGCAAGCACAGGCAGCACAGCAAGAACAGGCAGCAAGGACAGGCAGCACAGCAAGCACAGGCAGCAAGCACAGGCAGCACAGCAAACACAGGCAGCACAGGCAGCACAGGCAGCAAGCACAGGCAGCACAGCAAACACAGGCAGCACAGCAAGCACAGGCAGCAAGCACAGGCAGCACAGCAAGCACAGGCAGCAAGCACAGGCAACACAGCAAGCACAGGCAGCTTGCACAGGCAGCATAGCAAGCACAGCAAGCACAGGCAGCACAGCAAGCACAGGCAGCAAGCACAGGCAGCACAGCAAGCACAGGCAGCAAGCACAGGCAGCACAGCAAGCACAGGCAGCAAGCACAGGCAGCACAGCAAGCACAGGCAGCAAGCACAGGCAGCACAGCAAGCACAGGCAGCACAGCAAGCACAGGCAGCAAGCACAGGCAGCACAGCAAGCACAGGCAGCAAGCACAGGCAGCACAGCAAGCACAGGCAGCAAGCACAGACAGCACAGCAAGCACAGGTAGGACAGCAAGAACAGGCAGCACAGGCAGCACAGCAAGCACAGGCAGCAAGCACAGGCAGCACAGCAAACACAGGCAGCACAGCAAGCACAGGCAGCAAGCACAGGCAGCAAGCACGGGCAGCACAGCAAGCACAGGCAGCAAGCACAGGCAACACAGCAAGCACAGGCAGCTTGCACAGGCAGCATAGCAAGCACAGGCAGCAAGCACAGGCAGCACAGCAAGCACAGGCAGCACAGCAAGAACAGGCAGCAAGGACAGGCAGCACAGCAAGCACAGGCAGCAAGCACAGGCAGCACAGCAAGAACAGGCAGCAAACACACTCAGCACAGCAAGCACAGGCAGCAAGCACAGGCAGCACAACAAGCACAGGCAGCAAGCACAGGCAGCGCAGCAAGCACAGGCAGCACAGCAAGAACAGGCAGCACAGGCAGCAAGCACAGGCAGCACAGCAAGCACAGGCAGCAAGCACAGGCAGCACAGGCAGCAAGCACAGGCAGCACAGCAAGCACAGGCAGCAAGCACAGGCAGCACAGCAAGCACAGGCAGCACAGCAAGCACAGGCAGCAAGCACAGGCAACACAGCAAGCACAGGCAGCTTGCACAGGCAGCATAGCCAGCACAGCAAGCACAGGCAGCAAGCACAGGCAGCACAGCAAGCACAGGCAGCAAGCACAGGCAGCACGGGCAGCACAGCAAGCACAGGCAGCACGGGCAGCACAGCAAGCACAGGCAGCAAGCACAGGCAGCACAGCAAGCACAGGCAGCAAGCACAGGCAGCACAGCAAGCACAGGCAGCAAGCACAGGCAACACAGCAAGCACAGGCAGCTTGCAGAGGCAGCATAGCAAGCACAGGCAGCAAGCACAGGCAGCACAGCAAGCACAGGCAGCAAGCACAGGCAGCACAGCAAGCACAGGCAGCAAGCACAGGCAGCACAGCAAGCACAGGCAGCAAGCACAGGCAGCACAGGCAGCACAGCAAGCACCGGCAGCAAGCACAGGCAGCAAGCACAGGCAGCACAGCAAGCACAGGCAGCACAGCAAGAACAGGCAGCAAGGACAGGCAGCACAGCAAGCACAGGCAGCAAGCACAGGCAGCACAGCAAGCACAGGCAGCACATCAAGCACAGGCAGCAAGCACAGGCAGCACAGCAAGCACAGGCAGCAAGCACAGGCAGCACAGCAAGCACAGGCAGCACAGCAAGCACAGGCAGCAAGCACAGGCAGCACAGCAAGCACAGGTAGCAAGCACAGGCAGCGCAGCAAGCACAGGCAGCACAGCAAGAACAGGCAGCACAGCAAGCACAGGCAGCAAGCACAGGCAGCACAGCAAGCACAGGCAGCAAGCACAGGCAGCGCAGCAAGCACAGGCAGCACAGCAAGAACAGGCAGCACAGCAAGCACAGGCAGCAAGCACAGGCAGCACAGCAAGCACAGGCAGCAAGCACAGGCAGCAAGCACAGGCAGCACAGCAAGCACAGGCAGCAAGCACAGGCAGCACAGCAAACACAGGCAGCACAGGCAGCACAGCAAGCACAGGCAGCACAGCAAGCACAGGCAGCAAGCACAGGCAACACAGCAAGCACAGGCAGCTTGCACAGGCAGCATAGCAAGCACAGGCAGCAAGCACAGGCAGCACAGCAAGAACAGGCAGCAAGGACAGGCAGCACAGCAAGCACAGGCAGCAAGCACAGGCAGCACAGGCAGCACAGGCAGCACAGGCAGCACAGCAAGCACAGGCAGCAAGCACAGGCAGCACAGCAAGCACAGGCAGCAAGCACAGGCAGCACGGGCAGCACAGCAAGCACAGGCAGCACGGGCAGCACAACAAGCACAGGCAGCAAGCACAGGCAGCACAGCAAGCACAGGCAGCAAGCACAGGCAGCACAGCAAGCACAGGCAGCACAGCAAGCACAGGCAGCAAGCACAGGCAACACAGCAAGCACAGGCAGCTTGCACAGGCAGCACAGCAAGCACAGGCAGCAAGCACAGGCAGCACAGCAAGCACAGGCAGCAAGCAGAGGCAGCACAGCAAGCACAGGCAGCAAGCACAGGCAGCACAGCAAGCACAGGCAGCAAGCACAGGCAGCACAGCAAGCACAGGCAGCAAGCACAGGCAGCAAGCACAGGCAGCACAGCAAGCACAGGCAGCAAGCACAGGCAGCACAGCAAGCACAGGCAGCAAGCACAGGCAGCACAGCAAGCACAGGCAGCAAGCACAGACAGCACAGCAAGCACAGGCAGCACAGCAAGCACAGGCAGCAAGCACAGACAGCACAGCAAGCACAGGCAGCACAGCAAGAAAAGGCAGCAAGCACAGGCAGCACAGCAAGCACCGGCAGCACAGCAAGCACGGGCAGCAAGCACAGGCAGCACAGCAAGCACAGGCAGCAAGCACAGGCAGCACAGCAAGCACAGGCAGCACAGCAAGCACAGGCAGCACAGCAAGCACAGGTAGCAAGCACAGGCAGCGCAGCAAGCACAGGCAGCACAGCAAGAACAGGCAGCACAGCAAGCACAGGCAGCAAGCACAGGCAGCACAGCAAGCACAGGCAGCAAGCACAGGCAGCGCAGCAAGCACAGGCAGCACAGCAAGAACAGGCAGCACAGCAAGCACAGGCAGCAAGCACAGGCAGCACAGCAAGCACAGGCAGCAAGCACAGGCAGCACAGCAAGCACAGGCAGCAAGCACAGGCAGCACAGCAAACACAGGCAGCACAGGCAGCACAGCAAGCACAGGCAGCACAGCAAGCACAGGCAGCAAGCACAGGCAACACAGCAAGCACAGGCAGCTTGCACAGGCAGCATAGCAAGCACAGGCAGCAAGCACAGGCAGCACAGCAAGAACAGGCAGCAAGGACAGGCAGCACAGCAAGCACAGGCAGCAAGCACAGGCAGCACAGCAAGCACAGGCAGCACAGGCAGCACAGCAAGCACAGGCAGCAAGCACAGGCAGCACAGCAAGCACAGGCAGCAAGCACAGGCAGCACGGGCAGCACAGCAAGCACAGGCAGCACGGGCAGCACAACAAGCACAGGCAGCAAGCACAGGCAGCACAGCAAGCACAGGCAGCAAGCACAGGCAGCACAGCAAGCACAGGCAGCACAGCAAGCACAGGCAGCAAGCACAGGCAACACAGCAAGCACAGGCAGCTTGCACAGGCAGCACAGCAAGCACAGGCAGCAAGCACAGGCAGCACAGCAAGCACAGGCAGCAAGCAGAGGCAGCACAGCAAGCACAGGCAGCAAGCACAGGCAGCACAGCAAGCACAGGCAGCAAGCACAGGCAGCACAGCAAGCACAGGCAGCAAGCACAGGCAGCAAGCACAGGCAGCAAGCACAGGCAGCACAGCAAGCACAGGCAGCAAGCACAGGCAGCACAGCAAGCACAGGCAGCAAGCACAGACAGCACAGCAAGCACAGGCAGCACAGCAAGCACAGGCAGCAAGCACAGGCAGCAAGCACAGGCAGCACAGCAAGCACAGGCAGCAAGCACAGGCAGCAAGCACAGGCAGCACAGCAAGCACAGGCAGCAAGCACAGACAGCACAGCAAGCACAGGCAGCACAGCAAGAAAAGGCAGCAAGCACAGGCAGCACAGCAAGCACCGGCAGCACAGCAAGCACGGGCAGCAAGCACAGGCAGCACAGCAAGCACAGGCAGCACAGGGAGCACAGCAAGCACAGGCAGCAAGCACAGGCAGCACAGGCAGCACAGCAAGCACAGGCAGCAAGCACAGGCAGCACAGCAAACACAGACAGCAAGCACAGGCAGCAAGCACAGGCAGCACAGGCAGCAAGCACAGACAGCACAGCAAGCACAGGCAGCAAGCACAGGCAGCAAGCACAGGCAGCACAGCAAGCACAGGCAGCAAGCACAGGCAGCAAGCACAGGCAGCAAGCACAGGCAGCAAGCACAGGCAGCACAGCAAGCACAGGCAGCAAGCACAGGCAGCACAGCAAGCACAGGCAGCAAGCACAGGCAGCACAGCAAACACAGGCAACAAGCACAGACAGCACAGCAAGCACAGGCAGCAAGCACAGGCAGCACAGCAAGCACAGGCAGCACAGTAAGCACAGGCAGCAAGCACAGGCAGCGCAGCAAGCACAGACAGCACAGCAAGCACAGGCAGCAAGCACAGACAGCACAGCAAGCACAGGCAGCACAGTAAGCACAGGCAGCAAGCACAGGCAGCGCAGCAAGCACAGACGGCACAGCAAGCACAGGCAGCAAGCACAGACAGCACAGCAAGCACAGGCAGCACAGCAAGAACAGGAAGCACGGGCAGCACAGCAAGCACAGGCAGCACTGCAAGCACAGGCAGCAAGCACAGGCAGCACAGCAAGCACAGGCAGCAAGCACAGGCAGCACAGCAAACACAGGCAACAAGCACAGGCAGCACTGCAAGCACAGGCAGCACAGGCAGCACAGCAAGAACAGGCAGCACAGCAAGCACAGGCAGCAAGCACAGGCAGCAGAGCAAGCACAGGCAGCAAGCACAGGCAGCACAGCAAGCACAGGCAGCAAGCACAGGCAGCACAGCAAGCACAGGCAGCAAGCACAGGCAGCACAGGCAGCAAACACAGGCATGTTAGAAACCCGCAAAATAGCTCGACGAGATGTGTTCGTTTTTTAGCGATTCTGGGGGAAGTGCAGAGGGTTCAAGCTCCGTCCTCTTTCCAACAGGCAAAGCCTGCTCCGATCTTCGGCGAGATTCACTCTCGCATTTGTTTACAATGCTTACTCTTCCTGAGACGCAGGTCAATGCACCGGCCGCCGAGGTAAACATATGATCCGCGACTCTCGGTGCCTCCAAAAACAGGTGACACAGCAACGCACTGTCGTGTGCCACTGTCGAATTACCGCGTGTTATGGGCGAAATCAAATGCATCGCTAACAGGCAGCACAGCAAGCACAGGCAGCAAGCACAGGCAGCACAGCAAGCACAGGCAGCAAGCACAGGCAGCACAGCAAGCACAGGCAGCAAGCACAGGCAGCACAGCAAGCACAGGCAGCAAGCACAGGCATGTTAGAAACCCGCAAAATAGCTCGACGAGATGTGTTCGTTTTAGCGATTCTGGGGGAAGTGCAGAGGGGTCAAGTTCCGTCCTCTTTCCAACAGGCAAAGCCTGCTCCGATCTTCGGCGAGATTCACTCTCGCATTTGTTTACAATGCTTACTCTTACTGAGACGCAGGTCAATGCACCGGCCGCCGAGGTAAACATATGATCCGCGACTCTCGGCGCCTCCAAAAACAGGTGACACAGCAACGCACTGTCGTGTCCCATTCTCGAATTACCGCGTGTTATGGGCGAAATCAAATGCATCGCTAACAGGTAGCACAGCAAGCACAGGCAGCAAGCACAGGCAGCACAGCAAGCACAGGCAGCACAGCAAGCACAGGCAGCAAGCACAGGCATGTTAGAAACCCGCAAAATAGCTCAACGAGATGCGTTCGTTTTAGCGATTCTGGGGGAAGTGCAGAGGGGTCAAGCTCCGTCCTCTTTCCAACAGGCAAAGCCTGCTCCGATCTTCGGCGAGATTTACTCTCGCATTTGTTTACAATGCTTACTCTTACTGAGACGCAGGTCAATGCACCGGCCGCCGAGGTAAACATATGATCCGCGACTCTCGGCGCATCCAAAGATAGGTGACACAGCAACGCACTGTCGTGTGCCACTGTCGAATTACCGCGTGTTATGGGCGAAATCAAATGCATCGCTAACAGGCAGCACAGCAAGCACAGGCACAAAGCACAGGCAGCACAGCAAGCACAGGCAGCAAGCACAGGCAGCACAGCAAGCACAGGCAGCAAGCACAGGCAGTACAGCAAGCACAGGCAGCACGGCAATCACAGCAAGCACAAGCAGCAAGCACAGGCAGCACAGGCAGCAAGCACAGGCAGCACAGCAAGCACAGGCAGCAAGCACAGGCAGCACAGCAAGCACAGACAGCAAGCACAGGCAGCACAGCAAGCACAGGCAGCACAGCAAGCACAGGCAGCAAGCACAGGCAGCACAGCAAGCACAGGCAGCACAGGCAGCACAGCAAGCACAGGCAGCTTGCACAGGCAGCATAGCAAGCACAGGCAGCACAACAAGCACAGGCGGCACAGCAAGCACAGGCAGCACAGCAAGCACAGGCAGCTTGCACAGGCAGCATAGCAAGCACAGGCAGCACAACAAGCACAGGCGGCACAGCAAGCACAGGCAGCAAGCACGGGCAGCAAGCAAAGGCCGCACAGCAAGCACAGGCAGCACAACAAGCACAGGCGGCACAGCAAGCACAGGCAGCAAGCACGGGCAGCGCAGCAAGAACAGGCAACACAGCAAGCACAGGCAGCAAGCACAGGCAGCGCAGCAAGAACAGGCAAAACAGCAAGCACAGGCAGCAAGCACAGACAGCACAGCAAGCACAGGCAGCACAGCAAGCACAGGCAGCAAGCACAGGCAGCACAGCAAGCACAGGCAGCAAGCACAGGCAGCAAGCACAGGCAGCTCAGGCAGCACAGCAAGCACAGGCAGCAAGCACAGGCAGCACAGCAAGCACAGGCAGCAAGCACAGGCAGCGTAGCAAGCACAGGCAGCGAGCACAGAGAGCACAGCAAGCACAGGCAGCAAGCACAGGCAGCACAGCAAGCACAGGCAGCACAGTAAGCACAGGCAGCAAGCACAGGCAGCGCAGCAAGCACAGGCAGCACAGCAAGCACAGGCAGCAAGCACAGGCAGCACAGCAAACACAGGCAGCACAGCAAGCACAGGCAGCACAGCAAGCACAGGTAGCAAGCACAGGCAGCACAGCAAGCACTGGCAGCACAGCAAGCACAGGCAGCACAGCAAGCACAGGGAGCACAGCAAGAACAGGCAGCAAGCACAGGCAGCACAGCAAGCACAGGCAGCAAGCACAGGCAGCACAGGCAGCACAGCAAGCACAGGCAGCAAGCACAGGCAGCACAGCAAACACAGGCAGCACAGCAAGCACAGGCAGCAAGCACAGGCAGCAAGCACAGGCAGCACAGCAAGCACAGGCAGCAAGCACAGGCAACACAGCAAGCACAGGCAGCACAGCAAGCACAGGCAGCAAGCACAGGCAGCACAGCAAGCACAGGCAGCAAGCACAGGCAGCACAGCAAGCACAGGCAGCAAGCACAGGCAGCAAGCACAGGCAGCACAGCAAGCACAGGCAGCAAGCACAGACAGCACAGGCAGCACAGCAAGAAAAGGCAGCAAGCACAGGCAGCACAGCAAGCACCGGCAGCACAGCAAGAACGGGCAGCAAGCACAGGCAGCACAGCAAGCACAGGCAGCACAGGGAGCACAGCAAGCACAGGCAGCACAGCAAGCACAGGCAGCAAGCACAGGCAGCACAGGCAGCACAGCAAGCACAGGCAGCAAGCACAGGCAGCACAGCAAACACAGACAGCAAGCACAGGCAGCAAGCACAGGCAGCACAGGCAGCAAGCACAGACAGCACAGCAAGCACAGGCAGCACAGCAAGAACAGGCAGCAAGGACAGGCAGCACAGCAAGCACAGGCAGCAAGCACAGGCAGCACAGGCAGCAAACACACTCAGCACAGCAAGCAGAGGCAGCAAGCACAGGCAGCACAGCAAGCACAGGCAGCAAGCACAGGCAGCGCAGCAAGCACAGGCAGCACAGCAAGAACAGGCAGCACAGCAAGCACAGGCAGCAAGCACAGGCAGCACAGCAAGCACAGGCAGCAAGCACAGGCAGCACAGCAAGCACAGGCAGCAAGCACAGACAGCACAGCAAGCACAGGCAGCACAGCAAGAACAGGCAGCAAGCACAGACAGCACAGCAAGCACAGGGAGCACAGCAAGAACAGGCAGCAAGCACAGGCAGCACAGCAAGCACAGGCAGCAAGCACAGGCAGCACAGGCAGCACAGCAAGCACAGGCAGCAAGCACAGGCAGCACAGCAAACACAGGCAGCACAGCAAGCACGGGCAGCAAGCACAGGCAGCAAGCACAGGCAGCACAGCAAGCACAGGCAGCAAGCACAGGCAACACAGCAAGCACAGGCAGCACAGCAAGCACAGGCAGCAAGCACAGGCAGCACAGCAAGCACAGGCAGCAAGCACAGGCAGCACAGCAAGCACAGGCAGCAAGCACAGGCAGCAAGCACAGGCAGCACAGCAAGCACAGGCAGCAAGCACAGGCAGCAAGCACAGGCAGCACAGCAAGCACAGGCAGCAAGCACAGACAGCACAGCAAGCACAGGCAGCACAGCAAGAAAAGGCAGCAAGCACAGGCAGCACAGCAAGCACCGGCAGCACAGCAAGCACGGGCAGCAAGCACAGGCAGCACAGCAAGCACAGGCAGCAAGCACAGGCAGCAGAGCAAGCACAGGCAGCAAGCACAGGCAGCAAGCACAGGCAGCAAGCACAGGCAGCACAGCAAACACAGGCAGCACAGCAAGTACAGGCAGCACAGCAGCACAGGCAGCAAGCACAGGCAGCACAGCAAGCACAGGCAGCAAGCACAGGCAGCAAGCACAGGCAGCAAGCACAGGCAGCAAGCACAGGCAGCACAGCAAACACAGGCAGCAAGCACAGGCAGCACAGCAAGTACAGGCAGCACAGGCAGCAAGCACAGGCAGCACAGCAAGCACAGGCAGCAAGCACAGACAGCACAGCAAGCACAGGCAGCACAGCAAACACAGGCAGCAAGCACAGGCAGCACAGCAAGTATAGGCAGCACAGCAGCACAGGCACCAAGCACAGGCAGCACAGCAAGCACAGACAGCAAGCACAGGTAGCAAGCACAGGCAGCAAGCACAGGCAGCACAGCAAACACTGTCAGCAAGCACAGGCAGCACAGCAAGTACAGGCAGCACAGCAGCACAGGCAGCAAGCACAGGCAGCACAGCAAGCACAGGCAGCAAGCACAGACAGCACAGCAAGCACAGGCAGCACAGCAAGAACAGGCAGCAAGGACAGGCAGCACAGCAAGCACAGGCAGCAAGCACAGGCAGCACAGCAAGCACAGCAAGCACAGGCAGCAAGCACAGGCAGCACAGCAAACACAGACAGCATGCACAGGCAGCAAGCACAGGCAGCACAGCAAGCACAGGCAGCAAGCACAGACAGCACAGCAAGCACAGGCAGCACAGCAAGAACAGGCAGCAAGGACAGGCAGCACAGCAAGCACAGGCAGCAAGCACAGGCAGCACAGCAAGAACAGGCAGCAAACACACTCAGCACAGCAAGCACAGGCAGCAAGCACAGGCAGCACAGCAAGCACAGGCAGCAAGCACAGGCAGCGCAGCAAGCACAGGCAACCCAGCAAGAACAGGCAGCACAGGCAGCAAGCACAGGCAGCACAGCAAGCACAGGCAGCAAGCACAGGCAGCACAGCAAGCACAGGCAGCAAGCACAGGCAGCACAGCAAGCACAGGCAGCAAGCACAGACAGCACAGCAAGCACAGGCAGCACAGCAAGAACAGGCAGCAAGGACAGGCAGCACAGCAAGCACAGGCAGCACAGCAAACACAGGCAGCACAGGCAGCACAGGCAGCAAGCACAGGCAGCACAGCAAAGACAGGCAGCACAGCAAGCACAGGCAGCAAGCACAGGCAGCACAGCAAGCACAGGCAGCAAGCACAGGCAACACAGCAAGCACAGGCAACACAGCAAGCACAGGCAGCTGGCACAGGCAGCATAGCAAGCACAGCAAGCACAGGCAGCACAGCAAGCACAGGCAGCAAGCACAGGCAGCACAGCAAGCACAGGCAGCAAGCACAAGCAGCGTAGCAAGCACAGGCAGCGAGCACAGACAGGACAGCAAGCACAGGCAGCGCAGCAAGCACAGGCAGCACAGTAAGCACAGGCAGCAAGCACAGGCAGCAAGCACAGGCAGCACAGAAAGCACAGGCAGCAAGCACAGGCAGCGCAGCAAGCACAGACAGCACAGCAAGCACAGGCAGCACAGCAAGCACAGGCAGCTTGCACAGGCAGCACAACAAGCACAGGCGGCACAGCAAGCACAGGCAGCAAGCACGGGCAGCAAGCAAAGGCAGCACAGCAAGCACAGGCAGCACAACAAGCACAGGCGGCACAGCAAGCACAGGCAGCAAGCACGGGCAGCAAGCAAAGGCAGCACAGCAAGCACAGGCAGCAAGCACAGGCAGCACAACAAGCACAGGCAGCACAGCAAGCACAGGAAGCACAGCAAGCACAGGCAGCAAGCACAGGCAGCTCAGGCAGCACAGCAAGCACAGGCAGCAAGCACAGGCAGAACAACAAGCACAGGCAGCACAACAAGCACAGGCAGCACAGCAAGCACAGGCAGCACAGCAAGCACAGGCAGCAAGCACAGGCAGCACAGCAAGCACAGGCAGCAAGCACAGGCAGCACAGCAAACACAGGCAGCAAGCACAGGCAGCACAGCAAGCACAGGCAGCAAGCACAGGCAGCATAGCAAGCAGAGGCAGCCCAGAAAGCACAGGCAGCAAGCACAGGCAGCACAGGCAGCACAACAAGCACAGGCGGCACAGCAAGCACAGGCAGCAAGCACAGGCAACACAGAAAGCACAGGCAGCAAGCACAGGCAGCGCAGCAAGAACAGGCAACACACCAAGCACAGGCAGCAAGCACAGGCAGCGCAGCAAGAACAGGCAAAACAGCAAGCACAGGCAGCAAGCACAGACAGCACAGCAAGCACAGGCAGCACAGCAAGCACAGGCAGCACAGCAAGCACAGGCAGCAAGCACAGGCAGCTCAGGCAGCACAGCAAGCACAGGCAGCAAGCACAGGCAGCACAGCAAGCACAGGCAGCAAGCACAGGCAGCGAGCACAGACAGCACAGCAAGCACAGGCAGCAAGCACAGGCAGCACAGCAAGCACAGGCAGCACAGTAAGCACAGGCAGCAAGCACAGGCAGCGCAGCAAGCACAGACAGCACAGCAAGCACAGGCAGCAAGCACAGACAGCACAGGAAGCACAGGCAGCACAGCAAGCACAGGCAGCACAGCAAGAACAGGCAGCAAGCACAGGCAGCACAGCAAGCACAGGCAGCTTGCACAGGCAGCATAGCAAGCACAGGCAGCAAGCACAGGCAGCAGAGCAAGCACAGGCAGCAGAGCAAGCACAGGCAGCAAGCACAGGCAGCATAGCAAGCAGAGGCAGCACAGCAAGCACAGGCAGCAAGCACAGGCAGCAATCACAGGCAGCACAGCAAGCACAGGCAGCAAGCACAGGCAGCTCGGGCAGCACAGCAAGCACGGGCAGCAAGCACAGGCAGCACAGGCGGCAAGCACAGGCAGCGCAGCAAGCACAGGCAGCACAGGCAGCAAGCACAGACAGCACAGCAAGCAAACGCAGCAAGCACAGGCAGCACAGCAAGCACAGGCAGCACAGCAAGCACAGGCAGCAAGCACAGGCAGCACAGCAAGCACAGGCAGCAAGCACAGGCAGCGCAGCAAGCACAGGCAGCATAGCAAGCACAGGCAGCAAGCACAGGCAGCACAGCAAGCACAGGCAGCAAGCACAGGCAGCACAGGCAGCACAGCAAGCACAGGCAGCACAGCAAGCACAGGCAGCAAGCACAGGCAGCAAGCACAGGCAGCGTAGCAAGCACAGGCAGCAAGCACAGACAGCACAGCAAGCACAGGCAGCAAGCACAGGCAGCGCAGCAAGCACAGGCAGCACAGCAAGCACAGGCAGCAAGCACAGACAGCACAGCAAGCACAGGCAGCACAGCAAGCACAGGCAGCACAGCAAGAACAGGAAGCACGGGCAGCACAGCAAGCACAGGCAGCACTGCAAGCACAGGCAGCAAGCACAGGCAGCACCGCAAGCACAGGCAGCAAGCACAGGCAGCACAGCAAACACAGGCAACAAGCACAGGCAGCACTGCAAGCACAGGCAGCACAGGCAGCACAGCAAGAACAGGCAGCACAGCAAGCACAGGCAGCAAGCACAGGCAGCAAGCACAGGCAGCAGAGCAAGCACAGGCAGCAAGCACAGGCAGCACAGCAAGCACAGGCAGCAAGCACAGGCAGCACAGCAAGCACAGGCAGCAAGCACAGGCAGCACAGGCAGCAAACACAGGCATGTTAGAAACCCGCAAAATAGCTCGACGAGATGTGTTCGTTTTTTAGCGATTCTGGGGGAAGTGCAGAGGGTTCAAGCTCCGTCCTCTTTCCAACAGGCAAAGCCTGCTCCGATCTTCGGCGAGATTCACTCTCGCATTTGTTTACAATGCTTACTCTTCCTGAGACGCAGGTCAATGCACCGGCCGCCGAGGTAAACATATGATCCGCGACTCTCGGTGCCTCCAAAAACAGGTGACACAGCAACGCACTGTCGTGTGCCACTGTCGAATTACCGCGTGTTATGGGCGAAATCAAATGCATCGCTAACAGGCAGCACAGCAAGCACAGGCAGCAAGCACAGGCAGCACAGCAAGCACAGGCAGCAAGCACAGGCAGCACAGCAAACACAGGCAGCACAGCAAGCACAGGCAGCAAGCACAGGCAGCACAGCAAGCACAGGCATGTTAGAAACCCGCAAAATAGCTCGACGAGATGCGTTCGTTTTTGCGATTCTGGGGGAAGTGCAGAGGGGTCAAGCTCCGTCCTCTTTCCAACAGGCAAAGCCTGCTCCGATCTTCGGCGAGATTCACTCTCGCATTTGTTTACAATGATTACTCTTACTGAGACGCAGGTCAATGCACCGGCCGCCGAGGTAAACATATGATCCGCGACTCTCGGCGCCTCCAAAAACAGGTGACACAGCAACGCACTGTCGTGTGCCACTGTCGAATTACCGCGTGTTATGGGCGAAATCAAATGCATCGCTAACAGGCAGCACAGCAAGCACAGGCAGCAAGTACAGGCAGCACAGCAAGCACAGGCAGCAAGCACAGGCAGCACAGCAAGCACAGGCAGCAAGCACAGGCAGCAAGCACAGGCAGCAAGCACAGGCAGCAAGCACAGGCAGCACAGCAACCACAGGCAGCAAGCACAGGCAGCACAGCAAGCACAGGCAGCAAGCACAGGCAGCAAGCACAGGCAGCACACCAAGCTCAGGCAGCAAGCACAGGCATGTTAAAAACCCGCAAAATAGCTCGACGAGATGAGTTCGTTTTAGCGATTCTGGGGGAAGTGCAGAGGGGTCAAACTCCGTCCTCTTTCCAACAGGCAAAGCCTGCTCCGATCTTCGGCGAGATTCACTCTCGCATTTGTTTACAATGCTTACTCTTACTGAGACGCAGGTCAATGCACCGGCCGCCGAGGTAAACATATCATCCGCGACTCTCGGCGCCTCCAAAAACAGGTGACACAGCAACGCACTGTCGTGTGCCACTGTCGAATTACCGCGTGTTATGGGCGAAATCAAATGCATCGCTAACAGGCAGCACAGCAAGCACAGGCACAAAGCACAGGCAGCACAGCAAGCACAGGCAGCAAGCACAGGCAGCACAGCAAGCACAGGCAGCAAGCACAGGCAGTACAGCAAGCACAGGCAGCACGGCAATCACAGCAAGCACAAGCAGCAAGCACAGGCAGCACAGGCAGCAAGCACAGGCAGCACAGCAAGCACAGGCAGCAAGCACAGGCAGCACAGCAAGCACAGGCAGCAAGCACATGCAGCACAGCAAGCACAGGCAGCACAGCAAGCACAGGCAGCACAGCAAGCACAGGCAGCTTGCACAGGCAGCATAGCAAGCACAGGCAGCACAACAAGCACAGGCAGCACAGCAAGCACAAGCAGCAAGCACAGGCAGCACAGGCAGCAAGAACAGGCAGCACAGCAAGCACAGGCAGCAAGCACAGGCAGCACAGCAAGCACAGGCAGCAAGCACATGCAGCACAGCAAGCACAGGCAGCACAGCAAGCACAGGCAGCAAGCACGGGCAGCACAGCAAGCACAGGCAGCAAGCACAGGCAGCACAGCAAGCACAGGCAGCAAGCACAGGCAGCGTAGCAAGCACAGGCAGCGAGCATAGACAGCACAGCAAGCACAGGCAGCAAGCACAGGCAGCACAGCAAGCACAGACAGCACAGCAAGCACAGGCAGCAAGCACAGACAGCACAGGAAGCACAGGCAGCACAGCAAGCACAGGCAGCACAGCATGAACAGGCAGCAAGCACAGGCAGCACAGCAAGCACAGGCAGCACAGCAAACACAGGCAGCACAGCAAGCACAGGCAGCAAGCACAGGCAGCAAGCACAGGCAGCACAGAAAGCACAGGCAGCAAGCACAGGCAGCGCAGCAAGCACAGACAGCACAGCAAGCACAGGCAGCACAGCAAGCACAGGCAGCTTGCACAGGCAGCATAGCAAGCACAGGCAGCACAGCAAGCACAGGCAGCAAGCACAGACAGCACAGCAAGCACACGCAGCAAGCACAGGCAGCACAGCAAGCACAGGCAGCACAGCAAGCACAGGCAGCAAGCACAGGCAGCAAGCACAGGCAGCACAACAAGCACAGGCAGCAAGCACAGGCAACAAGCACAGGCAGCACAGCAAGCACAGGCAGCACAGTAAGCACAGGCAGCTTGCACAGGCAGCATAGCAAGCACAGCAAGCACAGGCAGCAAGCACAGGCAGCACAGAAAGCACAGGCAGCAAGCACAGGCAGCGCAGCAAGCACAGACAGCACAGCAAGCACAGGCAGCACAGCAAGCACAGGCAGCTTGCACAGGCAGCATAGCAAGCACAGGCAGCACAACAAGCACAGGCGGCACAGCAAGCACAGGCAGCAAGCACGGGCAGCAAGCAAAGGCAGCACAGGCAGCACAACAAGCACAGGCGGCACAGCAAGCACAGGCAGCAAGCACGGGCAGCAAGCAAAGGCAGCACAGCAAGCACAGGCAGCAAGCACAGGCAGCACAACAAGCACAGGCAGCACAGCAAGCACAGGCAGCACAGCAAGCACAGGCAGCAAGCACAGGCAGCTCAGGCAGCACAGCAAGCACAGGCAGCAAGCACAGGCAGCACAACAAGCACAGGCAGCACGGCAAGCACAGGCAGCACAGCAAGCACAGGCAGCAAGCACAGGCAGCAAGCACAGGCAGCAAGCACAGGCAGCACAGCAAACACAGGCAGCAAGCACAGGCAGCACAGCAAGCACAGGCAGCAAGCACAGGCAGCATAGCAAGCAGAGGCAGCAAGCACAGACAGCACAGCAAGCACAGGCAGCAAGCACAGGCAGCAAGCACAGGCAGCGCAGCAAGCACAGGCAGCACAGCAAGCACAGGCAGCAAGCACAGACAGCACAGCAAGCACAGGCAGCACAGCAAGCACAGGCAGCACAGCAAGAACAGGAAGCACGGGCAGCACAGCAAGCACAGGCAGCACTGCAAGCACAGGCAGCAATCACAGGCAGCACAGCAAGCACAGGCAGCAAGCACAGGCAGCACAGCAAACACAGGCAACAAGCACAGGCAGCACTGCAAGCACAGGCAGCACAGGCAGCACAGCAAGAACAGGCAGCACAGCAAGCACAGGCAGCAAGCACAGGCAGCAAGCACAGGCAGCAGAGCAAGCACAGGCAGCAAGCACAGGCAGCACAGCAAGCACAGGCAGCAAGCACAGGCAGCAAGCACAGGCAGCACAGGCAGCAAACACAGGCATGTTAGAAACCCGCAAAATAGCTCGACGAGATGTGTTCGTTTTTTAGCGATTCTGGGGGAAGTGCAGAGGGTTCAAGCTCCGTCCTCTTTCCAACAGGCAAAGCCTGCTCCGATCTTCGGCGAGATTCACTCTCGCATTTGTTTACAATGCTTACTCTTCCTGAGACGCAGGTCAATGCACCGGCCGCCGAGGTAAACATATGATCCGCGACTCTCGGTGCCTCCAAAAACAGGTGACACAGCAACGCACTGTCGTGTGCCACTGTCGAATTACCGCGTGTTATGGGCGAAATCAAATGCATCGCTAACAGGCAGCACAGCAAGCACAGGCAGCACAGCAAGCACAGGCAGCAAGCACCGGCAGCACAGCAAGCACAGGCAGCAAGCACAGGCAGCACAGCAAACACAGGCAGCACAGCAAGCACAGGCAGCAAGCACAGGCATGTTAGAAACCCGCAAAATAGCTCGACGAGATGTGTTCGTTTTAGCGATTCTGGGGGAAGTGCAGAGGGGTCAAGCTCCGACCTCTTTCCAACAGGCAAAGCCTGCTCCGATCTTCGGCGAGATTCACTCTCGCATTTGTTTACAATGATTACTCTTACTGAGACGCAGGTCAATGCACCGGCCGCCGAGGTAAACATATGATCCGCGACTCTCGGCGCCTCGAAAAACAGGTGACACAGCAACGCACTGTCGTGTGCCACTGTCGAATTACCGCGTGTTATGGGCGAAATCAAATGCATCGCTAACAGGCAGCACAGCAAGCACAGGCAGCAAGCACAGGCAGCACAGCAAGCACAGGCAGCACAGCAAGCACAGGCAGCAAGCACAGGCATGTTAGAAACCCGCAAAATAGCTCAACGAGATGCGTTCGTTTTAGCGATTCTGGGGGAAGTGCAGAGGGGTCAAGCTCCGTCCTCTTTCCAACAGGCAAAGCCTGCTCCGATCTTCGGCGAGATTTACTCTCGCATTTGTTTACAATGCTTACTCTTACTGAGACGCAGGTCAATGCACCGGCCGCCGAGGTAAACATATGATCCGCGACTCTCGGCGCATCCAAAGATAGGTGACACAGCAACGCACTGTCGTGTGCCACTGTCGAATTACCGCGTGTTATGGGCGAAATCAAATGCATCGCTAACAGGCAGCACAGCAAGCACAGGCACAAAGCACAGGCAGCACAGCAAGCACAGGCAGCAAGCACAGGCAGCACAGCAAGCACAGGCAGCAAGCACAGGCAGTACAGCAAGCACAGGCAGCACGGCAATCACAGCAAGCACAAGCAGCAAGCACAGGCAGCACAGGCAGCAAGCACAGGCAGCACAGCAAGCACAGGCAGCAAGCACAGGCAGCACAGCAAGCACAGGCAGCAAGCACATGCAGCACAGCAAGCACAGGCAGCACAGCAAGCACAGGCAGCACAGCAAGCACAGGCAGCTTGCACAGGCAGCATAGCAAGCACAGGCAGCACAACAAGCACAGGCAGCACAGCAAGCACAAGCAGCAAGCACAGGCAGCACAGGCAGCAAGAACAGGCAGCACAGCAAGCACAGGCAGCAAGCACAGGCAGCACAGCAAGCACAGGCAGCAAGCACATGCAGCACAGCAAGCACAGGCAGCACAGCAAGCACAGGCAGTTTGCACAGGCAGCATAGCAAGCACAGGCAGCACAACAAGCACAGGCGGCACAGCAAGCACAGGCAGCACAGCAAGCACAGGCAGCTTGCACAGGCAGCATAGCAAGCACAGGCAGCACAACAAGCACAGGCGGCACAGCAAGCACAGGCAGCAAGCACGGGCAGCAAGCAAAGGCCGCACAGCAAGCACAGGCAGCACAACAAGCACAGGCGGCACAGCAAGCACAGGCAGCAAGCACGGGCAGCGCAGCAAGAACAGGCAAAACAGCAAGCACAGGCAGCAAGCACAGGCAGCGCAGCAAGAACAGGCAAAACAGCAAGCACAGGCAGCAAGCACAGACAGCACAGCAAGCACAGGCAGCACAGCAAGCACAGGCAGCAAGCACAGGCAGCACAGCAAGCACAGGCAGCAAGCACAGGCAGCAAGCACAGGCAGCTCAGGCAGCACAGCAAGCACAGGCAGCAAGCACAGGCAGCACAGCAAGCACAGGCAGCAAGCACAGGCAGCGTAGCAAGCACAGGCAGCGAGCACAGAGAGCACAGCAAGCACAGGCAGCAAGCACAGGCAGCACAGCAAGCACAGGCAGCACAGTAAGCACAGGCAGCAAGCACAGGCAGCGCAGCAAGCACAGGCAGCACAGCAAGCACAGGCAGCAAGCACAGGCAGCACAGCAAACACAGACAGCAAGCACAGGCAGCAAGCACAGGCAGCACAGCAAGCACAGGCAGCAAGCACAGACAGCACAGCAAGCACAGGCAGCACAGCAAGAACAGGCAGCAAGGGCAGGCAGCACAGCAAGCACAGGCAGCACAGCAAGCACAGGCAGCACAGGCAGCAAACACACTCAGCACAGCAAGCAGAGGCAGCAAGCACAGGCAGCACAGCAAGCACAGGCAGCAAGCACAGGCAGCGCAGCAAGCACAGGCAGCACAGCAAGAACAGGCAGCACAGCAAGCACAGGCAGCAAGCACAGGCAGCACAGCAAGCACAGGCAGCAAGCACAGACAGCACAGCAAGCACAGGCAGCACAGCAAGAACAGGCAGCAAGCACAGACAGCACAGCAAGCACAGGCAGCAAGCACAGGCAGCACAGGCAGCACAGCAAGCACAGGCAGCAAGCACAGGCAGCACAGCAAACACAGGCAGCACAGCAAGCACAGGCAGCAAGCACAGGCAGCAAGCACAGGCAGCACAGCAAGCACAGGCAGCAAGCACAGGCAACACAGCAAGCACAGGCAGCACAGCAAGCACAGGCAGCAAGCACAGGCAGCACAGCAAGCACAGGCAGCAAGCACAGGCAGCACAGCAAGCACAGGCAGCACAGCAAGCATAGGCAGCAAGCACAGGCAGCAAGCACAGGCAGCACAGCAAGCACAGGCAGCAAGCACAGGCAGCAAGCACAGGCAGCACAGGCAGCAAGCACAGACAGCACAGCAAGCACAGGCAGCACAGCAAGAAAAGGCAGCAAGCACAGGCAGCACAGCAAGCACCGGCAGCACAGCAAGAACAGGCAGCAAGGACAGGCAGCACAGCAAGCACAGGCAGCAAGCACAGGCAGCACAGCAAGAACAGGCAGCAAACACACTCAGCACAGCAAGCACAGGCAGCAAGCACAGGCAGCGCAGCAAGCACAGGCAGCCCAGCAAGAACAGGCAGCACAGGCAGCAAGCACAGGCAGCACAGCAAGCACAGGCAGCAAGCACAGGCAGCACAGCAAGCACAGGCAGCAAGCACAGGCAGCACAGCAAGCACAGGCAGCACAGCAAGCACAGGCAGCAAGCACAGGCAGCACAGCAAGCACAGGCAGCAAGCACAGGCAGCACAGCAAGAACAGGCAGCAAACACACTCAGCACAGCAAGCACAGGCAGCAAGCACAGGCAGCACAACAAGCACAGGCAGCAAGCACAGGCAACACAGCAAGCACAGGCAGCAAGCACAGGCAGCACAGCAAGCACAGGCAGCACAGGCAGCACAGCAAGCACAGGCAGCAAGCACAGGCAGCACAGCAAACACAGGCAGCAAGCACAGGCAGCAAGCACAGGCAGCACAGCAAGCACAGGCAGCAAGCACAGGCAACACAGCAAGCACAGGCAGCAAGCACAGGCAGCACAGCAAGCACAGGCAGCACAGCAAGCACAGGCAGCAAGCACAGGCAGCACAGCAAGCACAGGCAGCACAGCAAGCACAGGCAGCAAGCACAGGCAGCACAGCAAGCACAGGCAGCACAGCAAGAACAGGCAGCACAGCAAGCACAGGCAGCAAGCACAGGCAGCACAGCAAGCACGGGCAGCAGGGCAAGCACAGGCAGCAAGCACAGGCAGCAAACACACTCAGCACAGCAAGCACAGGCAGCAAGCACAGGCAGCACAGCAAGCACAGGCAGCACAGCAAGCACAGACAGCAAGCACAGGCAGCAAGCACAGGCAGCAAGCACAGGCAGCACAGCAAGCACAGGCAGCAAGCACTGGCAGCACAGGCAGCACAACAAGCACAGGCAGCACAGGGAGCACAGCAAGCACAGGCAGCACAGCAAGCACAGGCAGCAAGCACAGGCAGCACAGGCAGCACAGCAAGCACAGGCAGCAAGCACAGGCAGCACAGCAAACACAGACAGCAAGCACAGGCAGCAAGCACAGGCAGCACAGCAAGCACAGGCAGCAAGCACAGACAGCACAGCAAGCACAGGCAGCACAGCAAGAACAGGCAGCAAGGACAGGCAGCACAGCAAGCACAGGCAGCAAGCACAGGCAGCACAGGCAGCAAACACACTCAGCACAGCAAGCAGAGGCAGCAAGCACAGGCAGCACAGCAAGCACAGGCAGCAAGCACAGGCAGCGCAGCAAGCACAGGCAGCACAGCAAGAACAGGCAGCACAGCAAGCACAGGCAGCAAGCACAGGCAGCACAGCAAGCACAGGCAGCAAGCACAGGCAGCACAGCAAGCACAGGCAGCAAGCACAGACAGCACAGGCAGCAAGCACAGGCAGCATAGCAAGCACAGCAAGCACAGGCAGCACAGCAAGCACAGGCAGCAAGCACAGGCAACACAGCAAGCACAGGCAGCACAGCAAGCACAGGCAGCAAGCACAGGCAGCACAGCAAGCACAGGCAGCACAGCAAGCATAGGCAGCAAGCACAGGCAGCAAGCACAGGCAGCACAGCAAGCACAGGCAGCAAGCACAGGCAGCAAGCACAGGCAGCACAGGCAGCAAGCACAGGCAGCATAGCAAGCACAGCAAGCACAGGCAGCACAGCAAGCACAGGCAGCAAGCACAGGCAGCACAGCAAGCACAGGCAGCAAGCACGGGCAGCACAGCAAGCACAGGCAGCAAGCACAGGCAGCACAGCAAGCACAGGCAGCAAGCACAGGCAGCACAGCAAGCACAGGCAGCAAGCACAGGCAGCACAGCAAGCACAGGCAGCAAGCACAGACAGCACAGCAAGCACAGGTAGCACAGCAAGAACAGGCAGCACAGCAAGCACAGGCAGCAAGCACAGGCAGCACAGCAAACACAGGCAGCACAGCAAGCACAGGCAGCAAGCACAGGCAGCACAGCAAGCACAGGCAGCAAGCACAGGCAACACAGCAAGCACAGGCAGCTTGCACAGGCAGCATAGCAAGCACAGGCAGCAAGCACAGGCAGCACAGCAAGCACAGGCAGCACAGCAAGAACAGGCAGCAAGGACAGGCAGCACAGCAAGCACAGGCAGCAAGCACAGGCAGCACAGCAAGAACAGGCAGCAAACACACTCAGCACAGCAAGCACAGGCAGCAAGCACAGGCAGCACAACAAGCACAGGCAGCAAGCACAGGCAGCGCAGCAAGCACAGGCAGCACAGCAAGAACAGGCAGCACAGGCAGCAAGCACAGGCAGCACAGCAAGCACAGGCAGCAAGCACAGACAGCACAGCAAGCACAGGCAGCACAGCACAGGCAGCACAGCAAGCACAGGCAGCACAGCAAGCACAGGCAGCAAGCACAGGCAGCACAGCAAGCACAGGCAGCACAGCAAGCACAGGCAGCAAGCACAGGCAGCACAGCAAGCACAGGCAGCACAGCAAGAACAGGCAGCAAGGACAGGCAGCACAGCAAGCACAGGCAGCAAGCACAGGCAGCACAGCAAGCACAGGCAGCAAGCACAGGCAGCGCAGCAAGCACAGGCAGCACAGCAAGAACAGGCAGCACAGGCAGCAAGCACAGGCAGCACAGCAAGCACAGGCAGCAAGCACAGGCAGCACAGCAAGCACAGGCAGCAAGCACAGACAGCACAGCAAGCACAGGCAGCACAGCAAGAACAGGCAGCAAGGACAGGCAGCACAGCAAGCACAGGCAGCAAGCACAGGCAGCACAGGCAGCACAGGCAGCAAGCACAGGCAGCACAGCAAACACAGGCAGCACAGCAAGCACAGGCAGCAAGCACAGGCAGCACAGCAAGCACAGGCAGCAAGCACAGGCAACACAGCAAGCACAGGCAACACAGCAAGCACAGGCAGCTTGCACAGGCAGCATAGCAAGCACAGCAAGCACAGGCAGCACAGCAAGCACAGGCAGCAAGCACAGGCAGCACAGCAAGCACAGGCAGCAAGCACAGGCAGCACAGCAAGCACAGGCAGCACAGCAAGCACAGGCAGCAAGCACAGGCAGCACAGCAAGCACAGGCAGCACAGCAAGCACAGGCAGCAAGCACAGGCAGCACAGCAAGCACAGGCAGCACAGCAAGAACAGGCAGCAAGGACAGGCAGCACAGCAAGCACAGGCAGCAAGCACAGGCAGCACAGCAAGCACAGGCAGCAAGCACAGGCAGCACAGCAAGCACAGGCAGCAAGCACAGACAGCACAGCAAGCACAGGCAGCACAGCAAGAACAGGCAGCAAGGACAGGCAGCACTGCAAGCACAGGCAGCAAGCACAGGCAGCACAGCAAACACAGGCAGCACAGGCAGCACAGCAAGCACAGGCAGCAAGCACAGGCAGCACAGCAAACACAGGCAGCACAGCAAGCACAGGCAGCAAGCACAGGCAGCACAGCAAGCACAGGCAGCAAGCACAGGCAACACAGCAAGCACAGGCAGCTTGCACAGGCAGCTTAGCAAGCACAGCAAGCACAGGCAGCACAGGCAGCAAGCACAGGCAGCACAGCAAGCACAGGCAGCAAGCACAGGCAGCACAGCAAGCACAGGCAGCAAGCACAGGCAGCACAGCAAGCACAGGCAGCACAGCAAGCACAGGCAGCAAGCACAGGCAGCACAGCAAGCACAGGCAGCAAGCACAGGCAGCACAGCAAGCACAGGCAGCAAGCACAGACAGCACAGCAAGCACAGGCAGCACAGCAAGAACAGGCAGCAAGGACAGGCAGCACAGGAAGCACAGGCAGCAAGCACAGGCAGCACAGCAAGCACAGGCAGCAAGCACAGGCAGCACAGCAAACACAGGCAGCACAGGCAGCACAGCAAGCACAGGCAGCAAGCACAGGCAGCACAGCAAACACAGGCAGCACAGCAAGCACAGGCAGCAAGCACAGGCAACACAGCAAGCACAGGCAGCTTGCACAGGCAGCATAGCCAGCACAGCAAGCACAGGCAGCAAGCACAGGCAGCACAGCAAGCACAGGCAGCAAGCACAGGCAGCACGGGCAGCACAGCAAGCACAGGTAGCACGGGCAGCACAGCAAGCACAGGCAGCAAGCACAGGCAGCACAGCAAGCACAGGCAGCAAGCACAGGCAGCACAGCAAGCACAGGCAGCAAGCACAGGCAGCACAACAAGCACAGGCAGCAAGCACTGGCAGCACAGCAAGCACAGGCAGCAAACACACTCAGCACAGCAAGCACAGGCAGCAAGCACAGGCAGCACAGCAAGAACAGGCAGCACAGCAAGAACAGGCAGCAAGCACAGGCAGCACAGCAAGCACAGGCAGCACAGCAAGCACAGGCAGCAAGCACAGGCAACACAGCAAGCACAGGCAGCTTGCACAGGCAGCATAGCCAGCACAGCAAGCACAGGCAGCAAGCACAGGCAGCACAGCAAGCACAGGCAGCAAGCACAGGCAGCACGGGCAGCACAGCAAGCACAGGCAGCACGGGCAGCACAGCAAGCACAGGCAGCAAGCACAGGCAGCACAGCAAGCACAGGCAGCAAGCACAGGCAGCACAGCAAGCACAGGCAGCAAGCACAGGCAACACAGCAAGCACAGGCAGCTTGCAGAGGCAGCATAGCAAGCACAGGCAGCAAGCACAGGCAGCACAGCAAGCACAGGCAGCAAGCACAGGCAGCACAGCAAGCACAGGCAGCAAGCACAGGCAGCACAGCAAGCACAGGCAGCAAGCACAGGCAGCACAGGCAGCACAGCAAGCACCGGCAGCAAGCACAGGCAGCAAGCACAGGCAGCACAGCAAGCACAGGCAGCACAGCAAGAACAGGCAGCAAGGACAGGCAGCACAGCAAGCACAGGCAGCAAGCACAGGCAGCACAGCAAGCACAGGTAGCAAGCACAGGCAGCGCAGCAAGCACAGGCAGCACAGCAAGAACAGGCAGCACAGCAAGCACAGGCAGCAAGCACAGGCAGCACAGCAAGCACAGGCAGCAAGCACAGGCAGCGCAGCAAGCACAGGCAGCACAGCAAGAACAGGCAGCACAGCAAGCACAGGCAGCAAGCACAGGCAGCACAGCAAGCACAGGCAGCAAGCACAGGCAGCAC
Source organism: Priocnemis perturbator (assembly GCA_963942575.1). Lineage (NCBI taxonomy): Eukaryota > Metazoa > Arthropoda > Insecta > Hymenoptera > Pompilidae > Priocnemis > Priocnemis perturbator. Next base: position 465,796 of record CAWWDK010000440.1, read on the forward strand.
AGCAAGCACAGGCAGCAAGCACAGGCAGCACAGCAAACACAGGCAGCACAGGCAGCACAGCAAGCACAGGCAGCACAGCAAGCACAGGCAGCACAGCAAGCACAGGCAGCAAGCACAGGCAACACAGCAAGCACAGGCAGCTTGCACAGGCAGCATAGCAAGCACAGGCAGCAAGCACAGGCAGCACAGCAAGAACAGGCAGCAAGGACAGGCAGCACAGCAAGCACAGGCAGCAAGCACAGGCAGCACAGCAAGCACAGGCAGCACAGGCAGCACAGCAAGCACAGGCAGCAAGCACAGGCAGCACAGCAAGCACAGGCAGCAAGCACAGGCAGCACGGGCAGCACAGCAAGCACAGGCAGCACGGGCAGCACAACAAGCACAGGCAGCAAGCACAGGCAGCACAGCAAGCACAGGCAGCAAGCACAGGCAGCACAGCAAGCACAGGCAGCACAGCAAGCACAGGCAGCAAGCACAGGCAACACAGCAAGCACAGGCAGCTTGCACAGGCAGCATAGCAAGCACAGCAAGCACAGGCAGCAAGCACAGGCAGCACAGCAAGCACAGGCAGCAAGCAGAGGCAGCACAGCAAGCACAGGCAGCAAGCACAGGCAGCACAGCAAGCACAGGCAGCAAGCACAGGCAGCACAGCAAGCACAGGCAGCACAGGCAGCAAGCACAGGCAGCACAGCAAGCACAGGCATGTTAGAAACCCGCAAAATAGCTCGACGAGATGCGTTCGTTTTTGCGATTCTGGGGGAAGTGCAGAGGGGTCAAGCTCCGTCCTCTTTCCAACAGGCAAAGCCTGCTCCGATCTTCGGCGAGATTCACTCTCGCATTTGTTTACAATGATTACTCTTACTGAGACGCAGGTCAATGCACCGGCCGCCGAGGTAAACATATGATCCGCGACTCTCGGCGCCTCCAAAAACAGGTGACACAGCAACGCACTGTCGTGTGCCACTGTCGAATTACCGCGTGTTATGGGCGAAATCAAATGCATCGCTAACAGGCAGCACAGCAAGCACAGGCAGCAAGTACAGGCAGCACAGCAAGCACAGGCAGCAAGCACAGGCAGCACAGCAAGCACAGGCAGCAAGCACAGGCAGGAAAGCAAGCAGAGGCAGCACAGAAAGCACAGGCAGCAAGCACAGGCAGCACAGCAACCACAGGCAGCAAGCACAGGCAGCACAGCAAGCACAGGCAGCAAGCACAGGCAGCAAGCACAGGCAGCACACCAAGCTCAGGCAGCAAGCACAGGCATGTTAAAAACCCGCAAAATAGCTCGACGAGATGAGTTCGTTTTAGCGATTCTGGGGGAAGTGCAGAGGGGTCAAACTCCGTCCTCTTTCCAACAGGCAAAGCCTGCTCCGATCTTCGGCGAGATTCACTCTCGCATTTGTTTACAATGCTTACTCTTACTGAGACGCAGGTCAATGCACCGGCCGCCGAGGTAAACATATCATCCGCGACTCTCGGCGCCTCCAAAAACAGGTGACACAGCAACGCACTGTCGTGTGCCACTGTCGAATTACCGCGTGTTATGGGCGAAATCAAATGCATCGCTAACAGGCAGCACAGCAAGCACAGGCAGCACAGCAAGCACAAGCAGCACAGCAAGCGCAGGCAGCAAGTACAGGCAGCACAGCAAGCACAGGCAGCAAGCACAGGCAGCACAGCAAACACAGGCAGCACAGCAAGCACAGGCAGCAAGCACAGGCAGCATAGCAAACACAGGCAGCAAGCACAGGCAGCACAGCAAGCACAGGCAGCAGAGCAAGCACAGGCAGCAAGCACAGGCAGCACAGCAAGCACAGGCAGCAAGCACAGGCAGCACAGCAAGCACAGGCAGAAAGCACAGGCAGCACAGCAAGCACAGGCAGCACAGCAAGCACAGGCAGCAAGCACAGGCAGGAAAGCAAGCAGAGGCAGCACAGAAAGCACAGGCAGCAAGCACAGGCAGCACAGCAAGCACAGGCAGCACAACAAGCACAGGCGGCACAGCAAGCACAGGCAGCAAGCACAGGCAGCGCAGCAAGAACAGGCAAAACAGCAAGCACAGGCAGCAAGCACAGACAGCACAGCAAGCACAGGCAGCACAGCAAGCACAGGCAGCAAGCACGGGCAGCACAGCAAGCACAGGCAGCAAGCACAGGCAGCACAGCAAGCACAGGCAGCAAGCACGGGCAGCACAGCAAGCACAGGCAGCAAGCACAGGCAGCACAGCAAGCACAGGCAGCAAGCACAGGCAGCGTAGCAAGCACAGGCAGCGAGCATAGACAGCACAGCAAGCACAGGCAGCAAGCACAGGCAGCACAGCAAGCACAGACAGCACAGCAAGCACAGGCAGCAAGCACAGACAGCACAGGAAGCACAGGCAGCACAGCAAGCACAGGCAGCACAGCATGAACAGGCAGCAAGCACAGGCAGCACAGCAAGCACAGGCAGCACAGCAAACACAGGCAGCACAGCAAGCACAGGCAGCAAGCACAGGCAGCACAGAAAGCACAGGCAGCAAGCACAGGCAGCGCAGCAAGCACAGACAGCACAGCAAGCACAGGCAGCACAGCAAGCACAGGCAGCTTGCACAGGCAGCATAGCAAGCACAGGCAGCACAGCAAGCACAGGCAGCAAGCACAGACAGCACAGCAAGCACACGCAGCACAGCAAGCACAGGCAGCACAGCAAGCACAGGCAGCAAGCACAGCAAGCACAGGCAGCAAGCACAGGCAGCACAACAAGCACAGGCAGCAAGCACAGGCAGCTCAGGCAGCACAGCAAGCACAGGCAGCAAGCGCAGGCAGCACAACAAGCACAGGCAGCACGGCAAGCACAGGCAGCACAGCAAGCACAGGCAGCAAGCACAGGCAGCAAGCACAGGCAGCAAGCACAGGCAGCACAGCAAACACAGGCAGCAAGCACAGGCAGCACAGCAAGCACAGGCAGCAAGCACAGGCAGCATAGCAAGCAGAGGCAGCAAGCACAGACAGCACAGCAAGCACAGGCAGCAAGCACAGGCAGCAAGCACAGGCAGCGCAGCAAGCACAGGCAGCACAGCAAGCACAGGCAGCAAGCACAGACAGCACAGCAAGCACAGGCAGCACAGCAAGCACAGGCAGCACAGCAAGAACAGGAAGCACGGGCAGCACAGCAAGCACAGGCAGCACTGCAAGCACAGGCAGCAATCACAGGCAGCACAGCAAGCACAGGCAGCAAGCACAGGCAGCACAGCAAACACAGGCAACAAGCACAGGCAGCACTGCAAGCACAGGCAGCACAGGCAGCACAGCAAGAACAGGCAGCACAGCAAGCACAGGCAGCAAGCACAGGCAGCAAGCACAGGCAGCAGAGCAAGCACAGGCAGCAAGCACAGGCAGCACAGCAAGCACAGGCAGCAAGCACAGGCAGCACAGCAAGCACAGGCAGCAAGCACAGGCAGCACAGGCAGCAAACACAGGCATGTTAGAAACCCGCAAAATAGCTCGACGAGATGTGTTCGTTTTTTAGCGATTCTGGGGGAAGTGCAGAGGGTTCAAGCTCCGTCCTCTTTCCAACAGGCAAAGCCTGCTCCGATCTTCGGCGAGATTCACTCTCGCATTTGTTTACAATGCTTACTCTTCCTGAGACGCAGGTCAATGCACCGGCCGCCGAGGTAAACATATGATCCGCGACTCTCGGTGCCTCCAAAAACAGGTGACACAGCAACGCACTGTCGTGTGCCACTGTCGAATTACCGCGTGTTATGGGCGAAATCAAATGCATCGCTAACAGGCAGCACAGCAAGCACAGGCAGCACAGCAAGCACAGGCAGCAAGCACCGGCAGCACAGCAAGCACAGGCAGCAAGCACAGGCAGCACAGCAAACACAGGCAGCACAGCAAGCACAGGCAGCAAGCACAGGCAGCACAGCAAGCACAGGCATGTTAGAAACCCGCAAAATAGCTCGACGAGATGTGTTCGTTTTAGCGATTCTGGGGGAAGTGCAGAGGGGTCAAGCTCCGACCTCTTTCCAACAGGCAAAGCCTGCTCCGATCTTCGGCGAGATTCACTCTCGCATTTGTTTACAATGATTACTCTTACTGAGACGCAGGTCAATGCACCGGCCGCCGAGGTAAACATATGATCCGCGACTCTCGGCGCCTCGAAAAACAGGTGACACAGCAACGCACTGTCGTGTGCCACTGTCGAATTACCGCGTGTTATGGGCGAAATCAAATGCATCGCTAACAGGCAGCACAGCACGCACAGGCAGCAAGCACAGGCAGCACAGCGAGCACAGGCAGCACAGCAAGCACAGGCAGCAAGCACAGGCATGTTAGAAACCCGCAAAATAGCTCGACGAGATGCGTTCGTTTTTGCGATTCTGGGGGAAGTGCAGAGGGGTCAAGCTCCGTCCTCTTTCCAACAGGCAAAGCCTGCTCCGATCTTCGGCGAGATTCACTCTCGCATTTGTTTACAATGCTTACTCTTACTGAGACGCAGGTCAATGCACCGGCCGCCGAGGTAAACATATGATCCGCGACTCTCGGCGCCTCCAAAAACAGGTGACACAGAAACGCAATGTCGTGTGCCACTGTCGAATTACCGCGTGTTTTGGGTGAAATCAAATGCATCGCTAACAGGCAGCACAGCAAGCACAGGCAGCAAGTACAGGCAGCACAGCAAGCACAGGCAGCAAGTACAGGCAGCACAGCAAGCACAGGCAGCAAGCACAGGCAGCACAGCAAGCACAGGCAGCAAGCACAGGCAGCACAGCAAGCACAGGCAGCAAGCACAGGCAGCACAGCAAGCACAGGCAGCAAGCACAGGCAGCACAGCAAGCACAGGCAGCAAGCACAGGCATGTTAGAAACCCGCAAAATAGCTCGACGAGATGTGTTCGTTTTAGCGATTCTGGGGGAAGTGCAGAGGGGTCAAGTTCCGTCCTCTTTCCAACAGGCAAAGCCTGCTCCGATCTTCGGCGAGATTCACTCTCGCATTTGTTTACAATGCTTACTCTTAATGAGACGCAGGTCAATGCACCGGCCGCCGAGGTAAACATATGATCGGCGACTCTCGGCGCCTCCAAAAACAGGTGACACAGCAACGCACTGTCGTGTCCCATTCTCGAATTACCGCGTGTTATGGGCGAAATCAAATGCATCGCTAACAGGCAGCACAGCAAGCACAGGCAGCAAGCACAGGCAGCACAGCAAGCACAGGCAGCACAGCAAGCACAGGCAGCAAGCACAGGCATGTTAGAAACCCGCAAAATAGCTCAACGAGATGCGTTCGTTTTAGCGATTCTGGGGGAAGTGCAGAGGGGTCAAGCTCCGTCCTCTTTCCAACAGGCAAAGCCTGCTCCGATCTTCGGCGAGATTTACTCTCGCATTTGTTTACAATGCTTACTCTTACTGAGACGCAGGTCAATGCACCGGCCGCCGAGGTAAACATATGATCCGCGACTCTCGGCGCATCCAAAGATAGGTGACACAGCAACGCACTGTCGTGTGCCACTGTCGAATTACCGCGTGTTATGGGCGAAATCAAATGCATCGCTAACAGGCAGCACAGCAAGCACAGGCACAAAGCACAGGCAGCACAGCAAGCACAGGCAGCAAGCACAGGCAGCACAGCAAGCACAGGCAGCAAGCACAGGCAGTACAGCAAGCACAGGCAGCACGGCAATCACAGCAAGCACAAGCAGCAAGCACAGGCAGCACAGGCAGCAAGCACAGGCAGCACAGCAAGCACAGGCAGCAAGCACAGGCAGCACAGCAAGCACAGGCAGCAAGCACATGCAGCACAGCAAGCACAGGCAGCACAGCAAGCACAGGCAGCACAGCAAGCACAGGCAGCTTGCACAGGCAGCATAGCAAGCACAGGCAGCACAACAAGCACAGGCAGCACAGCAAGCACAAGCAGCAAGCACAGGCAGCACAGGCAGCAAGCACAGGCAGCACAGCAAGCACAGGCAGCAAGCACAGGCAGCACAGCAAGCACAGGCAGCAAGCACATGCAGCACAGCAAGCACAGGCAGCACAGCAAGCACAGGCAGCACAGCAAGCACAGGCAGCTTGCACAGGCAGCATAGCAAGCACAGGCAGCACAACAAGCACAGGCGGCACAGCAAGCACAGGCAGCACAGCAAGCACAGGCAGCTTGCACAGGCAGCATAGCAAGCACAGGCAGCACAACAAGCACAGGCGGCACAGCAAGCACAGGCAGCAAGCACGGGCAGCAAGCAAAGGTCGCACAGCAAGCACAGGCAGCACAACAAGCACAGGCGGCACAGCAAGCACAGGCAGCAAGCACGGGCAGCGCAGCAAGAACAGGCAACACAGCAAGCACAGGCAGCAAGCACAGGCAGCGCAGCAAGAACAGGCAAAACAGCAAGCACAGGCAGCAAGCACAGACAGCACAGCAAGCACAGGCAGCACAGCAAGCACAGGCAGCAAGCACAGGCAGCACAGCAAGCACAGGCAGCAAGCACAGGCAGCAAGCACAGGCAGCTCAGGCAGCACAGCAAGCACAGGCAGCAAGCACAGGCAGCACAGCAAGCACAGGCAGCAAGCACAGGCAGCGTAGCAAGCACAGGCAGCGAGCACAGAGAGCACAGCAAGCACAGGCAGCAAGCACAGGCAGCACAGCAAGCACAGGCAGCACAGTAAGCACAGGCAGCAAGCACAGGCAGCGCAGCAAGCACAGGCAGCACAGCAAGCACAGGCAGCAAGCACAGGCAGCAAGCACAGGCAGCACAGCAAACACAGGCAGCACAGCAAGCACAGGCAGCAAGCACAGGCAGCACAGCAAGCACAGGTAGCAAGCACAGGCAGCACAGCAAGCACTGGCAGCAAGCACTGGCAGCACAGCAAGCACAGGCAGCACAGCAAACACAGGCAGCACAGCAAGCACAAGCAGCAAGCACAGGCAGCAGGGCAAGCACAGGCAGCAAGCACAGGCAGCAAGCACATGCAGCACAGCAAGCACAGGCAGCACAGCAAGCACAGGCAGCAAGCACAGGCAGCACAGCAAACACAGGTAGCACAGCAAGCACAGGCAGCAAGCACAGGCAGCACAGCAAGCACGGGCAGCAGGGCAAGCACAGGCAGCAAGCACAGGCAGCAAACACACTCAGCACAGCAAGCACAGGCAGCAAGCACAGGCAGCACAGCAAGCACAGGCAGCACAGCAAGCACAGACAGCAAGCACAGGCAGCAAGCACAGGCAGCAAGCACAGGCAGCACAGCAAGCACAGGCAGCAAGCACTGGCAGCACAGGCAGCACAACAAGCACAGGCAGCACAGGGAGCACAGCAAGCACAGGCAGCACAGCAAGCACAGGCAGCAAGCACAGGCAGCACAGGCAGCACAGCAAGCACAGGCAGCAAGCACAGGCAGCACAGCAAACACAGACAGCAAGCACAGGCAGCAAGCACAGGCAGCACAGCAAGCACAGGCAGCAAGCACAGACAGCACAGCAAGCACAGGCAGCACAGCAAGAACAGGCAGCAAGGGCAGGCAGCACAGCAAGCACAGGCAGCAAGCACAGGCAGCACAGGCAGCAAACACACTCAGCACAGCAAGCAGAGGCAGCAAGCACAGGCAGCACAGCAAGCACAGGCAGCAAGCACAGGCAGCGCAGCAAGCACAGGCAGCACAGCAAGAACAGGCAGCACAGCAAGCACAGGCAGCAAGCACAGGCAGCACAGCAAGCACAGGCAGCAAGCACAGACAGCACAGCAAGCACAGGCAGCACAGCAAGAACAGGCAGCAAGCACAGACAGCACAGCAAGCACAGGGAGCACAGCAAGAACAGGCAGCAAGCACAGGCAGCACAGCAAGCACAGGCAGCAAGCACAGGCAGCACAGGCAGCACAGCAAGCACAGGCAGCAAGCACAGGCAGCACAGCAAACACAGGCAGCACAGCAAGCACAGGCAGCAAGCACAGGCAGCAAGCACAGGCAGCACAGCAAGCACAGGCAGCAAGCACAGGCAACACAGCAAGCACAGGCAGCACAGCAAGCACAGGCAGCAAGCACAGGCAGCACAGCAAGCACAGGCAGCAAGCACAGGCAGCACAGCAAGCACAGGCAGCACAGCAAGCATAGGCAGCAAGCACAGGCAGCAAGCACAGGCAGCACAGCAAGCACAGGCAGCAAGCACAGGCAGCAAGCACAGGCAGCACAGGCAGCAAGCACAGACAGCACAGCAAGCACAGGCAGCACAGCAAGAAAAGGCAGCAAGCACAGGCAGCACAGCAAGCACCGGCAGCACAGCAAGAACAGGCAGCAAGGACAGGCAGCACAGCAAGCACAGGCAGCAAGCACAGGCAGCACAGCAAGAACAGGCAGCAAACACACTCAGCACAGCAAGCACAGGCAGCAAGCACAGGCAGCGCAGCAAGCACAGGCAGCCCAGCAAGAACAGGCAGCACAGGCAGCAAGCACAGGCAGCACAGCAAGCACAGGCAGCAAGCACAGGCAGCACAGCAAGCACAGGCAGCAAGCACAGGCAGCACAGCAAGCACAGGCAGCACAGCAAGCACAGGCAGCAAGCACAGGCAGCACAGCAAGCACAGGCAGCAAGCACAGGCAGCACAGCAAGAACAGGCAGCAAACACACTCAGCACAGCAAGCACAGGCAGCAAGCACAGGCAGCACAACAAGCACAGGCAGCAAGCACAGGCAACACAGCAAGCACAGGCAGCAAGCACAGGCAGCACAGCAAGCACAGGCAGCACAGCAAGCACAGGCAGCACAGGCAGCACAGCAAGCACAGGCAGCAAGCACAGGCAGCACAGCAAACACAGGCAGCAAGCACAGGCAGCAAGCACAGGCAGCACAGCAAGCACAGGCAGCAAGCACAGGCAACACAGCAAGCACAGGCAGCAAGCACAGGCAGCACAGCAAGCACAGCAAGCACAGGCAGCACAGCAAGCACAGCAAGCACAGGCAGCACAGCAAGCACAGGCAGCAAGCACAGGCAGCACAGCAAGCACAGGCAGCACAGCAAGCACAGGCAGCAAGCACAGGCAGCACAGCAAGCACAGGCAGCACAGCAAGAACAGGCAGCAAGCACAGGCAGCACAGCAAGCACAGGCAGCACAGCAAGCACAGGCAGCAAGCACAGGCAGCACAGGAAGCACAGGCAGCAAGCACAGGCAGCACAGCAAGCACAGGCAACACAGCAAGCACAGGCAGCTTGCACAGGCAGCATAGCAAGCACAGCAAGCACAGGCAGCACAGCAAGCACAGGCAGCAAGCACAGGCAGCAAGCACAGGCAGCACAGCAAGCACAGGCAGCAAGCACGGGCAGCACAGCAAGCACAGGCAGCAAGCACAGGCAGCACAGCAAGCACAGGCAGCAAGCACAGGCAGCACAGCAAGCACAGGCAGCAAGCACAGGCAGCACAGCAAGCACAGGCAGCAAGCACAGACAGCACAGCAAGCACAGGTAGCACAGCAAGAACAGGCAGCACAGGCAGCACAGCAAGCACAGGCAGCAAGCACAGGCAGCACAGCAAACACAGGCAGCAAGAACAGGCAGCAAACACACTCAGCACAGCAAGCACAGGCAGCAAGCACAGGCAGCACAACAAGCACAGGCAGCAAGCACAGGCAGCGCAGCAAGCACAGGCAGCACAGCAAGAACAGGCAGCACAGGCAGCAAGCACAGGCAGCACAGCAAGCACAGGCAGCAAGCACAGGCAGCACAGGCAGCAAGCACAGGCAGCACAGCAAGCACAGGCAGCAAGCACAGACAGCACAGCAAGCACAGGCAGCACAGCACAGGCAGCACAGCAAGCACAGGCAGCACAGCAAGCACAGGCAGCAAGCACAGGCAGCACAGCAAGCACAGGCAGCACAGCAAGCACAGGCAGCAAGCACAGGCAGCACAGCAAGCACAGGCAGCAAGCACAGGCAGCGCAGCAAGCACAGGCAGCACAGCAAGAACAGGCAGCACAGGCAGCAAGCACAGGCAGCACAGCAAGCACAGGCAGCAATCACAGGCAGCACAGCAAGCACAGGCAGCAAGCACAGGCAGCACAGCAAGAACAGGCAGCAAGGACAGGCAGCACAGCAAGCACAGGCAGCAAGCACAGGCAGCACAGGCAGCACAGGCAGCAAGCACAGGCAGCACAGCAAACACAGGCAGCACAGCAAGCACAGGCAGCAAGCACAGGCAGCACAGCAAGCACAGGCAGCAAGCACAGGCAACACAGCAAGCACAGGCAACACAGCAAGCACAGGCAGCTTGCACAGGCAGCATAGCAAGCACAGCAAGCACAGGCAGCACAGCAAGCACAGGCAGCAAGCACAGGCAGCACAGCAAGCACAGGCAGCAAGCACAGGCAGCACAGCAAGCACAGGCAGCAAGCACAGGCAGCACAGCAAGCACAGGCAGCACAGCAAGCACAGGCAGCAAGCACAGGCAGCACAGCAAGCACAGGCAGCACAGCAAGAACAGGCAGCAAGGACAGGCAGCACAGCAAGCACAGGCAGCAAGCACAGGCAGCACAGCAAGCACAGGCAGCAAGCACAGGCAGCACAGCAAGCACAGGCAGCAAGCACAGACAGCACAGCAAGCACAGGCAGCACAGCAAGAACAGGCAGCAAGGACAGGCAGCACAGCAAGCACAGGCAGCAAGCACAGGCAGCACAGCAAACACAGGCAGCACAGGCAGCACAGCAAGCACAGGCAGCAAGCACAGGCAGCACAGCAAACACAGGCAGCACAGCAAGCACAGGCAGCAAGCACAGGCAGCACAGCAAGCACAGGCAGCAAGCACAGGCAACACAGCAAGCACAGGCAGCTTGCACAGGCAGCTTAGCAAGCACAGCAAGCACAGGCAGCACAGGCAGCAAGCACAGGCAGCACAGCAAGCACAGGCAGCAAGCACAGGCAGCACAGCAAGCACAGGCAGCACAGCAAGCACAGGCAGCAAGCACAGGCAGCACAGCAAGCACAGGCAGCAAGCACAGGCAGCACAGCAAGCACAGGCAGCAAGCACAGACAGCACAGCAAGCACAGGCAGCACAGCAAGAACAGGCAGCAAGGACAGGCAGCACAGGAAGCACAGGCAGCAAGCACAGGCAGCACAGCAAGCACAGGCAGCAAGCACAGGCAGCACAGCAAACACAGGCAGCACAGGCAGCACAGCAAGCACAGGCAGCAAGCACAGGCAGCACAGCAAACACAGGCAGCACAGCAAGCACAGGCAGCAAGCACAGGCAACACAGCAAGCACAGGCAGCTTGCACAGGCAGCATAGCCAGCACAGCAAGCACAGGCAGCAAGCACAGGCAGCACAGCAAGCACAGGCAGCAAGCACGGCAGCACGGGCAGCACAGCAAGCACAGGTAGCACGGGCAGCACAGCAAGCACAGGCAGCAAGCACAGGCAGCACAGCAAGCACAGGCAGCAAGCACAGGCAGCACAGCAAGCACAGGCAGCAAGCACAGGCAGCACAACAAGCACAGGCAGCAAGCACTGGCAGCACAGCAAGCACAGGCAGCAAACACACTCAGCACAGCAAGCACAGGCAGCAAGCACAGGCAGCACAGCAAGAACAGGCAGCACAGCAAGAACAGGCAGCAAGCACAGGCAGCACAGCAAGCACAGGCAGCACAGCAAGCACAGGCAGCAAGCACAGGCAACACAGCAAGCACAGGCAGCTTGCACAGGCAGCATAGCCAGCACAGCAAGCACAGGCAGCAAGCACAGGCCGCACAGCAAGCACAGGCAGCAAGCACAGGCAGCACGGGCAGCACAGCAAGCACAGGCAGCACGGGCAGCACAGCAAGCACAGGCAGCAAGCACAGGCAGCACAGCAAGCACAGGCAGCAAGCACAGGCAGCACAGCAAGCACAGGCAGCTTGCAGAGGCAGCATAGCAAGCACAGGCAGCAAGCACAGGCAGCACAGCAAGCACAGGCAGCAAGCACAGGCAGCACAGCAAGCACAGGCAGCAAGCACAGGCAGCACAGCAAGCACAGGCAGCAAGCACAGGCAGCACAGGCAGCACAGCAAGCACCGGCAGCAAGCACAGGCAGCAAGCACAGGCAGCACAGCAAGCACAGGCAGCACAGCAAGAACAGGCAGCAAGGACAGGCAGCACAGCAAGCACAGGCAGCAAGCACAGGCAGCACAGCAAGCACAGGCAGCACATCAAGCACAGGCAGCAAGCACAGGCAGCACAGCAAGCACAGGCAGCAAGCACAGGCAGCACAGCAAGCACAGGCAGCACAGCAAGCACAGGCAGCAAGCACAGGCAGCACAGCAAGCACAGGTAGCAAGCACAGGCAGCGCAGCAAGCACAGGCAGCACAGCAAGAACAGGCAGCACAGCAAGCACAGGCAGCAAGCACAGGCAGCACAGCAAGCACAGGCAGCAAGCACAGGCAGCGCAGCAAGCACAGGCAGCACAGCAAGAACAGGCAGCACAGCAAGCACAGGCAGCAAGCACAGGCAGCACAGCAAGCACAGGCAGCAAGCACAGGCAGCACAGCAAGCACAGGCAGCACAGCAAACACAGGCAGCACAGGCAGCACAGCAAGCACAGGCAGCACAGCAAGCACAGGCAGCAAGCACAGGCAACACAGCAAGCACAGGCAGCTTGCACAGGCAGCATAGCAAGCACAGGCAGCAAGCACAGGCAGCACAGCAAGAACAGGCAGCAAGGACAGGCAGCACAGCAAGCACAGGCAGCACATCAAGCACAGGCAGCAAGCACAGGCAGCACAGCAAGCACAGGCAGCAAGCACTGGCAGCAAGCACTGGCAGCACAGCAAGCACAGGCAGCAAGCACAGGCAGCACAGCAAACACAGGCAGCACAGCAAGCACAGACAGCAAGTACAGGCAGCAAGCACAGGCAGCACAGCAAGCACAGGCAGCACAGGCAGGACAGCAAGCACAGGCAGCACAGGGAGCACAGCAAGCACAGGCAGCAAGCACAGGCAGCACAGGCAGCACAGCAAGCACAGGCAGCAAGCACAGGCAGCACAGCAAACACAGACAGCAAGCACAGGCAGCAAGCACAGGCAGCACAGCAAGCACAGGCAGCAAGCACAGACAGCACAGCAAGCACAGGCAGCACAGCAAGAACAGGCAGCAAGGACAGGCAGCACAGCAAGCACAGGCAGCAAGCACAGGCAACACAGCAAGCACAGGCAGCTTGCACAGGCAGCATAGCAAGCACAGGCAGCAAGCACAGGCAGCACAGCAAGCACAGGCAGCAAGCACAGGCAGCACAGCAAGCACAGGCAGCAAGCACAGGCAGCACAGGCAGCACAGCAAGCACAGGCAGCAAGCACAGGCAGCACAGCAAGCACAGGCAGCACAACAAGCACAGGCAGCAAGCACTGGCAGCACAGCAAGCACAGGCAGCAAACACACTCAGCACAGCAAGCACAGGCAGCAAGCACAGGCAGCACAGCAAGCACAGGCAGCAAGCACAGGCAGCGCAGCAAGCACAGGCAGCACAGCAAGAACAGGCAGCACAGCAAGCACAGGCAGCAAGCACAGGCAGCACAGCAAGCACAGGCAGCAAGCACAGGCAGCACAGCAAGCACAGGTAGCAAGCACAGGCAGCACAGCAAGCACAGGCAGCAAGCACAGGCAGCACAGCAAGCACAGGCAGCAAGCACTGGCAGCAAGCACTGGCAGCACAGCAAGCACAGGCAGCAAGCACAGGCAGCAAGCACAGGCAGCACAGCAAACACAGGCAGCACAGCAAGCACAGACAGCAAGCACAGGCAGCAAGCACAGGCAGCACAGCAAGCACAGGCAGCAAGCACAGGCAGCACAGCAAGCACAGGCAGCAAGCACAGGCAGCACAGCAAGCACAGGCAGCAAGCACAGGCAGCACAGCAAGCACAGGCAGCAAGCACAGGCAGCACAGCAAGCACAGGCAGCACAACAAGCACAGGCAGCAAGCACTGGCAGCACAGCAAGCACAGGCAGCAAACACACTCAGCACAGCAAGCACAGGCAGCAAGCACAGGCAGCGCAGCAAGCACAGGCAGCACAGCAAGAACAGGCAGCACAGCAAGCACAGGCAGCAAGCACAGGCAGCACAGCAAGCACAGGCAGCAAGCACAGGCAGCACAGCAAGCACAGGCAGCAAGCACAGGCAGCACAGCAAGCACAGGCAGCAAGCACAGCAAGCACAGGCAGCTTGCACAGGCAGCACAGCAAGCACAGGCAGCACAGCAAGCACAGACAGCAAGTACAGGCAGCAAGCACAGGCAGCACAGCAAGCACAGGCAGCACAGGCAGGACAGCAAGCACAGGCAGCACAGGGAGCACAGCAAGCACAGGCAGCAAGCACAGGCAGCACAGGCAGCACAGCAAGCACAGGCAGCAAGCACAGGCAGCACAGCAAACACAGACAGCAAGCACAGGCAGCAAGCACAGGCAGCACAGCAAGCACAGGCAGCAAGCACAGACAGCACAGCAAGCACAGGCAGCACAGCAAGAACAGGCAGCAAGGACAGGCAGCACAGCAAGCACAGGCAGCAAGCACAGGCAACACAGCAAGCACAGGCAGCTTGCACAGGCAGCATAGCAAGCACAGGCAGCAAGCACAGGCAGCACAGCAAGCACAGGCAGCAAGCACAGGCAGCACAGCAAGCACAGGCAGCAAGCACAGGCAGCACAGGCAGCACAGCAAGCACAGGCAGCAAGCACAGGCAGCACAGCAAGCACAGGCAGCACAACAAGCACAGGCAGCAAGCACTGGCAGCACAGCAAGCACAGGCAGCAAACACACTCAGCACAGCAAGCACAGGCAGCAAGCACAGGCAGCACAGCAAGCACAGGCAGCAAGCACAGGCAGCGCAGCAAGCACAGGCAGCACAGCAAGCACAGGCAGCAAGCACAGGCAGCACAGCAAGCACAGGCAGCAAGCACAGGCAGCACAGCAAGCACAGGCAGCAAGCACAGGCAGCACAGCAAGCACAGGCAGCAAGCACAGGCAGCACAGCAAGCACAGGCAGCAAGCACTGGCAGCAAGCACTGGCAGCACAGCAAGCACAGGCAGCACAGGCAGGACAGCAAGCACAGGCAGCACAGGGAGCACAGCAAGCACAGGCAGCAAGCACAGGCAGCACAGCAAGCACAGGCAGCACAGCAAGAACAGGCAGCAAGGACAGGCAGCACAGCAAGCACAGGCAGCAAGCACAGACAGCACAGCAAGCACAGGCAGCACAGCAAGAACAGGCAGCAAGGACAGGCAGCACAGGAAGCACAGGCAGCAAGCACAGGCAGCACAGCAAGCACAGGCAGCACAGCAAACACAGGCAGCACAGGCAGCACAGCAAGCACAGGCAGCAAGCACAGGCAGCACAGCAAACACAGGCAGCACAGCAAGCACAGGCAGCAAGCACAGGCAGCAAGCACAGGCAGCAAGCACAGGCAACACAGCAAGCACAGGCAGCTTGCACAGGCAGCATAGCAAGCACAGCAAGCACAGGCAGCAAGCACAGGCAGCACAGCAAGCACAGGCAGCAAGCACAGGCAGCACGGGCAGCACAGCAAGCACAGGCAGCACGGGCAGCACAGCAAGCACAGGCAGCAAGCACAGGCAGCACAGCAAGCACAGGCAGCAAGCACAGGCAGCACAGCAAGCACAGGCAGCAAGCACAGGCAGCACAGCAAGCACAGGCAGCACAGGCAGCACAGCAAGCACAGGCAGCACATCAAGCACAGGCAGCAAGCACAGGCAGCACAGCAAGCACAGGCAGCAAGCACTGGCAGCAAGCACTGGCAGCACAGCAAGCACAGGCAGCAAGCACAGGCAGCACAGCAAACACAGGCAGCACAGCAAGCACAGACAGCAAGTACAGGCAGCAAGCACAGGCAGCACAGCAAGCACAGGCAGCACAGGCAGGACAGCAAGCACAGGCAGCACAGGGAGCACAGCAAGCACAGGCAGCAAGCACAGGCAGCACAGGCAGCACAGCAAGCACAGGCAGCAAGCACAGGCAGCACAGCAAACACAGACAGCAAGCACAGGCAGCAAGCACAGGCAGCACAGCAAGCACAGGCAGCAAGCACAGACAGCACAGCAAGCACAGGCAGCACAGCAAGAACAGGCAGCAAGGACAGGCAGCACAGCAAGCACAGGCAGCAAGCACAGGCAACACAGCAAGCACAGGCAGCTTGCACAGGCAGCATAGCAAGCACAGGCAGCAAGCACAGGCAGCACAGCAAGCACAGGCAGCAAGCACAGGCAGCACAGCAAGCACAGGCAGCAAGCACAGGCAGCACAGGCAGCACAGCAAGCACAGGCAGCACAACAAGCACAGGCAGCAAGCACTGGCAGCACAGCAAGCACAGGCAGCAAACACACTCAGCACAGCAAGCACAGGCAGCAAGCACTGGCACCACAGCAAGCAGAGGCAACAAGCACAGGCAGCACAGCAAGCACAGGCAGCAGGCACAGGCAGCACAGCAAGCACAGGCAGCAGAACAAGCACAAACAGCAAGCACAGGCAGCACAGCAAGCACAGGCAGCAAGCACAGGCAGCACAGCAAGCACAGGCAGCAAGCACAGGCAGCAAGCACAGACAGCACAGCAAGCACAGGCAGCAAGCACAGGCAGCACAGCAAGCACAGGCAGCAAGCACAGGCAGCACACCAAGCACAGGCAGCACAGGCAGCACAGCAAGCACAGGCAGCAAGCACAGGCAGCGCAGCAAGCACAGGCAGCACAGCAAGCACAGGCAGCACAGCAAGCACAGGCAGCTTGCACATGCAGCATAGCAAGCATAGCAAGCACAGGCAGCAAGCACAGGCAGCACAGCAAGCACAGGCAGCAAGCACAGGCAGCACAGCAAGCACAGGCAGCAAGCATAGGCAGCAAGCACAGGCAGCAAGCACAGGCAGCACAACAAGCACAGGTAGCAAGCACAGGCAGCACAGCAAGCACAGGCAGAACAGCAAGCACAGGCAGCAAGCACAGGCAGCACAGCAAGCACAGGCAGCAAGCACAGGTAGCACACCAAGTACAGGCAGCAAG
This sequence comes from Priocnemis perturbator, assembly GCA_963942575.1. Taxonomy (NCBI): domain Eukaryota; kingdom Metazoa; phylum Arthropoda; class Insecta; order Hymenoptera; family Pompilidae; genus Priocnemis; species Priocnemis perturbator. The sequence goes on from CAWWDK010000440.1 coordinate 482,795, forward strand.
CACAGGCAGCGCAGCAAGCACAGGCAGCAAGCACAGGCAGCACAGGCAACAAGCACAGGTAGCACAGCAAGTACAGACAGCAAGCACAGGCAGCACAGCAAGCACAGACAGCAACCACAGGCAGCAAGCACAGGCAGCACAGGCAGCAAGCACAGGCAGCACAGCAAGCACAGGCAGCAAGCACAGGCAGCACAGCAAGCACAGGCAGCACAGCAAGCACAGGCAGCAAGCACAGGCAGCACACCAAGCACAGGCAGCACAGGCAGCACAGCAAGCACAGGCAGCAAGCACAGGCAGCGCAGCAAGCACAGGCAGCACAGCAAGCACAGGCATGTTAGAAACCCGCAAAATAGCTCGACGATATGTTTTCGTTTTAGCGATTCTGGGGAAAGTGCAGGGGGGTCAAGCTCCGTCCTCTTTCCAACAGGCAAAGCCTGCCCCGATCTTCGGCGAGATTCACTCTCGCATTTGTTTACAATGCTTACTCTTACCGAGACGCAGGTCAATGCACCGGCCGCCGAGGTAAACATATGATCCGCGACTCTCGGCGCCTCCAAAAACAGGTGACACAGCAACGCACTGTCGTGTGCCACTGTCGAATTACCGCGTGTTATGGGCGAAATCCAATGCATCGCTAACAGGCAGCACAGCAAGCACAGGCAGCAAGCACAGGCAGCACAGCAAGCACAGGCAGCACAGCAAGCAAAGGCAGCAAGCACAGGCAGCACAGCATGCACAGGCAGCAAGCACAGGCAGCAAGCACAGGCAGCACAGCAAGCACAGGCAGCAAGCACAGGCAGCACAGCAAGCACAGGCAGCAAGCACAGGCAGCACAGCAGGCACCTGTGCTTGCTGCCTGTGCTTGCTGCCTGTGCTTGCTGTGCTGCCTGTGCTTGCTGCCTGTGCTTGCTGTGCTGAGTGTGTTTGCTGCCTGTGCATGCTGTGCTGCCTGTGCTTGCTGCCTTTGCTTGCTGTGCTGCCTGTTAGCGATGCATTGGATTTCGCCCATAACACGCGGTAATTCGACAGTGGCACACGACAGTGCGTTGCTGTGTCACCTGTTTTTGGAGGCGCCGAGAGTCGCGGATCATATGTTTACCTCGGCGGCCGGTGCATTGACCTGCGTCTCGGTAAGAGTAAGCATTGTAAACAAATGCGAGAGTGAATCTCGCCGAAGATCGGGGCAGGCTTTGCCTGTTGGAAAGAGGACGGAGCTTGACCCCCCTGCACTTTCCCCAGAATCGCTAAAACGAAAACATATCGTCGAGCTATTTTGCGGGTTTCTAACATGCCTGTGCTTGCTGTGCTGCCTGTGCTTGCTGCGCTGCCTGTGCTTGCTGCCTGTGCTTGCTGTGCTGCCTGTGCTGCCTGTGCTTGGTGTGCTGCCTGTGCTTGCTGCCTGTGCTTGCTGTGCTGCCTGTGCTTGCTGTGCTGCCTGTGCTTGCTGCCTGTGCTTGCTGTGCTGCCTGTGCTTGCTGCCTGTGCTGCCTGTGCTTGCTGCCTGTGGTTGCTGTCTGTGCTTGCTGTGCTGCCTGTGCTTGCTGTCTGTACTTGCTGTGCTACCTGTGCTTGTTGCCTGTGCTGCCTGTGCTTGCTGCCTGTGCTTGCTGCGCTGCCTGTGCTTGCTGCCTGTACTTGGTGTGCTACCTGTGCTTGCTGCCTGTGCTTGCTGTGCTGCCTGTGCTTGCTGCCTGTGCTTGCTGTTCTGCCTGTGCTTGCTGTGCTGCCTGTGCTTGCTACCTGTGCTTGTTGTGCTGCCTGTGCTTGCTGCCTGTGCTTGCTGCCTATGCTTGCTGCCTGTGCTTGCTGTGCTGCCTGTGCTTGCTGCCTGTGCTTGCTGTGCTGCCTGTGCTTGCTGCCTGTGCTTGCTATGCTTGCTATGCTGCATGTGCAAGCTGCCTGTGCTTGCTGTGCTGCCTGTGCTTGCTGTGCTGCCTGTGCTTGCTGCGCTGCCTGTGCTTGCTGCCTGTGCTTGCTGTGCTGCCTGTGCTGCCTGTGCTTGGTGTGCTGCCTGTGCTTGCTGCCTGTGCTTGCTGTGCTGCCTGTGCTTGCTGCCTGTGCTTGCTGTGCTGTCTGTGCTTGCTGCCTGTGCTTGCTGCCTGTGCTTGCTGTGCTGCCTGTGCTTGCTGCCTGTGCTTGCTGTGCTGCCTGTGCTTGCTGTTTGTGCTTGTTCTGCTGCCTGTGCTTGCTGTGCTGCCTGTGCCTGCTGCCTGTGCTTGCTGTGCTGCCTGTGCTTGTTGCCTCTGCTTGCTGTGGTGCCTGTGCTTGCTGCCTGTGCTTGCTGTGCTGCCTGTGCTTGCTGCCTGTGCTTGCTGTGCTGCCTGTGCTTGCTGCCTGTGCTTGCTGTGCTATCTGTGCTTGCTGCCTGTGCTTGCTGCCTGTGCTTGCTGTGCTGCCTGTGCTTGCTGCCTGTGCTTGCTGTGCTGCCTGTGCTTGCTGTTTGTGCTTGTTGTGCTGCCTGTGCTTGCTGTGCTGCCTGTGCCTGCTGCCTGTGCTTGCTGTGCTGCCTGTGCTTGTTGCCTCTGCTTGCTGTGCTGCCTGTGCTTGCTGTGCTGCCTGTTAGCGATGCATTTGATTTCGCCCATAACAAGCGGTAATTCGGCAGTGGCACACGACAGTGCGTTGCTGTGTCACCTGTTTTTGGAGGCGCCGAGAGTCGCGGATCATATGTTTACCTCGGCGGCCGGTGCATTGATCTGCGTCTCAGTAAGAGTAAGCATTGTAAACAAATGCGAGAGTGAATCTCGCCGAAGATCGGATCAGGCTTTGCCTGTTGGAAAGAGGACGGAGCTTGACCCCTCTGCACTTCCCCCAGAATCGCTAAAACGAACACATCTCGTCGAGCCATTTTGCGGGTTTCTAACATGCCTGTGCTTGCTGCCTGTGCTTGCTGTGCTGCATGTGCTTACTGTGTTGCCTGTGCTTGCTGTGCTGCCTGTGCTTACTGTGTTGCCTGTGCTTGCTGCCTGTGCTTGCTGTGCTGCCTGTGCTTGCTGCCTGTGCTTGCTGTGCTGCCTGTGCTTGCTGCCTGTGCTTGCTGCCTGTGCTTGCTGTGCTGCCTGTGCTTGCTGCCTGTGCTTGCTGTGCTGCCTGTGCTTGCTGCCTGTGCTTGCTGCCTGTGCTTGCTGTGCTGCCCGTGCTTGCTGTGCTGCCTGTGCTTGCTGCCTGTGCTTGCTGTGCTGCCTGTGCTTGCCGTCTGTACTTGCTGTGCTGCCTGTGCTTGCTGCCTGTGCTTGCTGTGCTGCCTGTGCTTGCTGCCTGTGCTTGCTGCGCTACCTGTGCTTGCTGCCTGTACTTGGTGTGCTACCTCTGCTTGCTGCCTGTGCTTGCTGTGCTGCCTGTGCTTGCTGCCGGTGCTTGCTGTGCTGCCAGTGCTTGCTGCCAGTGCTTGCTGCCTGTGCTTGCTGTGCTGCCTGTGCTTGCTGCCTGTGCTTGATGTGCTGCCTGTGCTTGCTGTGCTGCCTGTGCTGCCTGTGCTTGCTGTGCTGCCTGTGCTTGCTGCCTGTGCTTGCTGTGCTGCCTGTGCTTGCTGCCGGTGCTTGCTGTGCTGCCTGTTCTTGCTGTGCTGCCTGTGCTTGCTGCGCTGCCTGTGCTTGCTGCCTGTGCTTGCTGTGCTGCCTGTGCTTGCTGCCTGTGCTTGCTGTGCTGAGTGTGTTTGCTGCCTGTGCTTGCTGTGCTGCCAGTGCTTGCTGCCTGTGCTTGTTGTGCTGACTGTGCTTGCTGCCTGTGCTTGCTGTGCTGCCTGTGCTTGCTGCCTGTGCTTGCTGTGCTGCCTGTGCTTGCTGCCTGTGCTTGCTGTGCTGCCCGTGCTGCCTGTGCTTGCTGTGCTGCCCGTGCTGCCTGTGCTTGCTGCCTGTGCTTGCTGTGCTGCCTGTGCTTGCTGCCTGTGCTTGCTGTGCTTGCTATGCTGCCTGTGCAAGCTGCCTGTGCTTGCTGTGTTGCCTGTGCTTGCTGCCTGTGCTTGCTGCCTGTGCTTGCTGTGCTGCCTGTGTTTGCTGTGCTGCCTGTGCTTGCTGCCTGTGCTTGCTGTGCTGCCTGTGCTGCCTGTGTTTGCTGTGCTGCCTGTGCTTGCTGTGCTGCCTGTGCTTGCTGCCTGTGCTTCCTGTGCTGCCTGTCCTTGCTGCCTGTTCTTGCTGTGCTGCCTGTGCTTGCTGTGCTGTCTGTGCTTGCTGCCTGTGCTTGCTGTGCTGCCTGTGCTTGCTGCCTGTGCTTGCTGTGCTGCCTGTGCTTGCTGCCTGTGCTTGCTGTGCTGCCTGTGCTTGCTGCCTGTGCTTGCTGCCTGTGCTTGCTGTGCTGCCTGTGCTTGCTGCCTGTGCTTGCTGTGCTGCCTGTGCTTGCTGCCTGTGCTTGCTGTGCTGCCTGTGCTTGCTGCCTGTGCTTGCTGTGCTGCCTGTGCTTGCTGCCTGTGCTTGCTGTGCTTGCTATGCTGCCTGTGCAAGCTGCCTGTGCTTGCTGTGTTGCCTGTGCTTGCTGCCTGTGCTTGCTGTGCTGCCTGTGCTTGCTGCCTGTGCTTGCTGTGCTGCCTGTGCTTGCTGCCTGTGCTTGTTGTGCTGCCCGTGCTGCCTGTGCTTGCTGTGCTGCCCGTGCTGCCTGTGCTTGCTGCCTGTGCTTGCTGTGCTGCCTGTGCTTGCTGCCTGTGCTTGCTGTGCTGCCTGTGCTGCCTGTGCTTGCTGTGCTGCCTGTGCTTGCTGCCTGTGCTTGCTGTGCTGCCTGTCCTTGCTGCCTGTTCTTGCTGTGCTGCCTGTGCTTGCTGCCTGTGCTTGCTATGCTGCCTGTGCAAGCTGCCTGTGCTTGCTGTGTTGCCTGTGCTTGCTGTGCTGCCTGTGCTTGCTGCCTGTGCTTGCTGTGCTGCCTGTGCTTGCTGCCTGTGCTTGATGTGCTGCCTGTGCTTGCTGTGCTGCCTGTGCTTGCTGCCTGTGCTTGCTGTGCTGCCTGTCCTTGCTGCCTGTTCTTGCTGTGCTGCCTGTGCTTGCTGTGCTGCCTGTTCTTGCTGTGCTGGCTGTGCTTGCTGCGCTGCCTGTGCTTGCTGCCTGTGCTTGCTGTGCTGCCTGTGCTTGCTGCCTGTGCTTGCTGTGCTGCCTGTTCTTGCTGTGCTGCCTTGTGCTTGCTGCGCTGCCTGTGCTTGCTGCCTGTGCTTGCTGTGCTGCCTGTGCTTGCTGCCTGTGCTTGCTGTGCTGCCTGTGCTTGCTGCCTGTTCTTGCTGTGCTGCCTGTGCTTGCTGTGCTGTCTGTGCTTGCTGCCTGTGCTTGCTGTGCTGTCTGTGCTTGCTGCCTGTGCTTGCTGTGCTGCCCGTGCTGCCTGTGCTTGCTGTGCTGCCCGTGCTGCCTGTGCTTGCTGCCTGTGCTTGCTGTGCTGCCCGTGCTGCCTGTGCTTGCTGCCTGTGCTTGCTGTTCTGCCTGTGCTTGCTGTGCTGCCTGTGCTTGCTGCCTGTGCTTGCTGCCTGTGCTTGCTGCCTGTGCTTGCTGTGCTGCCTGTGCTGCCTGTGCTTGCTGTGCTGCCTGTGCTTGCTGCCTGTGCTTGCTGTGCTGCCTGTGCTTGCTGCCTGTGCTTGCTGTGCTGCCTGTGCTTGCTGCCTGTGCTTGCTGCCTGTGCTTGCTGTGCCGCCTGTGCTTGTTGTGCTGCCTGTGCTTGCTGTGCTTGCTATGCTGCCTGTACTTGCTGTGCTGCCTGTGCTTGCTGCCTGTGTTTGCTGTGCTGCCTGTGCTTGCTGCCTGTGCTTGCTGCCTGTGCTTGCTGTGCTGCCTGTGCTTGCTGCCTGTGCTTGCTGTGCTGCCTGTGCTTGCTGCCTGTGCTTGCTGTGCTGCCCGTGCTGCCTGTGCTTGCTGTGCTGCCCGTGCTGCCTGTGCTTGCTGCCTGTGCTTGCTGTGCTGCCTGTGCTTGCTGCCTGTGCTTGCTGTGCTTGCTATGCTGCCTGTGCAAGCTGCCTGTGCTTGCTGTGTTGCCTGTGCTTGCTGCCTGTGCTTGCTGCCTGTGCTTGCTGTGCTGCCTGTGTTTGCTGTGCTGCCTGTGCTTGCTGCCTGTGCTTGCTGTGCTGCCTGTGCTGCCTGTGTTTGCTGTGCTGCCTGTGCTTGCTGTGCTGCCTGTGCTTGCTGCCTGTGCTTCCTGTGCTGCCTGTCCTTGCTGCCTGTTCTTGCTGTGCTGCCTGTGCTTGCTGTGCTGTCTGTGCTTGCTGCCTGTGCTTGCTGTGCTGCCTGTGCTTGCTGCCTGTGCTTGCTGTGCTGCCTGTGCTTGCTGCCTGTGCTTGCTGTGCTGCCTGTGCTTGCTGCCTGTGCTTGCTGCCTGTGCTTGCTGTGCTGCCTGTGCTTGCTGCCTGTGCTTGCTGTGCTGCCTGTGCTTGCTGCCTGTGCTTGCTGTGCTGCCTGTGCTTGCTGCCTGTGCTTGCTGTGCTGCCTGTGCTTGCTGCCTGTGCTTGCTGTGCTTGCTATGCTGCCTGTGCAAGCTGCCTGTGCTTGCTGTGTTGCCTGTGCTTGCTGCCTGTGCTTGCTGTGCTGCCTGTGCTTGCTGCCTGTGCTTGCTGTGCTGCCTGTGCTTGCTGCCTGTGCTTGTTGTGCTGCCCGTGCTGCCTGTGCTTGCTGTGCTGCCCGTGCTGCCTGTGCTTGCTGCCTGTGCTTGCTGTGCTGCCTGTGCTTGCTGCCTGTGCTTGCTGTGCTGCCTGTGCTGCCTGTGCTTGCTGTGCTGCCTGTGCTTGCTGCCTGTGCTTGCTGTGCTGCCTGTCCTTGCTGCCTGTTCTTGCTGTGCTGCCTGTGCTTGCTGCCTGTGCTTGCTATGCTGCCTGTGCAAGCTGCCTGTGCTTGCTGTGTTGCCTGTGCTTGCTGTGCTGCCTGTGCTTGCTGCCTGTGCTTGCTGTGCTGCCTGTGCTTGCTGCCTGTGCTTGATGTGCTGCCTGTGCTTGCTGTGCTGCCTGTGCTTGCTGCCTGTGCTTGCTGTGCTGCCTGTCCTTGCTGCCTGTTCTTGCTGTGCTGCCTGTGCTTGCTGTGCTGCCTGTTCTTGCTGTGCTGGCTGTGCTTGCTGCGCTGCCTGTGCTTGCTGCCTGTGCTTGCTGTGCTGCCTGTGCTTGCTGCCTGTGCTTGCTGTGCTGCCTGTTCTTGCTGTGCTGCCTTGTGCTTGCTGCGCTGCCTGTGCTTGCTGCCTGTGCTTGCTGTGCTGCCTGTGCTTGCTGCCTGTGCTTGCTGTGCTGCCTGTGCTTGCTGCCTGTTCTTGCTGTGCTGCCTGTGCTTGCTGTGCTGTCTGTGCTTGCTGCCTGTGCTTGCTGTGCTGTCTGTGCTTGCTGCCTGTGCTTGCTGTGCTGCCCGTGCTGCCTGTGCTTGCTGTGCTGCCCGTGCTGCCTGTGCTTGCTGCCTGTGCTTGCTGTGCTGCCCGTGCTGCCTGTGCTTGCTGCCTGTGCTTGCTGTTCTGCCTGTGCTTGCTGTGCTGCCTGTGCTTGCTGCCTGTGCTTGCTGCCTGTGCTTGCTGCCTGTGCTTGCTGTGCTGCCTGTGCTGCCTGTGCTTGCTGTGCTGCCTGTGCTTGCTGCCTGTGCTTGCTGTGCTGCCTGTGCTTGCTGCCTGTGCTTGCTGTGCTGCCTGTGCTTGCTGCCTGTGCTTGCTGCCTGTGCTTGCTGTGCCGCCTGTGCTTGTTGTGCTGCCTGTGCTTGCTGTGCTTGCTATGCTGCCTGTACTTGCTGTGCTGCCTGTGCTTGCTGCCTGTGTTTGCTGTGCTGCCTGTGCTTGCTGCCTGTGCTTGCTGCCTGTGCTTGCTGTGCTGCCTGTGCTTGCTGTGCTGCCTGTGCTTGCTGCCTGTGCTGCTGTGCTGCCTGTACTTGCTGTGCTGCCTGTGCTTGCTGTGCTGTCTGTGCTTGCTGTGCTGCCTGTGCTTGCTGCCTGTGCTTGCTGCCTGTGCTTGCTGTGCTGCCTGTGCTTGCTGCCTGTGCTTGCTGTGCTGCCTGTGCTTGCTGCCTGTGCTTGCTATGCTTGCTATGCTGCATGTGCAAGCTGCCTGTGCTTGCTGTGCTGCCTGTGCTTGCTGTGCTGCCTGTGCTTGCTGCGCTGCCTGTGCTTGCTGCCTGTGCTTGCTGTGCTGCCTGTGCTGCCTGTGCTTGGTGTGCTGCCTGTGCTTGCTGCCTGTGCTTGCTGTGCTGCCTGTGCTTGCTGTGCTGTCTGTGCTTGCTGCCTGTGCTTGCTGCCTGTGCTTGCTGTGCTGCCTGTGCTTGCTGCCTGTGCTTGCTGTGCTGCCTGTGCTTGCTGTTTGTGCTTGTTCTGCTGCCTGTGCTTGCTGTGCTGCCTGTGCCTGCTGCCTGTGCTTGCTGTGCTGCCTGTGCTTGTTGCCTCTGCTTGCTGTGGTGCCTGTGCTTGCTGCCTGTGCTTGCTGTGCTGCCTGTGCTTGCTGCCTGTGCTTGGTGTGCTGCCTGTGCTTGCTGCCTGTGCTTGCTGTGCTGCCTGTGCTTGCTGCCTGTGCTTGCTGTGCTGTCTGTGCTTGCTGCCTGTGCTTGCTGCCTGTGCTTGCTGTGCTGCCTGTGCTTGCTGCCTGTGCTTGCTGTGCTGCCTGTGCTTGCTGTTTGTGCTTGTTGTGCTGCCTGTGCTTGCTGTGCTGCCTGTGCCTGCTGCCTGTGCTTGCTGTGCTGCCTGTGCTTGTTGCCTCTGCTTGCTGTGCTGCCTGTGCTTGCTGTGCTGCCTGTTAGCGATGCATTTGATTTCGCCCATAACAAGCGGTAATTCGGCAGTGGCACACGACAGTGCGTTGCTGTGTCACCTGTTTTTGGAGGCGCCGAGAGTCGCGGATCATATGTTTACCTCGGCGGCCGGTGCATTGATCTGCGTCTCAGTAAGAGTAAGCATTGTAAACAAATGCGAGAGTGAATCTCGCCGAAGATCGGATCAGGCTTTGCCTGTTGGAAAGAGGACGGAGCTTGACCCCTCTGCACTTCCCCCAGAATCGCTAAAACGAACACATCTCGTCGAGCCATTTTGCGGGTTTCTAACATGCCTGTGCTTGCTGCCTGTGCTTGCTGTGCTGCCTGTGCTTACTGTGTTGCCTGTGCTTGCTGTGCTGCCTGTGCTTACTGTGTTGCCTGTGCTTGCTGCCTGTGCTTGCTGTGCTGCCTGTGCTTGCTGCCTGTGCTTGCTGTGCTACCTGTGCTTGCTGCCTGTGCTTGCTGCCTGTGCTTGCTCTGCTGCCTGTGCTTGCTGCCTGTGCTTGCTGTGCTGCCTGTGCTTGCTGCCTGTGCTTGCTGCCTGTGCTTGCTGTGCTGCCTGTGCTTGCTGTGTTGCCTGTGTTTGCTGTGCTGCCTGTGCTTGCCGCCTGTGCTTGCTGTGCTGCCCGTGCTTGCTGTGCTGCCTGTGCTTGCTGCCTGTGCTTGCTGTGCTGCCTGTGCTTGCCGTCTGTACTTGCTGTGCTACCTGTGCTTGTTGCCTGTGCTGCCTGTGCTTGCTGCCTGTGCTTGCTGTGCTGCCTGTGCTTGCTGTGCTGCCTGTGCTTGCTGCCTGTGCTTGCTGTGCTGCCTGTGCTTGCTGCCTGTGCTGCCTGTGCTTGCTGCCTGTGGTTGCTGTCTGTGCTTGCTGTGCTGCCTGTGCTTGCTGTCTGTACTTGCTGTGCTACCTGTGCTTGTTGCCTGTGCTGCCTGTGCTTGCTGCCTGTGCTTGCTGCGCTGCCTGTGCTTGCTGCCTGTACTTGGTGTGCTACCTGTGCTTGCTGCCTGTGCTTGCTGTGCTGCCTGTGCTTGCTGCCTGTGCTTGCTGTTCTGCCTGTGCTTGCTGTGCTGCCTGTGCTTGCTACCTGTGCTTGTTGTGCTGCCTGTGCTTGCTGCCTGTGCTTGCTGCCTATGCTTGCTGCCTGTGCTTGCTGTGCTGCCTGTGCTTGCTGCCTGTGCTTGCTGTGCTGCCTGTGCTTGCTGCCTGTGCTTGCTATGCTTGCTATGCTGCATGTGCAAGCTGCCTGTGCTTGCTGTGCTGCCTGTGCTTGCTGTGCTGCCTGTGCTTGCTGCGCTGCCTGTGCTTGCTGCCTGTGCTTGCTGTGCTGCCTGTGCTGCCTGTGCTTGGTGTGCTGCCTGTGCTTGCTGCCTGTGCTTGCTGTGCTGCCTGTGCTTGCTGCCTGTGCTTGCTGTGCTGTCTGTGCTTGCTGCCTGTGCTTGCTGCCTGTGCTTGCTGTGCTGCCTGTGCTTGCTGCCTGTGCTTGCTGTGCTGCCTGTGCTTGCTGTTTGTGCTTGTTCTGCTGCCTGTGCTTGCTGTGCTGCCTGTGCCTGCTGCCTGTGCTTGCTGTGCTGCCTGTGCTTGTTGCCTCTGCTTGCTGTGGTGCCTGTGCTTGCTGCCTGTGCTTGCTGTGCTGCCTGTGCTTGCTGCCTGTGCTTGCTGTGCTGCCTGTGCTTGCTGCCTGTGCTTGCTGTGCTATCTGTGCTTGCTGCCTGTGCTTGCTGCCTGTGCTTGCTGTGCTGCCTGTGCTTGCTGCCTGTGCTTGCTGTGCTGCCTGTGCTTGCTGTTTGTGCTTGTTGTGCTGCCTGTGCTTGCTGTGCTGCCTGTGCCTGCTGCCTGTGCTTGCTGTGCTGCCTGTGCTTGTTGCCTCTGCTTGCTGTGCTGCCTGTGCTTGCTGTGCTGCCTGTTAGCGATGCATTTGATTTCGCCCATAACAAGCGGTAATTCGGCAGTGGCACACGACAGTGCGTTGCTGTGTCACCTGTTTTTGGAGGCGCCGAGAGTCGCGGATCATATGTTTACCTCGGCGGCCGGTGCATTGATCTGCGTCTCAGTAAGAGTAAGCATTGTAAACAAATGCGAGAGTGAATCTCGCCGAAGATCGGATCAGGCTTTGCCTGTTGGAAAGAGGACGGAGCTTGACCCCTCTGCACTTCCCCCAGAATCGCTAAAACGAACACATCTCGTCGAGCCATTTTGCGGGTTTCTAACATGCCTGTGCTTGCTGCCTGTGCTTGCTGTGCTGCCTGTGCTTACTGTGTTGCCTGTGCTTGCTGTGCTGCCTGTGCTTACTGTGTTGCCTGTGCTTGCTGCCTGTGCTTGCTGTGCTGCCTGTGCTTGCTGCCTGTGCTTGCTGTGCTGCCTGTGCTTGCTGCCTGTGCTTGCTGCCTGTGCTTGCTGTGCTGCCTGTGCTTGCTGCCTGTGCTTGCTGTGCTGCCTGTGCTTGCTGCCTGTGCTTGCTGCCTGTGCTTGCTGTGCTGCCCGTGCTTGCTGTGCTGCCTGTGCTTGCTGCCTGTGCTTGCTGTGCTGCCTGTGCTTGCCGTCTGTACTTGCTGTGCTGCCTGTGCTTGCTGCCTGTGCTTGCTGTGCTGCCTGTGCTTGCTGCCTGTGCTTGCTGCGCTACCTGTGCTTGCTGCCTGTACTTGGTGTGCTACCTCTGCTTGCTGCCTGTGCTTGCTGTGCTGCCTGCTGTGCTGCCTGTGCTTGCTGCCTGTGCTTGCTGTGCTGCCTGTGCTTGCTGCCTGTGCTTGCTGTGCTGCCTGTTCTTGCTGTGCTGCCTGTGCTTGCTGCGCTGCCTGTGCTTGCTGCCTGTGCTTGCTGTGCTGAGTGTGCTTGCTGCCTGTACTTGCTGTCTGTGCTTGCTGTGCTGCCTGTGTTTGCTGTGCTGCCTGTGCTTGCTGCCTGTGCTTGCTGTGCTGCCAGTGCTTGCTGCCAGTGCTTGCTGCCTGTGCTTGCTGTGCTGCCTGTGCTTGCTGCCTGTGCTTGATGTGCTGCCTGTGCTTGCTGTGCTGCCTGTGCTGCCTGTGCTTGCTGTGCTGCCTGTGCTTGCTGCCTGTGCTTGCTGTGCTGCCTGTGCTTGCTGCCGGTGCTTGCTGTGCTGCCTGTTCTTGCTGTGCTGCCTGTGCTTGCTGCGTGCCTGTGCTTGCTGCCTGTGCTTGCTGTGCTGCCTGTGCTTGCTGCCTGTGCTTGCTGTGCTGAGTGTGTTTGCTGCCTGTGCTTGCTGTGCTGCCAGTGCTTGCTGCCTGTGCTTGTTGTGCTGACTGTGCTTGCTGCCTGTGCTTGCTGTGCTGCCTGTGCTTGCTGCCTGTGCTTGCTGTGCTGCCTGTGCTTGCTGCCTGTGCTTGCTGTGCTGCCCGTGCTGCCTGTGCTTGCTGTGCTGCCCGTGCTGCCTGTGCTTGCTGCCTGTGCTTGCTGTGCTGCCTGTGCTTGCTGCCTGTGCTTGCTGTGCTTGCTATGCTGCCTGTGCAAGCTGCCTGTGCTTGCTGTGTTGCCTGTGCTTGCTGCCTGTGCTTGCTGCCTGTGCTTGCTGTGCTGCCTGTGTTTGCTGTGCTGCCTGTGCTTGCTGCCTGTGCTTGCTGTGCTGCCTGTGCTGCCTGTGTTTGCTGTGCTGCCTGTGCTTGCTGTGCTGCCTGTGCTTGCTGCCTGTGCTTCCTGTGCTGCCTGTCCTTGCTGCCTGTTCTTGCTGTGCTGCCTGTGCTTGCTGTGCTGTCTGTGCTTGCTGCCTGTGCTTGCTGTGCTGCCTGTGCTTGCTGCCTGTGCTTGCTGTGCTGCCTGTGCTTGCTGCCTGTGCTTGCTGTGCTGCCTGTGCTTGCTGCCTGTGCTTGCTGCCTGTGCTTGCTGTGCTGCCTGTGCTTGCTGCCTGTGCTTGCTGTGCTGCCTGTGCTTGCTGCCTGTGCTTGCTGTGCTGCCTGTGCTTGCTGCCTGTGCTTGCTGTGCTGCCTGTGCTTGCTGCCTGTGCTTGCTGTGCTTGCTATGCTGCCTGTGCAAGCTGCCTGTGCTTGCTGTGTTGCCTGTGCTTGCTGCCTGTGCTTGCTGTGCTGCCTGTGCTTGCTGCCTGTGCTTGCTGTGCTGCCTGTGCTTGCTGCCTGTGCTTGTTGTGCTGCCCGTGCTGCCTGTGCTTGCTGTGCTGCCCGTGCTGCCTGTGCTTGCTGCCTGTGCTTGCTGTGCTGCCTGTGCTTGCTGCCTGTGCTTGCTGTGCTGCCTGTGCTGCCTGTGCTTGCTGTGCTGCCTGTGCTTGCTGCCTGTGCTTGCTGTGCTGCCTGTCCTTGCTGCCTGTTCTTGCTGTGCTGCCTGTGCTTGCTGCCTGTGCTTGCTATGCTGCCTGTGCAAGCTGCCTGTGCTTGCTGTGTTGCCTGTGCTTGCTGTGCTGCCTGTGCTTGCTGCCTGTGCTTGCTGTGCTGCCTGTGCTTGCTGCCTGTGCTTGATGTGCTGCCTGTGCTTGCTGTGCTGCCTGTGCTTGCTGCCTGTGCTTGCTGTGCTGCCTGTCCTTGCTGCCTGTTCTTGCTGTGCTGCCTGTGCTTGCTGTGCTGCCTGTTCTTGCTGTGCTGGCTGTGCTTGCTGCGCTGCCTGTGCTTGCTGCCTGTGCTTGCTGTGCTGCCTGTGCTTGCTGCCTGTGCTTGCTGTGCTGCCTGTTCTTGCTGTGCTGCCTTGTGCTTGCTGCGCTGCCTGTGCTTGCTGCCTGTGCTTGCTGTGCTGCCTGTGCTTGCTGCCTGTGCTTGCTGTGCTGCCTGTGCTTGCTGCCTGTTCTTGCTGTGCTGCCTGTGCTTGCTGTGCTGTCTGTGCTTGCTGCCTGTGCTTGCTGTGCTGTCTGTGCTTGCTGCCTGTGCTTGCTGTGCTGCCCGTGCTGCCTGTGCTTGCTGTGCTGCCCGTGCTGCCTGTGCTTGCTGCCTGTGCTTGCTGTGCTGCCCGTGCTGCCTGTTCTTGCTGCCTGTGCTTGCTGTTCTGCCTGTGCTTGCTGTGCTGCCTGTGCTTGCTGCCTGTGCTTGCTGCCTGTGCTTGCTGCCTGTGCTTGCTGTGCTGCCTGTGCTGCCTGTGCTTGCTGTGCTGCCTGTGCTTGCTGCCTGTGCTTGCTGTGCTGCCTGTGCTTGCTGCCTGTGCTTGCTGTGCTGCCTGTGCTTGCTGCCTGTGCTTGCTGCCTGTGCTTGCTGTGCCGCCTGTGCTTGTTGTGCTGCCTGTGCTTGCTGTGCTTGCTATGCTGCCTGTACTTGCTGTGCTGCCTGTGCTTGCTGCCTGTGTTTGCTGTGCTGCCTGTGCTTGCTGCCTGTGCTTGCTGCCTGTGCTTGCTGTGCTGCCTGTGCTTGCTGTGCTGCCTGTGCTTGCTGCCTGTGCTGCTGTGCTGCCTGTACTTGCTGTGCTGCCTGTGCTTGCTGTGCTGTCTGTGCTTGCTGTGCTGCCTGTGCTTGCTGCCTGTGCTTGCTGCCTGTGCTTGCTGTGCTGCCTGTGCTTGCTGCCTGTGCTTGCTGTGCTGCCTGTGCTTGCTGCCTGTGCTTGCTATGCTTGCTATGCTGCATGTGCAAGCTGCCTGTGCTTGCTGTGCTGCCTGTGCTTGCTGTGCTGCCTGTGCTTGCTGCGCTGCCTGTGCTTGCTGCCTGTGCTTGCTGTGCTGCCTGTGCTGCCTGTGCTTGGTGTGCTGCCTGTGCTTGCTGCCTGTGCTTGCTGTGCTGCCTGTGCTGTCTGTGCTTGCTGCCTGTGCTTGCTGCCTGTGCTTGCTGTGCTGCCTGTGCTTGCTGCCTGTGCTTGCTGTGCTGCCTGTGCTTGCTGTTTGTGCTTGTTCTGCTGCCTGTGCTTGCTGTGCTGCCTGTGCCTGCTGCCTGTGCTTGCTGTGCTGCCTGTGCTTGTTGCCTCTGCTTGCTGTGGTGCCTGTGCTTGCTGCCTGTGCTTGCTGTGCTGCCTGTGCTTGCTGCCTGTGCTTGGTGTGCTGCCTGTGCTTGCTGCCTGTGCTTGCTGTGCTGCCTGTGCTTGCTGCCTGTGCTTGCTGTGCTGTCTGTGCTTGCTGCCTGTGCTTGCTGCCTGTGCTTGCTGTGCTGCCTGTGCTTGCTGCCTGTGCTTGCTGTGCTGCCTGTGCTTGCTGTTTGTGCTTGTTGTGCTGCCTGTGCTTGCTGTGCTGCCTGTGCCTGCTGCCTGTGCTTGCTGTGCTGCCTGTGCTTGTTGCCTCTGCTTGCTGTGCTGCCTGTGCTTGCTGTGCTGCCTGTTAGCGATGCATTTGATTTCGCCCATAACAAGCGGTAATTCGGCAGTGGCACACGACAGTGCGTTGCTGTGTCACCTGTTTTTGGAGGCGCCGAGAGTCGCGGATCATATGTTTACCTCGGCGGCCGGTGCATTGATCTGCGTCTCAGTAAGAGTAAGCATTGTAAACAAATGCGAGAGTGAATCTCGCCGAAGATCGGATCAGGCTTTGCCTGTTGGAAAGAGGACGGAGCTTGACCCCTCTGCACTTCCCCCAGAATCGCTAAAACGAACACATCTCGTCGAGCCATTTTGCGGGTTTCTAACATGCCTGTGCTTGCTGCCTGTGCTTGCTGTGCTGCCTGTGCTTACTGTGTTGCCTGTGCTTGCTGTGCTGCCTGTGCTTACTGTGTTGCCTGTGCTTGCTGCCTGTGCTTGCTGTGCTGCCTGTGCTTGCTGCCTGTGCTTGCTGTGCTGCCTGTGCTTGCTGCCTGTGCTTGCTGCCTGTGCTTGCTCTGCTGCCTGTGCTTGCTGCCTGTGCTTGCTGTGCTGCCTGTGCTTGCTGCCTGTGCTTGCTGCCTGTGCTTGCTGTGCTGCCTGTGCTTGCTGTGTTGCCTGTGTTTGCTGTGCTGCCTGTGCTTGCCGCCTGTGCTTGCTGTGCTGCCCGTGCTTGCTGTGCTGCCTGTGCTTGCTGCCTGTGCTTGCTGTGCTGCCTGTGCTTGCCGTCTGTACTTGCTGTGCTGCCTGTGCTTGCTGCCTGTGCTTGCTGTGCTGCCTGTGCTTGCTGCCTGTGCTTGCTGCGCTACCTGTGCTTGCTGCCTGTACTTGGTGTGCTACCTCTGCTTGCTGCCTGTGCTTGCTGTGCTGCCTGTGCTTGCTGCCTGTGCTTGCTATTCTGCCTGTGCTTGCTGTGCTGCCTGTGCTTGCTACCTGTGCTTGTTGTGCTGCCTGTGCTTGCTGCCTGTGCTTGCTGTGCTGCCCGTGCTTGCTGCCTGTGCTTGCTGTGCTGCCTGTGCTTGCTGCCTGTGCTTGCTGTGCTGCCTGTGCTTGCTGTGCTGCCTGTGCTTGCTGTGCTGCCTGTTCTTGCTGCCTGTGCTTGCTGTGCTGCCTGTGCTTGCTGTGCTGCCTGTTCTTGGTGCCTGTGCGTGCTGTGCTGCCTGTGCTTGTTGCCTCTGCTTGCTGTGCTGCCTGTGCTTGCTGTGCTGCCTGTTAGCGATGCATTTGATTTCGCCCATATCACGCGGTAATTCGACAGTGGCACACGACAGTGCGTTGCTGTGTCACCTGTTTTTGGAGGCGCCGAGAGTCGCGGATCATATGTTTACCTCGGCGGCCGGTGCATTGATCTGCGTCTCAGTAAGAGTAAGCATTGTAAACAAATGCGAGAGTGAATCTCGCCGAAGATCGGATCAGGCTTTGCCTGTTGGAAAGAGGACGGAGCTTGACCCCTCTGCACTTCCCCCAGAATCGCTAAAACGAACACATCTCGTCGAGCTATTTTGCGGGTTTCTAACATGCCTGTGCTTGCTACCTGTGCTTGCTGTGCTGCCTGTGCTTACTGTGTTGCCTATGCTTGCTGCCTGTGCTTGCTGTGCTGCCTGTGCTTGCTGTGCTGCCTGTGCTTGCTGCCTGTGCTTGCTGTACTTGCTGTGCTGCCTGTGCTGCCTGTGCTTGCTGCCTGTGCTTGCTGTGCTGCCTGTGCTTGCTGTGCTGCCTGTGCTTGCTGTTTGTGCTTGTTGTGCTGCCTGTGCTTGCTGTGCTGCCTGTGCGTGCTGCCTGTGCTTGCTGTGCTGCCTGTGCTTGTTGCCTCTGCTTGCTGTGCTGCCTGTGCTTGCTGTGCTGCCTGTGCTTGCTGCCTGTGCTTGCTGTGCTGCCTGTGCTTGCTGCCTGTGCTTGCTGTGCTGCCTGTGCTTGCTGTGCTGCCTGTGCTCGCTGCCTGTGCTTGCTGTGCTGCCTGTGTTTGCTGTGCTGCCTGTGTTTGCTGCGTTGCCTGTGCTTGCTGCCTGTGCTTGCTGTGCTGCCTGTGCTTGCTTTGCTGCCTGTGCTTGCTGCCTGTGCTTGCTGTGCTGCCTGTGCTTGCTGCCTGTGCTTGCTGTACTTGCTGTGCTGCCTGTGCTTGCTGTGCTGCCTGTGCTTGCTGCCTGTGCTTGCTGTGCTGCCTGTGCTTGCTGCCTGTGCTTGCTGTGCTGCCTGTGCTTGCTGCCTGTGCTTGCTGTGCTGCCTGTGCTCGCTGCCTGTGCTTGCTGTGCTGCCTGTGTTTGCTGTGCTGCCTGTGCTTGCTGTGTTGCCTGTGTTTGCTGTGCTGCCTGTGCTTGCTGCCTGTGCTTGCTGTGCTGCCTGTGCTTGCTGCCTGTGCTTGCTGTGCTTGCTGTGCTGCCTATGTTTGCTGTGCTGCCTGTGTTTGCTGTGTTGCCTGTGCTTGCTGCCTGTGCTTGCTGTGCTGCCTGTGCTTGCTTTGCTGCCTGTGCTTGCTGCCTGTGCTTGCTGTGCTGCCTGTGCTTGCTGTGCTGCCTGTGCTTGCTGCCTGTGCTTGCTGTACTTGCTGTGCTGCCTGTGCTTGCTGTGCTGCCTGTGCTTGCTGCCTGTGCTTGCTGTGCTGCCTGTGCTTGCTGTGCTGCCTTTTAGCGATGCATTTGATTTCGCCCATAACACGCGGTAATTCGACAGTGGCACACGACAGTGCGTTGCTGTGTCACCTGTTTTTGGAGGCGCCGAGAGTCGCGGATCATATGTTTATCTCGGCGGCCGGTGCATTGACCTGCGTCTCAGTAAGAGTAAGCATTGTAAACAAATGCGAGAGTGAATCTCGCCGAACATCGGAGCAGGCTTTGCCTGTTGGAAAGAGGATGGAGCTTGACCCCTCTGCACTTCTCCCAGAATCGCTAAAACGAACACATCTCGTCGAGCTATATTGCGGGTTTCTAACATGCCTGTGCTTGCTGCCTGTGCTTGCTGTGCTGCCTGTGCTTGCTGCCTGTGCTTGCTGTGCTGCCTGGGCTTGCTGCCTGTGCTTGCTGTGCTGCCTGTGTTTGCTGTGCTGCCTGTGCTTGCTGCCTGTGCTTGCTGCGTTGCCTGTGTGTGCTGTGCTGCCTGTGCTTGCTGCCTGTGCTTGCTGTGCTGCCTGTGCTTGCTGCCTGTGCTTGCTGTGCTTGCTGTGCTGCCTATGTTTGCTGTGCTGCCTGTGCTTGCTGTGCTGCCTGTGCTTGCTGCCTGTGCTTGCTGTGCTGCCTGTGCTTGCTGTGCTGCCTGTGCTTGCTGTGCTGCCTGTTAGCGATGCATTTGATTTCGCCCATAACACGCGGTAATTCGACAGTGGCACACGACAGTGCGTTGCTGTGTCACCTGTTTTTGGAGGCGCCGAGAGTCGCGGATCATATGTTTACCTCGGCGGCCGGTGCATTGACCTGTGTCTCAGTAAGAGTAAGCATTGTAAACAAATGCGAGAGTGAATCTCGCCGAAGATCGGAGCAGGCTTTGCCTGTTGGAAGGAGGACGGAGCTTGACCCCTCTGCATTTCCCCCAGAATCGCTAAAACGAACACATCTCGTCGAGCTATTTTGCAGGTTTCTGACATGCCTTTGCTTGCTGCCTGTGCTTGCTGCCTGTGCTTGCTGTGCTGTCTGTGCTTGCTGCCTGTGCTTGCTGTGCTGCCTGTGCTTGCTGCCTGTGCTTGCTGTGCTGCCTGTGTTGTGCTGCCTGTGTTTGCTGTGCTGCCTCTGCTTGCTGCCTGTGTTTGCTGTGCTGCCTGTGCTTGCTGCCTGTGCTTGCTGTGCTGCCTGTTAGCGTTGCATTTGATTTCGCCCATAACACGCGGTAATTCGACAGTGGCATACAACAGTGCGTTGCTGTGTCACCTGTTTTTGGAGGCGCCGAGAGTCGTGGATCATATGTTTATCTCGGCGGCCGGTGCATTGACCTGCGTCTCAGTAAGAGTAAGCATTGTAAACGGATTCGTGCGAATCAAGTGTCATACGCGTTTTTAGCGTCTAAAACAGACGGGGACCATGTTTTCGACGCGAAACACTCGCGGATGTCCGAGATACGAGAGTTCTTGTACGAATTGAACGAAACGCGGTGCATCGTGCGTTTCGCTTGCAAATCGTGAGAACTAGCAAGATTTCATCGTCCGGAAGTGTAACACGGCGTATCTCGGCCATTTCTCAACGGATTCGTGCGAATCAAGTGTCATACGCGTTTTTAACGTCTAAAACAGACGGGGACCACGTTTTCGACGCGAAACACTCGCGGATGTCCGAGATACGAGAGTTCTTGAACGAATTGAACGAATTCATCGTCCGGAAGTGCAACACGGCGTATCTCGGCCATTTCTCAACGGATTCGTGCGAATCAAGTGTCATACGCGTTTTTAGCGTCTAAAACAGACGGGGACCACGTTTTCGACGTGAAACACTCGCGGATGTCCGAGATACGAGAGTTCTTGAACGAATTGAACGAATTCATCGTCCGGAAATGTAACACGGCGTATCTCGGCCATTTCTCAACGGATTCGTGCGAATCAAGTGTCATACGCTTTTTTAGCGTCTAAAACAGACGGGGACCACGTTTTCGACGCGAAACACTCGCGGATGTCCGAGATACGAGAGTTCTTGAATGAATTGAACGAATTCACCGTCCGGAAGTGTAACACGGCGTATCTCGGCCATTTTACAACGAATTCGTGCGAATCAAGTGTCATTCGTGTTTTTAGCGTCTAAAACAGACGGGGATTACGTTTTCGACGCGAAACACTCGCGGATGTCCGAGATACGAGAGTTCTTGAATGAATTGAACGAATTCACCGTCCGGAAGTGTAACACGGCGTATCTCGGCCATTTCACAACGAATTCGTGCGAATCAAGTGTCATTCGTGTTTTTAGCGTCTCAAACAGACGGGGATTACGTTTTCGACGCGAAACACTCGCGGATGTCCGAGATACGAGAGTTTTTGAACGAATTGAACGAAACACGGTACATCGTGCGTTTCGCTCACAAAACGTGAGAACTAGCAAGACTTCATCGTCCGGAAGTGTAACACGGCGTATCTCGGCCATTTCCCAACGGATTGGTGCGAATCAAGTGTCATACGCGTTTTTAGCGTCTAAAACAGACGGGGACCAAGTTTTCGACGCGAAACACTCGCGGATGTCCGAGATACGAGAGTTCTTGAACGAATTGAACGAATTCATCGTCCGGAAATGTAACACGGCGTATCTCGGCCATTTCTCAACGGATTCGTGCGAATCAAGTGTCATACGCGTTTTTAGCGTCTAAAACGGACGGGGACCGCGTTTTCGACGCGAAATACTCGCGGATGTCCGAGATACAAGAGTTCTTGAACGAATTGAACGAAACGCGGTGCATCGTGCATTTCGCTTGCAAAACGTGAGAACTAGCAAGATTTCATCGTCCGGAAGTGTAACAGGGCGTATCTCGGCCATTTCTCAACGGATTCGTGCGAATCAAGTGTCTTACGCGTTTTTAGCGTCTAAAACAGACGGGGACCACGTTTTAGCCGCGAAACACTCGCGGATGTCCGAGATACGAGAGTTCTTGAACGAATTGAACGAAACGCTGTGCATCGTGCGTTTCGCTTGCAAAACGTGAGAACTAGCAAGATTTAATCGTCCGGAAGTGCAACACGGCGTATCTCGGCCATTTCTCAACGGATTCGTGCGAATCAAGTGTCATACGCGTTTTTAGCGTCGAAAACGGACGGGGACCGCGTTTTCGACGCGAAATACTCGCGGTTGTCCGAGATACGAGAGTTCTTGAACGATTTGAACGAAATGCGGTGCATCGTGCGGTTCGCTTGCAAAACGTGAGAACAAGCAAGATTTCATCGTCCGGAAGTGTAACACGGCGTATCTCGGCCATTTCTCAACGGATTCGTGCGAATCAAGGGTCATACGCGTTTTTAGCGTCTAAAACAGACGGGGACCACGTTTTCGACGCGAAACACTCGCGGATGTCCGAGATACGAGAGTTCTTGAACGAATTGTTCGTCCGGAAGTGTAACACGGCGTATCTCGGCCATTTCTCAACGGATTCGTGCGAATCAAGTGTCATACGCGTTTTTGCGTCTAAAACGCACGGGGACCACGTTTTCGACGCGAAACACTCGCGGATGTCCGAGATACGAGAGTTCTTGAACGAATTGAACGAATTCATCGTCCGGAAGTGTAACACGGCGTATCTCGGCCATTTCTCAACGGATTCGTGCGAATCAAGTGTCATACGCTTTCTTAGCGTCTAAAACAGACGGGGACCACGTTTTCGACGAGAAAAACTCGCGGTTGTCCGAGATACGAGAGTTCTTGAATGAATTGAACGAATTCATCGTCCCGAAGTGTAACACGGCGTATCTCGGCCATTTCACAATGAATTCGTGCGAATCAAGTGTCATTCGCGTTTTTAGCGTCTAAAACAGACGGGGACCAAGTTTTCGACGCGAAACACTCGCGGATGTCCGAGATACGAGAGTTCTTGAACGAATTGAACGAATTCATCGTCCGGAAATGTAACACGGCGTATCTCGGCCATTTCTCAACGGATTCGTGCGAATCAAGTGTCATACGCGTTTTTAGCGTCTAAAACGGACGGGGACCACGTTTTCGACGCGAAACACTCGCGGATGTCCGAGATACGAGAGTTCTTGAATGAATTGAACGAATTCACCGTCCGGAAGTGTAACACGGCGTATCTCGGCCATTTTACAACGAATTCGTGCGAATCAAGTGTCATTCGTGTTTTTAGCGTCTAAAACAGACGGGGATTACGTTTTCGACGCGAAACACTCGCGGATGTCCGAGATACGAGAGTTCTTGAATGAATTGAACGAATTCACCGTCCGGAAGTGTAACACGGCGTATCTCGGCCATTTCACAACGAATTCGTGCGAATCAAGTGTCATTCGTGTTTTTAGCGTCTCAAACAGACGGGGATTACGTTTTCGACGCGAAACACTCGCGGATGTCCGAGATACGAGAGTTTTTGAACGAATTGAACGAAACACGGTACATCGTGCGTTTCGCTCACAAAACGTGAGAACTAGCAAGACTTCATCGTCCGGAAGTGTAACACGGCGTATCTCGGCCATTTCCCAACGGATTGGTGCGAATCAAGTGTCATACGCGTTTTTAGCGTCTAAAACAGACGGGGACCAAGTTTTCGACGCGAAACACTCGCGGATGTCCGAGATACGAGAGTTCTTGAACGAATTGAACGAATTCATCGTCCGGAAATGTAACAGGGCGTATCTCGGCCATTTCTCAACGGATTCGTGCGAATCAAGTGTCATACGCGTTTTTAGCGTCTAAAACGGACGGGGACCGCGTTTTCGACGCGAAATACTCGCGGATGTCCGAGATACGAGAGTTCTTGAACGAATTGAACGAAACGCGGTGCATCGTGCATTTCGCTTGCAAAACGTGAGAACTAGCAAGATTTCATCGTCCGGAAGTGTAACAGGGCGTATCTCGGCCATTTCTCAACGGATTCGTGCGAATCAAGTGTCTTACGCGTTTTTAGCGTCTAAAACAGACGGGGACCACGTTTTAGCCGCGAAACACTCGCGGATGTCCGAGATACGAGAGTTCTTGAACGAATTGAACGAATTCATCGTCTGGAAGTGTAACACGGCGTATCTCGGCCATTTCTCAACGGATTCGTGCGAATCAAGTGTCATACGCGTTTTTAGCGTCTAAAATAGACGGGGACCATGTTTTCGACGCGAAACACTCGCGGATGTCCGAGATACGAGAGTTCTTGTACGAATTGAACGAAACGCGGTGCATCGTGCGTTTCGCTTGCAAATCGTGAGAACTAGCAAG